>JABXJD010000014.1:1157500-1722500 GCA_013375575.1 Percina caprodes
GAGTCTTACTGTAATTACAAATCTAGACCTCCAAATCTATTAAGATAATTTAGAGTGCAACACATTTTAGAATCTATAACTTAGAATCTTTACATCTATAACTATCATATTCGTCTGACTTACATTTCTGAAGGACGTATATAATGCAAACTTTAATTCCAATCAAATTTAATCAATCAAATCTCCTTTTGGTTTCACTTAAACCTGTTTTTTTTTGTTTCAGATTGCTTTTGCTCTTCAACTTGCCTATTTTAGTGCATTTCCTATTGACACACAGGGGCTTGTGTTAGCCCGACTGCTATTTGCAATTGATATTTCAAGAAATGTATAGCCATCAGAACATTGACCACATTTAAAATAATTGGCATGTCTTGCTCAGCCTCCCTCTGCACTGTTCAAATATGGATTAACTGTCTGACAGAGGGATAATTAATTAATAATATAATACATTAATTAATTCAAAAGTGGTTAGGACAATTCCTATTGTAGAACTGTGGTACTGGAGAACACAGGCTACAAGACACAGCATAAGTGAGCAATTTCTTAGTGAAACAATTTATAATAGGGCTGAAATGATTACTCAATTAGTTTAGTTTAGTTTAATTATTTTTTTCCCCTGCCATCTGTAACCCACAACAGTCAATATACTGATTACATATAAAAAATAATATTGTTGCTTTTACTTCTACAAACAAAATTTGAGAAAACACCACAAAAAACAGCAATACTAATAATATAAATAATATCATCATACATTGAATACTTATTTGGCTGCTGGTTACTATATACTTTGCAACAACAAACAACTTTTTTGTTGTTGCATTTTCTACATAAAACAACCAACTAATCGTTGAAACAATTCGTGGATTAATCAATTAGAAAATTATTTGGCAACATTCATTGGATTAACAGTTTAGGCGTATATTATTTTTTCAAGCAAAAATACCAAATGTCCCCTTGTTCCAACTTCTCAGTTGTGAGAATTTGCTGTTTTCCTTTGCCCTGTTTTACGTTAGCAAATTGTAACATGCTATAGACCAGATGTATTGTTATCAACATGTTATTCAATGATAAAGCTACAGTAATTATCATCTTGCAGCCCTAATGCAAAATTAAAATAGAGTCAGTTTTATACAGACTACAGCACAGAGATTTGGAAATTTCTTAATAGAGAGTATCGTAACGTTCTAATTTGTGGAATTAGCATGTCTCTTGTAACCAGCATTGTGGAAAATCTGAGTTTTAACCAGACAAGAAGAAGAGATCACTTTCAAAAAGGTAGAAATAAGATCATGTGCCCTCTTTTAGGGCCTTTTGGAGGCCAAGGGACAATCAACAGGGTTTATGAGATGGATTTCTAGTCTGGAATGATAGCTGCCTCGAGCCCAGGCAGTAGATACTTAACGTTCTGTGTCAATATTCTGCCTAAGCATTGGAGGACAGTATGAGATGACATGTGTCTGGTGTGTGCAACAATGTGCTTTTCTGAGTGGAGCCTATTAGTGTAGGGAGCCTCTACAGCCACTGTCAAACTTAAAACAGGACAGGATGAGGTATTACCTCCAATTACGTGCTGTGATGCATCTGTGAAGCCTGAGCACTATGAAGCTGTCAGACTTTTGTCTGTTCATTAATTCATTTTTGTTTCACATTATAGGTATCATGGTGATAGAAACGGAGCCCACTCTTCCCTGTTTCCTGTCTCCTTCTATTATCCATCTTCCTTTCATTGAAAAAAAGAAATAACCATTTTTTTGAAGCCATGTTATTTTAAGAGGGTAAAAGATAAGCTTTTGTTTGGGTTTCATTCACTTGCTCTTTCTCTTTTCTTACCACACAGAAGATGTGACTCTGCGAACTCATTGTGTTAATCCCTTAACAGGATAAAATGAGAACTCCGTTCGCTCACCTTTCTTGACCCATAGCCCTTCTGTCTCCTCAATGCACTACATTACAAGACTTACATTTCAATTTGCAAGCCAAATCACAGGGATGTTACGAGCTGCAGGTTGGAAAGCAAATGAGCCTCATTCAATCTGTTCCCCTCATGTTTCCAATATGATTATTTAAAAATATGAAATGGCTTGAAGAAATCGCTTGCAGGACCAAAAGTTTTCTTTCGTCTCGTTTTTTGACACTTCATTTGATTGCACCCACCAGCCACCTTTGCCTCCATATAGTGCTTCCCTGGTCATCTGTGCACCTTGATTTGAGAGTCGAAGGTGGGGGGTGGGTATAACAGCTCATGGAAATGGGCTGGTGATTGCCTTCTTCCCCGTGTGGTGATGGAGTTCTTGAGTGATCGTGCCCCTCAAGCCCCTCCTTGTTGGTTGATTAGCTGTGGAGCCCTGGAGCTCCAGAGTGACACTGGCTCATCAGACCCTGCTGTCAGAGACCCCCTTGATTGCACAGTGCTTCATAATTGTTCCCCATTCTGCTGCAGTGTCCGGTGTGCTGCCATCTCATCTTTGTGTCAAAGAATGCACCACTTAATACTCAACTTTTGCTATTGCTTTTCAGATTGTACACCCTTAAAATGTTTCTCCATTAAAAGGGATGTGTCATAGATACGTCATCCATTGGGCAGATTACCAACAGGTGACAACACTGTAAAGCTCTTTCAGACATTCAATGCATAGTATTCATTCAACTACCCTTAAAACATGGCATCTCTTAGAGACTTAAAAATAATCTCACAATGTACAATACATGGGGAATGAAAAGGTGCTGATCAAAAGAATGCATTGTTTTAATAATGCATCTTGAATTGTATGGATGCAAGGTTGAAATGAATTGGTGGTTGCTAGCACCTGCAACTGCAAATGGACTCAATGTAATTCCTTTAAGTAAAGCAATTGGAAAAGAATTGCCATCATGGCATTTATAATCATTGAGTTGGTACACACTGCGGCATTTACATAACTGAAAATTAAAGCAGACAGAATGGAGGACTCTGAGGGCTCTGGTCCAGGTTATAGGATTCAATGATTTAAAGGTTTGTCTGTCACATAGAAAACTTAAAACTGTGCTAAAGATTAGAGTGAAACAAAATATATTACAGTATCAAGTATAAGAGTTAAGTATCAAAAAAATATCAATATTACACAAAAATGTACACAAGTCATAATTGTAAGGCAAGCTAAACAATAACATTTTGTACACACTCAAGTGTCAATTTGCAAATGTGCAGGGCAGTGCAAAGGGTTCACAGAGGAATTTATGCTTGACAAGGCCAAGGACATACAGTACAGAGTTAACAGACCAAACAGCTGAGAGAAGATTTTCTTGAGTCTCTCTATGCTGGACCTGTGGCTACAGAGGCGTTTGCCTGAGTGTAGAAGCTGGAATAGTGTGTTTAAGTCCAGCAAAGTGGGAAGTGGAGATCCCTGGTATTCTCGGCCAAACGAACCACTCTCTGTAAGGCCCTATGGTCCTGAGCAGAGCATACCTGTTGGTAATTCCCTCTGTTAGGATGCTTTGCTCAGCACCAGAGTAGAAGGTCTTTGGGACCATTAGAGAAACTCTTGAATTTCTTAAGCTATCTGAAGTGATAAAGGCATTGCCAAATTTTCAGTTTGTGTGGGCCTTGTTAGATTCTTGATGATTTGGGCCCCCAAGTATCTGCAGTTGCTCACCCTCTCCACAAGTGTACCCTTGATTCTAAGGGACCTAAAGTCCCTCTGCTGCTTTCTTCAACAATCCACAACCAGCTCCTTGATTTTGGTGACCTTTCAGTAAGATGTTGGCCTTCCTCCATATATTGACAGATCTGCCACCTCTTCCAGATAGGCCCTCTCTTTATTGTTGGTGACCCAGCCTGTCAATACTGAATCATCAGCAAACATGACGATGGAGTTGTAGCTGTTCCTGACCACACAGCTGTGGCTGTAGAGGGAGTGCAGTAGTAGGTACACAACCTTATGGGATAGCGATGTTAAGGATGAGGGGTTTGGAAGTGTGACTGCCCACCCTGACCAGTTATGGCAGTCAGGAACTCCAGGCACACAGGGAGGTGTTTGGTCCACAGTCCATCGATGTCCTGTTACATATGAGTTTTAGCATGTTTTAAGTGTCTTCTGATGCAGAAGCCTGGGATGGAAAGACAAATGTGTCTTGTCTCAGTGTAATGGTCCTCTCTTTCTGCCTCTAGTGAAAGGCCCAGCAGGTCTGACATGTTCAGACATAACTGTAGGGATTTTCAACTCACCAGATAGTCGAGATGACCTGCAGTCACTTAGCTCAAACGAGACACCTGAAATGACATTTCTCTCTTGTTTTTTTGCTCCTAGAAGCTATTCTCCCATGTTCAAGGCAACCAAAGCACCTACGGAGTAAAACTTCAAATTTAAAAAAAAAAAGCATCAGGTTTTCTAGAATTACTTGCCAGCTGCCTGTGATGTGTGCAATTGCATTTAACTGCATGCCAGCTTTAATCTTATTTTCTTCTGAAGAAGTAGTGACTGCAGCCACAGGCTTTATCGTGTCCAGACCTTTTACTCACCAAATGCTAAATTACGCTTTTTCCTGTTGTCAAGCTTTTAGCTAAAATCACTTGCTAGCATTTGTTAATGCGTTTACATTCTTTTATTTGTCACTGTACTCTTATTTCCATCATGACAAAAATAAAAGGACGGTCTTCGATGACTCACTTTGCACTGGCTTTTTCTCGCTCCTCTGGCTTTGTGTAATTTCCGCAGTATCTACAATAGCACATTAGCTTTACCCACCCATTACAGTTTCAGTAATTTTACTTGCTACATGTTTACTAGACTTCAAGCATAAAACATGACTTTTTCCTTGGTGTTTCTTTGATAGAGATTATAGTGTCACAGCTCTCGAATGAAATAGGAGTCAGTGTCAGCCTTGTACAGGGAGATAGAATATACAGTGCTTGAGGAGAATTGTATTGAAAAGTAAATCCACTATCATTCTGCACAAGCCTTTACATAAGAAGTGGAGGGCTGTGGCAGATGAGTGGCTTGTAACATTACATATTTGTTCAGTCAAGAAATGAGTCGAGGTGTTTACACTGCGTCAAAAGGGAATGTATTGGCTTTGTTAAGGGTCCCTGAAGAGTGCTGCAACCAGGTTGAAAATGACATGTTGGTTTCTATCAGCTCTCCTTGGGTGTCTGTGGTTGTGTCAGTCTGAGTGTGCAACAGAAACATAATGAAGATACATTAAATGATAGTATTGCATTTTTGTACGAGCTGGCTGTGGAACTTTCCTATTTTTTATTTTCGTTATATCAGCCAAATTATTTGGGTAACCGCAATGATGCACGGGGATCAATTTAACAGCTTTTTGTTGGATTGCGTTACCCTTTTCATACCTGCCCCTTTGTGTGACACATCTGAACATTGTGTGTGCTATTTAATTGGCAGGGGAAGCATCGGAGCATGCTTATGATCTCAGGGCTCCTGATGATTCTGCTGAAAATCTTGTGACAACAGAAACATGTTTACTCTTGCTGCACAAACTCGGTATCACTTGAACTGTACAGTCACCATTTTGGATTTTTCTCAGGGCATCGACAGAATTACTCTGGTCAAATGGAGACGGACACATGTTTAGGTGTTTTGAGCCTATGGTTAAGAGTTCAAAGTTGAGCTTGAGTGTTTTTACAACTGCTGATAAATCTAAGCCTCTGCAGATTCGGTTTAAACAGTCAAGCAAATTGAGGGTAAGCTTTGACCTAAAGTGATGTGTTGACCAAAGGGAATGAGGGAAACTTCCTGCAAACACAAATAAGACAAGCGATGCCTTTGCACTTTAATACATAACAGACAAGAGCAATGTTGACAGAGCATTATCACATCAAGGATCATTGGTTAAATAAACTGGAGATAAATTTACAAATGCGTTTTTTGATTCCACATACAAATTTTTTTTTTTAGATTATGGCAGTTCATAGGTGGTACTGGAAGCTTGATGACATAGTGACTACTGGTAAGATTGCTTGGTCCTCTAAATTCTGTCTATTCCCTCAAAGATCAGCATTATCCTGATGATTTTAAGTTAGTCAACAGCATAAATCCACATGTGAATATTCACCCAAATTATTATGTGAAAGCACTGTAAATGTAGCCTGGAAATCCAGACCTAAATCCAAAAGATTAAGGGTCTGACATCAAGTAATGAAAGTTGCCCATCTCGAGGGGCAGCACCAAAAATCTCACTACACGCAATTGGATAACTCTACAACTAATCACAACATTACATGGGGTGATGTATCCAGAGCCCCATACGCTTAGCTACCAGCGGAGCTACTTGGTAGATTAAACTACCATCATCTGTTTAGCTCACCTCTGGCCCACCTATATCAGATGCACCTATGTTATTGGTGCAGCTCGGCTACATAGGTATAGTTAATAAGCAGCATTATTTAATGCCAGAGTAACTTGCTGAGCAAATTCAAATTGTGCTCTCGTGAGAACTCTGCAATCAATCTATTGATGACTAATGCTATAAGAAGCTGTCACAGGAAGTGTTGTGTTTTCATTAACATATGCTCAACTGCATCACACCTATTTACAGCTCTGAGCAGAGCAGATGCAAAAACATTGAGTATGCTTCCTCTAGAAATTACTGATTGTTGATGGGCATTAATTTGCATTTTGTTTTGTTATTTATGTCAAATAAGCTGATCAAAATAAACTTGATTTTTGCTTAAAACATATCTGGGTTTGTTATGACTCAAATTCCATTTTTTTTAATGACTCAACTTACATTTGAAAATCAAGACAAACTGAATGTGAAAAGCACGGTAAGGTAATGTGTCACTTAGTTCAATAGTATGCTTGTGTCTGATAATTTTGACAAAAATATAACTGATACCTAACCCAGATTCTTGAAATTACTGTATGCACCTTCAAATACACAGTATTTTCAGCATGGCAAAAATGATGGGAGGTTTTTCACCTACTGATGGCACAGGATTAAACATGACTCAGGAGTCCAATTTCCACCCTCAGTATATTCCTCCATTATGTGCAGATTAATATGTAATACCTAGCAAAGCTGCACACCTTCCTGGTAATGTGTCACTGCTGAAGACAGATACTGTACACTCATCTCAGTTCAAAGTAAGGGATGTCATTGTGTTGACAAGCTGTAACTGGGTGCCTGTGATCATGTTTGTGCCTGGGAAGACATGTAATTCTGTATTCTCTCAAAAACATCTGCATAGTGACAGTGCGCTCAGATCACTACACTGGAGCATATAGACGTGGCTGGAAATCAAGGCCAAATAATGATAAAGCTGATGCACTGTTTAAAACAGAAACAGTTGCTCATGCACACTAATATTACAGAAGCAGGTAAGAAGCAGTATAGATGGTAGTTGCAAAGAATCAAGAAATGCTTAACAATACAATGCCATTAAAGGATTAAAGCTTTAAATTTCTGAGATAAAGCCTATTCTTTTGTTCAACTTTGAGGTAGTCTGTGGTGGTTTCCTTTAAACACACTTTAAACACCTCATTTAACATTTGCAAAACATTTTAAAAATATAAAAGTATAATTTGTTCTTCTTGCCTGCCTTTAGCCAGCAGGTTGCTACATTTTGCATTTGTACATTACTGTTGATCAGTAAGTAGTGCCAAAACCAAGGGGTATCTAATAACAACCCCTTTTACTTTATAGACATAACAGTTTACTTATTATCCTGGTGATTTGGCAAGCAAGCATTTTTTTTTTTTACTACTGTTCTTTGTTTTATGGTTTAAATGCAGTTAACATTGGAATTACTGCCCCCTGGACACAGCAGGATTGTGTATTGTGTCACTACCACACTTGTGCTATTAAAAGTGGCATGCACACAAAATTAAACATCACTCCATAGCTCCACTAGTAGTCAAAAACTCTGCAGGCTAACTTTAATTGACTGTTCCATAGACTTTGTATTTCTAGTTCCTGAGGATGTTTTTTTTAAACAATGTTTGCCATGTTATTAAAAAGAAAAAAAAGAAAAAAAAGAATTAACCACAACTATTTTATCTCTTAGTTACCTAGTTGCCTTGCTAAAGGGCACATTTATTGTTGTTTTTGCAAGTGAGATAAGAAGTCCTCCAGGCTACATCAGTGACCTCTTGGTTGCTAACCCAATTGGCTGACCTCACCTTCAGGCGTTATGCTACATAAATGTTGAACAGGAAAGCAGTGCCTGGTGGTAATTGTGTGGATTAAGGCCTTGCCCCTTTCAATGCAAAAGGTCAATGTTGATGCGAATATAGCATTGCCCAACCGAGTATTTTCCAAAACTCAAACTCTCTGGAGCTACAAGGAATATGGG
This sequence comes from Percina caprodes, assembly GCA_013375575.1. NCBI lineage: Eukaryota > Metazoa > Chordata > Actinopteri > Perciformes > Percidae > Percina > Percina caprodes. The sequence continues at coordinate 1,165,794 of JABXJD010000014.1, forward strand.
AATCAATAGGGGTTCCTGTTGGCATGTGGACATTGTGATTAACTTGTCCAGAGGTTTGAAATGTGTGCTCAGTTCAGGTCATGAACAAAAAAAAGACATTTATTTTACTGCACTGAATATGGTTAAGGAGCAGAAAGTCAGCATTTTGGCTACTGCTTATTATCTTGTTGTGTATCAACATCTTTTTAGTCCTACATCCTGCCCCTTGTAGCCTCTTTAAAGTTTAAACCCTCCTGTCATTCTGTGCATATCCAGCAGAATGTAAACATTATAACTTGAACATATTTATTGTGTGTAATTGGAAGTGTAATCATATTCACAGTTTTAGCCTGCATGTCTCCACCTTCAGTTAAATTTCTGCCAGAGTGATGTCAGTGTATCTCCAAATGGAATCAGTGCAAAGTTTGTTCAAATATACAAGGGAAGTGACACAGCTCTTTACTCAAGTTTCTCCTTGATTAACAAAAGGTGTATGCAATACATACCCTGTCATATCACCTCACGGGTGTCATACTCTTCTCTAGGGTTTAAAAAAGGGTGTCTCTAACTCTCTTAGCAACTTCATGATCAGCATTGATCATAGAATGTGTTGATGTGAAGAGTCCAAAAATTACACTTGAGACACACTTCGCACAAAGTATCACCATGACCATCACCTATCTCTCCCTCTGCTCCATTCATATTCCCCCCTCCTTCGTTTTCTCACACACACACACACACACACACACACACACACACACACACACACACACACACACACACAGTTTTCCAGGATATATTCTCAGGCAAGGATTGATATGAGACAAGTTATCCATTATAATAACTTGATTGGTTCTGTGGTGGCAAACATCACCACACATACTCTTACACACAAAGTCACAAACACATACATTTCAGTGCTGCCTGGCCCAGCCTCTTTCATAATTTTCTTGTCAAGCAAAGCAAACAGTCTAATGTGAGAGGGCAAGTACAGAGGAAACAGTGGGCAGATTTTAGATGTATCTCTGTAATGGAGTGATTACACGTCTGTGAGGGACTGCACAGGGCTTTTTTTCTTTTTTTTCTTTTTTTTTACAACGCTCTAGTTCAACTGAATCAAAAGGAATCTTCAAATGAGGTATTAAAATTTAATTACTAGCATCCTTTGGCAGCTTAGCTTGATGAAGCACAAGCCAGTCAATTTTGTAACCTTGATGCTATTTCATTATCTGCCCATATCATTATCTATTTGAATGTGTCAGCTGACAAAGTGTGTCTTTTCTGCTAATCAATAGTCAAACTGCTTCATGACAGCATTGTATATTTTAGTAACAAAGTCTGAAAAAATGTGATTAAGTACTTTGATTTGTTGCAAAGACAGACATTCATGTCTGGTTATTTTATCTATCCGCAGGTTTTAATTGATTCTGCAGAAATGTTATTATATCACTAAAAACATTAAAAAAAAGACTTGCATGAACTGTGATAGATTATTTTATCACTGTACTGGCCCACACAAGAGTCTTTATAGCAAAGCAGTTGTCAGGATTTTGGTCAAACTCGATTAGTTGAAATGATTACAAAATAGGGTCCAAGATAAAAACAAGGGAGTTGATAACCATGTGGTCACAATGTCATCTTAGTTTTTCTTTTCATTGGGAAGCATGGATTCACTTTGGTCTTCCCAGTTTGTGGCGGCTGCTGTATTGAAAAAAGAATTATTACATTTAATAGTATGTAGGGCAGAAAAAAGCAATGAATACATAAGAGGTTTTACTGTGATGCAATGCAAATTAGCCTTGGATTCAATTTGTCGATTGAATGGTAATAGTAAGGCCAGAGAGAGGAGGCAGAAAATGGTATGTGAGTTTCCCCACTTGCTTTCATCACACCATGCTAATTTGTGTTTCAGGCTTTGCAACTGCAAGCCAAACCACAATTCTTCTCCCCCTCAACCCTGGCTCACGATTATGTTTATATTATTTTTTTGTACTTTTGTTATTTATTTATCCATTTTGTTACTTTGAAAGAATAAACCTCAAACGCTGGTTTTGGTAGTAATGGTAAGAGTAGAACAGCTGTTTAGTAGTCTCTCACAAAAAAAGCTTTCAGCCCAAGTGGCGGCTCACGTTTCATTTTCTTGATGTCTGCGTAGCCTTGTGTCTCTCTGCAAAGACCACAAAAAAGTGTGTGAGTAAGAAAAGCACAGTGTAAATGGCCCTCCTAATGACTCTCAGCAGGACTACTCCTTGTATCTTTTATGAGCCAGGAAGAAAGGCGTGCATCATTATACAGTGCCCATCTAAAATCCACCAGCAGCATGATGCTCAACAAAAAGAATCCCCTCCTGGCAAATCGGGCGTAATGGGACACATTAGCGTATCGTTAGCCTGTTAGCGTGCCTGGAGGTCAGACACTAGCTGCCAAATTCCCGCTGCTGTAGAAAAAGAAGAGCCGGCTCTAGATGTCTATTCATTCATTTGTGAAGAGATAAAACACAAGCGCAAACATATCTCTATGAGACTTTGAATATTTCTTCAGGATTTAGCAGGGACAGTGATTAATAAATACATTCATATTTATTGCATCAACTCGGCAAACACTTATTACCAGAAACATCTCTCAAACTAAGAGCGTCTTCCTCAGAGCAGCAGCTTAGTTCTTCATGTTTAAATTTAGGCAATGACAAATGTTAATAAAGTCTCCTGTATGCATTCGAATCAAATGCATTACTTAATATCACACATAAAATAGACGGAAATCTGTACCAACAGTTCAGTTACCCAAGAATAGTTGACTGTGAGCCAGGTACAGAGCACTGAGAGCTGCCGGTCGTGGTGCTTCGTCAGGTCAGCGGTCAGCAGTTACCTGTAGCTGCTGGTTGTTGTTGGTGGGTCAGTTACTTGAGAATAGGTGACTGTGAGCCGAGTACAAAGCACCGCAAGATGCCGGTCATTTCGGAGGGGATTACGCTTAAGTGTAGGCAAGAAAACGTGAGCGTTATGTGGCGACAAAATCAAAGCAAATCATTTATCCTTTATAGTAAGAGTTGCTAATGGATAGTTCAAAAGGCATCCTAAAGGAATTTGTCAGGAATGTCAGTAATTTGTTGAGGAGCACAAATGCTTTATGTCACGGATGTAGATTACAGGACAGCTAGGTAAAAATGTATAGGATGATGGAAGGAAACCACAGCAACTGATGATGTAGATGATGGTGGAGAAAGAGAAAGATAGATGGTTGTGGTCAGGGAAAGGTTAATAAGGAGAAAGTGAGAAAAAGTAATGAGGGCTGTGACGGTAGCAGTCACCTACTGTATCTGTCCCTTACTCTATGGTGCTGTGTGTGGCGTTAATGGGACCGAACCCCAAAATATTATTTGATTTGACTCACCTTCAAAATGATACGATATATGATCAGAGGCATCATGCACTGCATTATGGGGTAATGATTTTTGAATGGCAAAACAAATGACCTGCCACGTCCCGCAGCACTATGATGCAGTGTAGAGTAGAAGATGCTTTGATTTCCAAGGAATGATAAGCAACGTTTCAATGCATCACTGTGCAATCTAGTCAGGGGTGAAAGGTGGGAGAGCGGGATATTGTAAGGCTAACAAGTGCAAGGGGCTAGTCAGCAAATAATGGGAAAGTCATCTGTGAGAGATGACTATGAATTAAAGGCACTTAAGGCACTAATGATCAGCAAAGGGTTCCTAATGAGGATATGTGAAGGTGGGATCACATCTCTGGAAGTCAAGTGCAGTGTTAAGATTCCAGCAGTATGCTAAAAGCCATGAATGCACACAGGCCCACTCATCACACTATCAAGGTCATTAGACGCTGTAATCAACTTAGCTTGCGCTATTTCAGGGAGAAAGAAAGTTGCTTCAATTTAAAGCAGTGATGGGAAACCATGTGCCGTGGTACAGCAGCTGATTACAATAATTAGTTCCTTCTGTCAGCTAGAAGGCATGCTAATCAGTGAAATTGCCCGGTGTAGTGTTTGGTTGAAATGAAAACCTGCACACTCTTGGCCATTCCCTGTCACACGGTTGCTTATCCCTGCCTTATAATAGAGAATTTAGAGAATTGAAGACATTGAGCTGATCTCAGGCAGTTCTGTTTTGGCTTTCGCAATATCTACTGATTCAAAATAACGGTTTAAATACTTCCGTGTAAGAAAACATATATTATTGGATACATTTAAATCAAAGGGGCTGTAACACATTACGTCAAAAAGCACTCTTAAAATGCACTATTTAAGCATTACATTTTACATCATGATTCTTCTAGTTTTTTTTTCCATATACAGGATGTAGATTTCTGCTGTTCACCATATGTTTCAAGCTATAAAAAGCCATCAAAAGAAACACCATATCCCATGTGTATTAGCCACAGAAGCATCATCAAAGCCTAAACTGTAGCAACCAGTCTTTTATATTAAAACTTGCTCCATTATTCTTTAAGTAAAAGTGGTTCCAAATTAGCTTTTTTAATTTCTCTTAGCTCATTGTTTTACTTTTACCCGGATGAACACAATGTACATTACCTAATCAGCAACAAGCTGACAAAGCTAGTAACCAGCTTGTATAGAAAGTTAAGCATCTAGGAAGCTAAATACTTAATGAATAGGGATTACATGATGACATGATAGGAGAGCAAATATTGGAGTAACATTTGTCAGGTAGCCAGAAACACAACAACAAATGCTTTGCTCTATTTTGTCTACATATGAAAGGCTACTCTTACGTAATACAACTTTTGTTTCTGTCACATGGCATTGTTTTGTCATTGATAACATGCCACTTTGCAACACAGTAATACAACAGAGACCTTATTTATTGATATTGATTTCAATATTGATGGATCCAACACCAAAGATTTTTTTGTACCTTAAAATAATTTTTCCCAAATCATTTCAGTAATGAAAGGTTCCCCTTCCAACCTGTAGGGGGACCGAAGAGGAAAAGTGCTTTGGTGCCTACTCCAAATGTGCGGGTTGACAAGCAAGTAGCTAATGCTAATGCCAGGTCTATAACGTTTGTTTTGACCACGGTTCACAACTCTGGGCTAACCCACGATTTCATCAGTAACATTAACTGTATAGATAGACGACTAATGGTAATTTAGCAAGCTAGCACACCCCTGTCTGTCTGCCTCACACTCTTGGCGGTGCAAGGCTTCAGTCGGGATGAGAGCTGACAACAGCCCAGGTCAGCACTTAACTCCGGTGCTACAGACGCTAAACGGCAGTTTACTGAAGCATCGGGAAAAAGACCCAGGCACCCCGAGTCTGAACAGAGGCCTTTGTAATGGTGTTCCCCCCCACGCCTTCGCATTTTGCCGTCTTTACAGTTAGCTAGTTAAATTTACCTGACAAAAAGGACTACTAATAGTAATTTAAAGATGTGGTAGCATTAGATCTGGGCGGGAAGGATAACTCTGGGAGTTGGACGGGGTTTGACGTATTCTGCCTTCTCACTCCGTGACACAGGGTTGTGGATCTGAGTGTCCCAATTTCGGTTTCATATTGCATATCGTTACAGCCCTATTATACATACATAGAGACATTGTTTTCTGTAAAAAGAAAAGGTGAGGTCTAAAGAACATCAGAAAATGAGCAGTGTAGACACAGTACGGATTGAGTGAAGCTCTGTCTTGGCTTTAGGAAGAAAACATTGTCTGGGCAGGAAGGAGCATGATATCACTGACACTGCACACTCTCTCAGCACCTCCGGCTATTTGATTATCTCCGTAGCAACCTGCTCACTGGTCACCCCCATTACGTAGCTGGCACACAGGTCAGGTAGGTATTGCGTCAAATAAAATGTACTTCCTGACAATCTCACATAGAAGGCCACAGAAAACGTGGAGAGGCTGAAAGAGGGTCGTCAACAACAGGAATCCTCTGTACATACCGTATGTGGGCTGATTCAATCATGAGCTGCACTGCTACATACAATATTGTCCTTCACAGATGTCTGTGTGGAGATAATTGATATTTTTGAAATATTTATTTGTACTGTAGGGGCATTGAAAGAGGTTGACGTCCTGAATTGCAAATGCAATTTTCCCATCAATTCACTCTTCTATGCAGATGTTCACATGGTCAGTCTACCATTAAATTCAGTAGCCACAGATAAAAAAAATAAATAAACATACACGGTGTTCTAATAATACACATCTTTATTTTGAGTTATGCAAAGGGATATCGTTGCATGATTTTTAAAATTAAAGTAAGTGAACAGTGGATTTACAGATGCAATGGTGTGCTTCTCGGAGGACTTGATTGCTAAGCTGATCCTGCAAAACTATAAAAGATTCTATTCTCAGAGACCAAAACACATTGATACATCAGCACAGCTGTTTTATTAGTTGGGCTCTAGCACAGACAACTATCTCATCACCTTTTTGCCCAATTGACCAGAAGACAGAAATCTCCAGGATTTACACTTTGATCTAAATACACAGAATGACAACTTTACTTAAATTACCCAAAAGACTCATTAGGTTGAATTTCTGACCTGCAGTGCCACCCCAGTTGTGAAATTTGGCACACTGGATAGTTGGAATTTGGAGCAACAACATGATTTGTATTTGGCCAGACCTGTGAGGGTGATGTCTGTGATCCACAGCTGATTGTTTCTGTGTAAGAAAATACTCATCTCCATTACTTTTTTATCTAACCTGTGAGGTTTTGCCATGTGTAACTGAACAAGGGCATAATTGTGCATCAAATGCCAACTGAATTATGTGGCTCCCTCTTTTGGTCGCTGAAGTACAGATTGTAAATTTGTAAGAACCCTAGATACTGGCATCATTTCATGCAGTTAATTTTCAACACCAGTACTTGTGTTAATAAGAGCAAGCCCCCCCTGAGAAAAATAGAAAGTGTGATTTTGTTGATGCCAAAAACTGTAATTTCTCAACTATGAACATCATTTTAATAGTGGTATTTTTCACCCCGCTTCCTTTGGCAAAGTAAGCATGACTGAGTATGTCCATGTCGTTTGGCCATGTGGGTGTTTTGGAATAGAGTGCAAGCTTTCCCATATCTTGCAGGTTATTTTTTCATTCACTCAACTGTGTTAAAGAAATGGTAAAAATATATGCCATGCATCAGTTATTATGTTTCTCTCATAATAACAATGTTTTGAAAATAGCCCTCCACGGTTCACAATGGATGACGTTTCTCCTGAACTGTAAAATTAAGCAATTGTCGTTTGCATGCCATCTCAATGGTAAATAAGACTTTTCCATTCAGCTGTTGGTTTTGCATGCCTGTTAGTTCCCAATTTATCATCCTTCAAACAAAACATTAAGCCACACTGCATACCATACTGCCTTATGCTTCAAGATACAGTCACACCCAATACAACTGTCTAAGGTATTACATGCAGTGACTGATGATGCAGTAAATGTTAAAGTAGCAGAAAATAATAGTTGTATCTAGTTACTGAAATGTGATGATGGTCAAAGACAATGATCTTAAAATTTAACTGAAATTGGGCCAGGCTTGGACTGTCAACTTCTGCGGTGCACTATTGACTGCAGCACGTAAAGCACATAAGTTAAACCTTTCTATATTTAGTCAACACAGTATGGTGGCCTAAGGAGACTTCAAATCACTAACAGGACTCCAGTGGTACCATACAGTGTTCAACAAACTGAACTGCAGTCATGGGCCGTACATCAGGCTCTCAGGAGAAGTTCCCAGCACCCTCCCACACCTGCCAGGGACAGGCCTTCCTGTGGTTGCCTCTCCTCTTCCTCCTCCCACTAGCAGCAGGGCAGGCAGTAATTAATTTCCACATTTTAACTGGGAGGCAAAACGCTAGTGTCCTGGGACTGAGGCGCATGCCACCAGCCTACATTCTGGATTCAAGGGATTAAGATAATTAGCCCCCGGAAGAGTGGGCAGACAGATGGAGAGAGGAGATGGTGGCACCTCGTGGCTGGGGAGGCTGATCCCTCCTGTTCTTTCCTCTAGTTTATGGAAGCAAAGAAGCTGTAAACAATAGTTTTCTAACCAAGAAAGAGTAAAAAAAAAAAATTCTAAACACAAACAGATTGCCAAATACTTTTGCCTCAAGATAATGCATCTGATATTTTTTTTTTTTTTTTTTAAATACAGCACATTTTGCCAACATTTCAAACTGGATTCCTCTGCTGTGGAAAATGTATCTTGCTAACTTGTTGCAAATATACAAGGGAGAATGTGTTTGTGATATTGTGCGCATCTGTTTAGGCACAAATGTAAGCAAGCCCTGTTCTCAAAATTCTCAAAATGGGTGCCTGCTAATGTGTGTGATGGTTGTGTGGGGCGCTTTGACAGCAGCTCTGCTCTCTGCTCTCTGCTCAGGCACCAGGATCCCTGAGTCACTTAATGAAAAAGAGTGGACTTGTTGCAAGTCACTGATGCAGAAAATAGATTAACTCAGCTGGGCTGTACTTGCCCAATATCATGTACAACAAAAGCATCACTGTCAAGTGGTGGTGGGCATAAGGGGAGTAAGCAGGAGGGACTGAGGATGGGTTTATAGTATATACTCTGTATTGGGGTATTATTATCATTATCACAACATTAAAAAAACAATTATATGTCATTGTATATCACATTCACTTGCCATTAATTCTGTTTCACTGTTACACAGTACATTAGAACAAACTCTTAACATGCGGAAAACACAAATTTAACACACATTTTCTTAAACTATGATTACATCTTGCCCAGAATTAATTTGGACAACACAATTCTGAAGTGACAAGACAATGTTTATATCACCACAGGATTAAGGGCTATGTCCATAGCAACACAAAGTATTAGTCGATTTATTAATTCAACAAGAAGACTGAGACACAACAGTTTTGAAAACTCAAGTCATTTATCATAAAGAAATGCAAAACTTTTGTTCCAGCTTCCAGATTATTGAAAATAATTGTCAGTTGCCTCATACCACACCATTCATAGGTTTTTATACATTTGCACTTGGATGGCTATTTATACAAACACATACAGCTCTGGAAAACAGATTAGAAACACAAATATAATAAAAATTTATTAAAACGCTTAATTAAAGCTAGCGACTGGCACCTGATCGTCCGTGACTACCTGTCTGAGTTCTATTCAACCGGAGTTTAAATTGATCCCAGTTCTGTGGCGTGTAAGGTGATCCACATATCGACTCCCCAGACGTTTGTCCAAAGAAGGTTTTACTGAAGGGCACCTTCCAATTTCCTATTGATGAACCTGAAGTTACTGAGCCTAAAACCTTAAGAGGTTTCATTATTTCATGGTACCTTAGAAGCCTGGCCATGTAGGTATTTATTGATGGGAGTTTAAACCTACATTAATTGATTTTTTTGTCAACTTGTGGGCAGCACAACAAGGTGTAAACAACATTTACATGTTAACATTTTAGCACATCCAGCAGATATGGAGCAACATTCATTGTAGTCGTGATTCTGGCCACCTGATGAATGTAAGTGCTCCACTATATTGTATATGTGTTGGGTACATAGTGTACAGTGGAAGAGAAAAAGCATTTTCCCCACTAAATAGCTACCTACTATGGTTAAAAATGTGGTTGAAGAGAGTGGACCAAACAGCTTTAAAACCAAAACAATGAGCTGAAAGACGATACTATGCTCTGTAGTCCTGTGGGGAACAGCAAAGCCTGGTGATAATTCCCTGTCAATTTATCATTAAGAATTCCACTGTTCACATAGTAATTGGATCCATTGTTTATATAAAAATTTGATTCATGCAGTTTTAATTTTAATACATTTGATAAGATATGTTAACTCTATTTAGTTTCTTGTTAAAAAGTAAATGTAAATGTGCTGTATTTATATAGCGCTTTTCTAGTCTTAACGACTACTACATTCACCATTCACACACATTCATACACTGTGGCCGAAGCTGCCGTACAAGGTGCCACCTGCTCATCAGATAAACATGCATAGACATTCACACTCCGATGCGCAGCGGCAACTTGGGGTTCAGTGTCTTGCCCAAGGACACTTCGACATGGGACTGCAGGGCCAGGGATTGAACCACCAACCTTCCAATTGGCAGGCAACCGCTCTACCACTGAGCCACAGCCGCCCTAAAAAGCAATCTAATACAATCCAAAATGTTGAATTATCCTTAACAACACACACACTCACGCCATTACCGTTGCCTTCAAATTCCCCTTTAGCATACTGTAGCAGCATCGCTGAATATTCTAATGTTACAAACCTCTCAACATGTGTATGCCTAAACATTTTCTAGCACTGGCTGACGGCTTCGGCCATATCTTTTCTCCCTAAATGTGCTTTGGTGCTTTTTGCTCCTTTTGCTCAAAAGAAGTACAGGAAAAAAAATAAGTGACAGTTAGTGCCGGAGACTCCAGTGCAATGGTGCACTATGTCTGAGGTTGGCATCTGACAGACTGCAATAGGGTGCCTGCAATTGTGAATGGGGTCAACTAGCAAGGGGAGGCTGCCAGTGAAGGAGTGGAGCAAGCAGTACAGTGAAGGCTTTTGACAGGTAGACAGCAGGTGCGAGTAAAAAGGATATACTTGTTCCTGTGCAGATCATGCTGTATCGCTCCAAGTGTTTCTGATATCATGTTTTTTATTTTATTTTTTAAATCAGTTGTTGGACTGCGGTCAGCCTTTTCTCAATTCCTTTTAATTTAATGTAATACATTCCATATATTCCTCTGTTTAAGTTGCATGCTTTATAGATTTAAAGTTGCACTTTTAAAATGTCAAAGTAAAGGTTTGTTGTTCAACAGTAATTGTAGAGTCCTGGTGCAATAACTCTCTCAGTCTTTCAACTATATTGGAAAAAGGAGTGAATGAAAAACTGCCTTTGAGGTCATTGAAGTGCTACTGTTTCATGCTGTAGACTCGTATAATTAGAGTTCACTCTGGAGTTAACAGTTTCACATGAATTAATTCCTGTCCAGCTTGACTCTTAATCAAGTTGACCTTCAGTTTGTATTAATATCACATGTACCGCAGCTACTTCACTGTAAAATAGGACTTAAAAAATGTAATGTTTATTTTGAAAGACCTAGCTGCAAGGATTATGTGCTAACTGCTTTTTCAGTAAGGTTATGTTTGATAAAGAAATTGCTCTTTGATTTGTACAACAATGCTGAGTATGTTATGAATATCCACTCTTTAAGTGTGAAGTTAATGCTGACCCGAGCATTTTCCTGTCTTAATTTTGTTTTGCGTGAATGCTCTCAAAGGCAAATAAAATCTGCTGTTATTATCAAATTTCATACGGCAACTTCACTTCAGGTATTTAGGCTAAATGTGGGTCACCAGAAGGAGAGAGAGGTGGGTGCTGAGCAAGCTTAATTGCTTTGTATCTCTTTAGGTTTGAAGGGGAGGAAGGTAAATGTGTCCTCTCTGTGTTTATTGGTATTGCTTAAAAAATAACTTACAGGAAAACAGGGCAAACACTAGATTTTTATCAGGACACATGACGAAAACATAATCATCGTATATCCTGTGTAACACACCAATTGTAAATCTCTTCATAGAAGATGAAGAACATCTAGAGCATATGTACATGTATCATTGCCATTTGCTCCAGTCTAAACCTAGTTATTTTGATCTTTTGGGAAATACATACAGAATTGGTTCACCACCTGGCAGAAACTAGAAAAAACATTTACATTCTGTACACCAGACCTTAGATCGAAAGAAGAATAATAATGTCCAAATTACCTGGTAAGCAATCATTTAATTTTCCTTGTCACATTGAATAAGGATTAATTTGCAGGCAAATATTACACAATGAATTATTGAATAGCTCATCTCCCAAGCCAAATTAATCTTGAAGATTGATGGCGTGGATGTAACCTGTGATCGGAGTAACATATTTCATGAGTCATTGGTGGTGCGCGCATTCACAAGGGCATTACCAAGTGATGACTTGATTTCGACTGACTGTCCCCGTTTGAATCCAGGTTATAAACAAACAGGGGATGTCGGTTCGGCAGTAGACCGAATTATGATTGCAGAGTCACTCAGCTTTTTAATTAAGTCTGTTAACAGTTTATGACAGTGCCTGAAACATTACGCATCACATGTAATGACTCATGAACCATTCCTTCCTGATTCCTCCAGACACCCGAAATTATTTAGTGCAATGTCCTTTAAAAGTTGACAGTGAGGCTCCCTTGATGTCTGGGATTTGGACTCAGTGATGCACAACAGTTATGCAGCTCTACAACTTGATTTTCAATCTACCATGCCCCCTCAGAAAACTGTAACAGGATATTATGGACAAGGTAGAGCAGTTCATATTTAAGTTTTTCCAAACATCTAAGCGCTTCAGGCTCTCTCTGCCTTGAATGACAAAATGGGTCCTTGACTCCATTTACTCACTGGCTTTACGGTGTCTCTGCTGTAACATTCCAAGTACTGCCGTTGGAGTGACTGTTACTAAACCGTGCCGTGAGAAAGTCCTTAAGAAGGCAAGTTTATCATGGTTATTTCTCTGTGTGTTACTCCTCTTCTTGCCACACTGTTGCCTCTCTTTAGGCCAGGCGTTATGATTGCTTCGGTCTCTTGATCCCACAAGCACCCTTGAGATCAGACAGGCGTATTTAGTGGCTGCCTGCTGGCATATGGCCATTATTATACTGTGTTAGATTGTGAAAAGAAAAGAACTTCTCTCTCTCTGTGTTGCAGGCTATAGGGCAAGGTCCCACCAAGTTTCATGGGTGTCCGCAATAAATAGCCAACATTGCAACAGTATTCACCAACCTCCCACTTTTATATACTGCGTTTTGCCAAACTCGCTTTGGGGTGAAATGTAATTGCTCCTGGATTATGTTCCCTGGCAACGTTATTACACAAACAAATCCAGAAAAAGTTCTACCGATTCATATTGTATTGCAAAAGCAAACATTGTAGGAGACCAGTTAACATTGTAATGATACATTTATTATCCATATTTGACTAGGCAAATTTAATTAATATTATTTCCTTAAAATGTTGATACAAAATGTAATTCAGGCTGCAGTACACTTCTTATTAAATGTATTGGCTGTTGGATATTAGTGTATATAAATGTAATTGTTGGGGGGGGGTACTGTGGAGTCTTCTATGGAATCTTGTCGTGTCTTGTACATTCTGTCTGAAACGTCATCCTGCTACTTACTGTAGGAGCACTGATTTTTCTTATTCTATCTAATCTGTCCAATCATTAAAAATATCTTGATTTATAGCTCTCATTCATATTCACCAAAATGCATTTGTCTGAACTGGACAACCTGCAACCTTTGCAGTTAAATAATGTAAAAAAAAAAAAAAAAACATACTTGGTCTGATAAGTAACAGCAGCTATAGAAAAGCTTGAGTGTGAAAAGAAGAAATATGGGATTAAAAACATGACCTCGATTTCACACCAAGCCACAAGCATTGTGGTGGCCAGACAGAAATTGCAGCGTGTGCAGTTATTTTTTGAAACCTTTTATTAGTAAAAGCCTCATAAGAAAAGCTGTTAGCCAGGTGGTTTCAGCAGGTAATGAACTTGTCAGCTCTGAGTTTGTTGGCTTTGTTGTTTTTGTTATTATTCAATTCCTCCACCTCGGAATGGATTTCTCAAGCCTCCGCTCGGCCACTTCTTTTGCACAAGGAACACATTTTACCTTCTCCCATTGGACCAAAAGTATCGAATTGCCTCTCATTCAAAATAAATAATCTGCTCCCATAATGCTCCTACTGTGTATTCCCACAAAAGCTAAGCAGCCAAAATGTGGTTGTAGCAAGAGGATTTTCTATTATTTTTCAACAGCCTATCAATAGTATTAGGCCTAACAGATAAAAGCACTGAGACTTGGCTGCACAAGAAGATGAGGTTAGTATGAGGTATGGATTTGCCCCAGTCCCTTTTCACTTCATTTGAGATTTCTTGCCTTTTCATTTGGTAGAGAAAAATGCCATCGGCTCAGGTAGCATACATTACTTTGCAGGAGGGATGACGTTTTTATTATTTTATTTATGTCTTGTATGGCCTTGTGATACTTTAAAGCAAATTCATGTAAAAAAGAAAAAAGAGAGTTACTGATTATGTGATGAGTGCCTGAACGTGTAGTAACATTGCACAATGTTATGTAATAACAATGTGCCAGGATTTCTCTCTAAATGGGTTGGGAATACAATTAAACGTACAATACATAACAGCACTGCATCATAACATTAACCAAAGCCAATAACTGTCAATAATATTGACTTCTGTAACTTCCTTTTCCCTTTGTAATAACAATTATTTTAGTTGTAAAAATAATTCCAAACTGTGTGTGTGTATGTCGGAGCCCTGCTTTCTGTCAACATGCACAGAGGACAGATGAGCTTGCACTTTCGCGTTCTAAGATGGCCACCAGCATACTGGGACTGGGGTTTGCGCAGGCTGAATTTGAGTTTAAACAGCCGCTAACTGAAGGTCTTCGGAGGTGACAACCGTTCGGGCAAAGTAGTCTCCTAGCAGTGGGCAGTGAGGCAAAGGGACCGCTTGGTGCACTAGCTCAGTTCTATATCAGTACCAAACCATCCACTCAGCTTCCCCCCCCTCTCCCTGGTCAACTGTCTGCATGACATCAAAGTCTGGATGTAAACCAACCTACTCAAACTGAACAGCAATAAAAAAAATAAAAATAAAAAGTTGTTGCCCCCTATGTTCTGCTTCAGAAGGTTGGAGATCTCATCCTGGATGTTGATGGGTACACTATCTGCCAAACCTCTGAGGTGCGCAATCTCTATGTAATCCTGGACTCCACCCTGTCTTTCCATACTCACATCAAATCCATCACCAAATCCTTTTTTTAATCTTAAAAACATCTCCAAACTCCGGTCATCACTATCTGACTGCACTAGTAAATGACATCCTGCCACTGCTCCAGTTGCTCATCCTCAGAGTGGAGAGATAACAAATGACCGAATTCATGACATTTCATAAAATTCTGAAGAACCAGTGGCACAAAATGTATATAACAGAAACAATGGGTACCTATGTAGGTTTAAATTGCTCACATTATGCTTTTTGGCTTTTCCCCTTTCCTTTATTGTGTTATATATCTTTTTTGTGCATGTAATCGGTTTACTAAGTGAAAAAGTCCAAAGTCCACCCCAATGGGACTAACCATCTCCAACAGAAAACACTCTAACAGCTCTATTGTAGTCCAGCTCTTACTTCCATTACGAACATGCTTCACTTTGTAACATACGTTATAATGCTCGCCAAGCTGCTAGCGTGGCACAAGATGGAATAGAAGTGTGATGCCTCACTCTGAAGCTAAAACAGAGAGCTCAATACACAGGGTTAAAAGAGGATCTGCAGCAATGTGCTGTACAACTAAAATATGGTGTTTTCTGAAAATTAAACCATGTAAACCTATTCTGAAATAAGCTCTAAATACAATTATGAACCTGAAAATAAGCATAATAAGAGCCCTTTAAGAAATGTGTGTATACAATTATTAGTTGCAACCCTATTAACATCACATTTCCGAAGTTTATTGAACCTTTCTAAACAAAATACACTGAGTTGGAAAAAATAAAACTGTGGCTCATATGTGAATAATAAGAGCAACATTATCACTGAATGACAGACAGCCTTAAACGAGTACTTAAACAAGGTCAAGGATGTAACAATGGCAGGCATAATTGGAAAATAAAAACCATAGAATGAAACCAGATTTCCTAAAATTTCTCATGTCCCAAAAAGTATGAGAGTACTGATTGCTTTACTTGACCTTGCTGAATTTGAATTTCAATTACTTACCAAAACACTTGAATGCCCTATGCACAATAACATTCTCTATTTCTATCTCACTGTGAGATACACCTCACAGTAGATTTATGTATTTAGTATATATTTAATTAAATTGTATTATTTGCAATTACTCGCATTAATGTCAGTTAACTCATTTAATTAATCACACATTTTTATCTATTCTAAATGTCCCTTGATTTTTTTGTCCCATTATTTTTTCTCCTGTTACTGCTCTTTTCAACATGGAAAAGTGGATCAGCTTGCTTTGTGCAAATGTTTTTTATTGAAAACAACATTGGCATATAGCCTACTGTAGTAACACTGTCCATCAAAAAAAGGGTGAAAAATACTTGGGGGGGGGGGGAGAATTCGCATCAGTTGTGTGCTTGGCCATCAAGTGGTATTTCAGACTGGACGTGCTGCGATGATAGATCACGACAAAACACAAAAATCACTTTGGTCTTGTCAATGGAACCATTTGGCAACTTTTAAAAAGTAAACTTTCCATTCAGAATCTTGTTGGCATCCATTCAGACGTCTCACGCTCGCCATCCCCTCAAAATGTAAGGTTCCTACTCTTTGGCCAGCTCGCAAGCCCAAACAAGTGTGCGTGGCATGCCTGTTTTGTTTCTGGTCTATCTAGATCCAGTGTGGTGTTGTAGTTTTTCTAACATTACTAGTTGTTGCAACAGCACGTGCAAAGAACTACAAAGTTTGCTAGGCCAAAAAGAACGTTAATCTGGCGACAAAAAAATTGACGCCATTAAAATGGGTTCAACTTAACACCGCTAGTAACGCGTTGAACTGACAGCATTAATTTATAGTGCCCAATCATAACAACAGTTATCACAAGACATATTACAGATAGAGTAGGTCTAGACTACACTATAATTTACAAAGGGCCAACAATTTACCATGAGCAAGCACTTGGTGCAGCAGTGTGGGGGAAAAACTTCCTTTTAGGCAGGAACCGAGTGGTGATGGATAAATTCCACAAACAGTTTCTAGTCTCAACATTTTCCTGAAGTCTGAGTGTAAATCGTTATTCCAGACAGGTCGCTATTTCCACTGTGTTTTTCAGGTGAGTGACCAGACATGATGCACGGCCTGTTGTATAGGCGATTCACAAGGTGCACACATGTTATGTGTTCTTTCAACAACAAAGTATTGGCTGATTGTCAGTACTCCACACGGAGCTCTTTTAGCTGGATGCCATGTCCATGTCAGGGTTTAAAGCCAACAGTGAAGACAATTTATGCTGTGCAGCATGTGTGACCATCACTCGGAGAGAGAACTTGTGTGGAGGAAGTGATGTGAGAAAACAAGTGGTTGTGTTGGCCAGAAGATGTTGGCAAAAAGACAGCACTGCTGTATGATGCCTTTCTAAGTCTTTCCTCAAGTCACCTTAAAATAATACCTTTTTCTGAATTCAAATATTATAACATCTTATAAGTTTAGTTTAATAAGGATTGATATGAGAAAAATCAGAAGTAAAGTTTATGTTTTTATAGAGATTGTCATAAAGATTATGTAACACAAAGCTTATTTAAAGATTAAACTTTGCTCATTTGAGATTCTTTAAATACTGTATGTCACACAAGGTTGAGATGCTTGACGAGGCTTTTGAATTTTTGTGAAGAGGAACTTCAATTTTTGGACTACTTCAGTGACCTTCAGGCTGGAATTTTATTTGCGATGGTTTAGTGAAAAATGTTTGATTCATGACTTCTGATGGCGTTTCCATAAAGTAGAAAAACTGCAAACACATGGAATGCTAGAAGACAACCATGTATTGCAGCATTTCATTTCCAAGGGCACATTGTGCTGACAATCAAATATTTTTTTGGTGTACAGTATTTAAAAGAGGAAAACAAATGACAAAAATCCTAAAAAAAACACAGCATTGCCCTACAACTGCCTGTGTGACAAAACAGATACTTAATGGGTTTGTTCAGAATGGCCTAATGGTGTTTTTGGTATGCGTCCAAAAATACTCAGAGGCAACACAGGATAATTTAGACATTTAACTTTAGGCCGTATATTTTTGTCAAGGGCACTGATCTCATTAGAATTATTCCCTTATGCCACTGACTGACATTTCTTTTTGTGCTTTGGCTTTTTGACTCACATGTGTTTCCTTGATTTCGATTTCACCACAATCGATAGTGCCAGGGAACTTGGCACTATGAAGAAAGATCAGTGATGAGACTTGTTGCACCTGTCAGAGTTGACCAGATCAGGTAATGAGGAAACTCCCTTAGGATGTTAACGAAGACCATTAAGCACTCATGTGTGAAACTACTAGGAAGCTTGCGTGTTAAATCGTAGAAGCCAAATTGAAATTCACTGCACATGGCACTGAAATGTAAATATCCTGCCTTGCAAGGATGAGCTGGTCTCCTTCTCTGTGCTCTAATCGGCTTTGAAAAGACGGTGCAAAGTGCTTAGGAATAATGCTTGTGCTCTGTGATAAAACAGGCAGCTTTTATTATGAACCTACAATAGTCAAGCCATGTTTGAAAAAGAACTAAAATATAAGCTCTGCACATTTTGTTCTTCACACTAAGAATAAATGTCTCTCATTCAGAACAGAACGTGTATGCAACAGCTTTCTCACACAGTCTTAAATCTTTGTTTTGTCTTATCATCCCCAGGACATCTTTAAGGTGTCTGGAAGCAGTTGATTGATAAGTGTATTTAACAATTGGGTTTTGAAATTGAGACCATAAAAAAGAAAAAAAATAATCCTCGTACATCTGTGTGAGTCAAATATAGATCTAACTTGCCTCATCTGTTTTATGAAGCTACTGTACATGGCTGGTCGTGGATATTGTGTTTAACAAGAAAGGCCTCATGTAGGCTGTCAATCATATCAGCACATTCAAGCATGCTGATTTACATACAGTCATGAAGGAAAGTGCATTGAAGCTGATCATTAAGGATAGGTTTTTGCAGTCTTGGGCTTCTAAATATGATATATTTTACTGCAGTGTCTTAAAATGAAAAAGGTCTACCTGTAGTAACTTACATTTAGATTCTATAAATGTCCAATTTCGTTCAGATGGTATCAGTTAATGTCCCTCGGTTCACTGGTCCCTCACATTCATTGCTTCGTGCTCTCTGCTAATCCTCATGAGTACATGGCCCCTTCTACGTGCCCTGAGGGGAACAATCTCCCTCTTCATAGCACCAGAAAAGTAGAAGAATGTGGATAGAAATGAGCGCCCAGGGCTTCAATTCAGATGTGTTGAGATTGGTCTTGTAGCAGAGGATGTGAACGCTCTCACAGACACCGTGAATTTCCATTTGAGTACCTCCTGTCCCAGAAACTAGCCAGAGGTTTCCCAAATGATCTGACCTGCACCTGCCCCTCATTTGTCTACATTAACTTTGCATGTGTGGTCCGCTCAATAAGTGGGGCAAATTTATATTTAGCAGCGCCTGCACTGACTTTGAAAAACAGGGTGACTCTTGTCCTAAGACCCTTGTGAACCTCTCAGTTCAAAACCCTTATTTGTCTCTATGAAACATATTTGAGCTGTATTTTTAGTTTTGACATTAATTATTTAAAATATTGAAATGCCTGCCTTGTTGTGATTGTTTGGGTTAAATTTAAGCTCTGTGCATTTTTCTGTATTGTTGTTGAAAATGAAATAAAATCCTAAGATGTTTACTGCCTTTTACGAAAGTAAGGCAAGAGATCATACAAAGATACTTATGTCTTGTGTTCATTATGCCTCTGGCAAAAGACATTAATTTATGTTGGTGGGGGACGATAATAGCACTGTCAAAGAGTTTTATATGTTACTAAACTCAAACTCTTGTTTCAATTATGTTAAGCATTAAAGCAACTAAGTGGCTGTCAAAACTCCATGGTGATAAGGTTGTCCAAATTAAACAATGCCTTTCCATTTTAGTATGGTCTTTGAAGCAGCTTGCAGGGATAAACCCAGGCCTTGATATTAATTGCACCTTAAGTTGTAAAATCAATTTCAATTACACCGCACACTTTTTTTGTGACCCAGAGTAGTATCTAACATTCCACTTTAGAGACTATACATCCAACTGAGGTGCTTTAACCTTCGGGATGAGTCAATTGATGTGCAACAGGTTTATGACAGTAAAATTAAAAGGCCCCTCCAAAGTGCAACTAATGAAAATACAGCCCTGGAGCCCCCGCATGACAATACAACTAATAAATTTGAAGATACAACTCTGGTGAAGCCTTGAAGCTAAAGGCTATTACACAAGGCCTTCAGTGCTGCTTTTTCACTGAAAATCCTCTCATTATATTGATTTTAACATAAACCGTAACATACAGTAATAAAAGGAATGGAAAAAAAAGTTCTTTAAATTGTTCTGCAAATTTTTTAGTAACTACACTACAACTAACTGTCAGTATTGGCCAGTATTGGAAAATAAAAAGTAATATATGGTAGTTAGAGTTGTCATAATACCAAAATGTTGACTTTGATAACAATACCAAATTAAGTATCACGATACACAATACCAAAACAATACTCAAAACTGAAACAATACTGTTTCCATTCTTGACCTATTAGATCACAAACAAGGGCCATGCGTGTTCAAATTCACAGATTATTAGCAACCTTGTGACACTGCGCTAAAGAAGTCTCAAACAAAGCTGTTTTTTGCTGGATCTACAAGTCAGAAAGTCAGAAAAACTTAGATTTAGTGTCACAATGTACTTTATGTACTGCATGTAAAATGTACACCTTGGACTAAGGTAAGGGAGGGTCTGATATTTACCTCAGTTGTAATAGTAAAGAAAATAATAGCCACATCTCTTATTGGAGTGAATTGAGCGGGGGCCCACTCTCTATCTTAATCCTTCCCCTCTTTGAGGTAATTTTGGGTCAACAGAAGGGTGGTGGTAATGGAAGGCTGACTCGTGACTGAATACTTGTTGGTTTCACTTCAACTCTGCAATTAAAACAAACGCATCCAATGCACAGTATGCTGTTTCAAAACCATGAGACCCACAAAGTGTGCAAAATATATTTACAATTTTTATTTCATACATAGATTATATTTATTGGGTTAAATGTTAATATATTATGTATTATAGACCTGCACTGCAAAATGCCAATGTATTATTTTATGGATAGCTCCAAGACGACAAACCATGATCCTACCAAAATGCTATTTCCACATAGATGTTTTCTAGCAACGCAATTGTATTTTCTTTTTTAACTAGGGGCATGGTGTGCACAATGGGCAATGTGATGTTCGCTAATTTTACATTGGGAGTGTGCCTTTTTTACTGGCCATTCTGTCTGACACTAAGGAGCCACAGCAGTTTAGTGGCATGTAGACCTATTCTATTATTAATTTTTAAAATCGTCAAAGTGAGAACCCTAAATAACTATAGTTTAAAGCAGCAGTGGGCAGACTGCAAACGGCAGAATCTGAAGTAAAGTGAGACATTTTCTTGGAGCTCTCCCTTTCCCCTCTCTGTTGCATGGACAAAGCATGTGCAGACCAGCCAATAGAAACGCGTTCTTTCTCTGAAATGACCTGTGAGTGGCCAGAGCCTCCAGTCACGGCTAAAATTTCTAAAGCCTGAAAACAGAGTCAAGAGGAGATGCAGAAGTCTGGTTTTCTATCAGACTACTTGAATTACAATATGCGGAAAGATTATTATCTTTGCCCAATTACTCCAACAATAAAGTGCCTACCACAGCTTTTGTCCTTTTTGATAGATTTTCTAAAATGCTTGTGCAATTTACAATACAGGGTAGGCCTAACATTAATTTGCTACGCTACTGATACACTATATATCTCTTATAATTTACCATCTCATCACCATCCAGCTGAATAGCCAGCTAGCTTATTTGTTCACCTGTCATGATTTGTTCTCATTGGAGAAATCTTGGTGTCTGTCACTGAGGTGCTTGGCTAGGTTTGACATGTTTCCAGTGCACAACACTGTTTTATAGCACCTTTTGGAAAACAGGCTTTGTTATGTCAGTGGGTTCGCCATCAGCATCAGCTCTGTAGATAAAGTTGTCCCACAGTAGACTACGGCAGCCCATTTTGTTAACAAATGCAGGGTGTGTAGGTATTATTTCTGAAGATAACACATATATATATATATATATATTCAGACAAATTATACATTTCATCCTTTCTATCACTTACACCGGAGACACATTTGACCCAGTCTTGGAACCCATTGACCATCAGTCTTCAACAATTTAACCTCTGGCAGCAACCGCTAATATTTCAGGGTTTCCGGTGTAGCCAGTGGCTATCCAGGTAACGGAAATCGGCGGCAAGACTTCCTCTTCTATGCACCGGTTATTAGGCTCATTCGAGATGAACTGCGCCTCGCCTGTAAAGTGGACAAGAGCAGGCGGCAGCAGCCGGGGGCAGTGACTAAAAATCTCAAATCGGACAGTTTCCAGCTGTTCAGCAGCCTTCAAGCTGAAAGGGAAGTCACAGAAACATTGTAGTCCAATTCCGATTTAATAAAATGTTATCAGACCCATATATCAGCTTGTACAAGTCCCCAGTTGATTTTATTATGACAGAGTAGCTCTCAAAATGCTCTGCATGCGATCTGTTTTAGATGATCCATAATCTGAACAGATTTAGTCTCTCTGACTTCTAAACGTAATTATCAACAACACAACATGTGTGCTGTACAGAATAAGCCTTTAAATCAGACAAATGGCAATTAAAATCCCTCCAATTCAAAATCAATAAAAAGTTTAGATAAAATGTCATCATGTTGAGTCAATTCTGAACCAATCAGCTGTTAAATCAGCTGAGAGTAAAATCTAATGGCATGCACTTGGTGCCGATTGCCGGTGATCGATTATGCGCAGACCTGGCTAATTGCTAACGAGCCTATTGTTTACAGCCCTAATCGACAATTGTTAAAAGTGCTTTTGGTCCAAATGACATTTTGGCAAACCTCTATGATTAGATGTGAATGCAGAGAAACTTAAAAAAATCAAATACGCAAAATCATCGTAACTCAATAATAACAATAATTATTATTTCAGCCGATGCGTTTCGACCTCTTTTGCTCTCTACACAGATTATTCACTTGCATGCAACCAATGACTGCTCAAATGTGATTTGTCAATACTACTAAGCATGTTTTTCTTTTTTTCTTTGACAAAGCCCTCTGTGGTGCCACACCTGCTGTGTCTCATTGAAATAAAGAATGCATTTCTTTTTTCCATGCCGTGCTGTTGCCTCTGAAGTAGCAGCTGAGATGCTCAGACAAAATCACTGTGTTTTGCTTGCCAGGCAGATAGAGCCCACTTGGGGTCTGACTGGGAAAAAGAACATAGTCAGGTGTTTATGGGTGACAACCTATATTTTAAGACCAATCTTAAACAAACAATACTCAGCTGTCTTGCAAATACTAGTTTGTTTAGGTCGTACTTAATGGTTGTTACTTTGTTGTTTGAGTGTATGGTAAAACATTTATATATATATATATATATATATATATATATATATATATATATATATATATACACATTTATACATTTATATATATACACACAGTATACTATATTTGTTTCAAACTTCAAATTGTGTTTCTGTTCAAGAGTAGGGAAAAGATCTCAATCATTTGTATTGAGTTACTTGCAAAAATTGTTTTCTTATGCCACTTTCTAAAAACATCTCATAGCTCGTCTTTCAAATGAAATCACGGTCTGCCATTTTTTATTTCATGTTATATTGTTTTCTTAAATAGCTTATTTGACTGACATTTTCTTTTTCATAGATGATGAAAAACACTAAAGTGACACCACTTCAGTGCAGAGTGCTTGAAAGTTTCAGCAAATATAGTAAAAAGACAGCAGGTTTCTGCACTACATGCTTTAGTGTTGAACTATCATTTAAAAGTAAACTATTACAAGGTCAATTCCATTTTTTTTCTGACATGAATGAGGATCTCTGCAATTTTCACACATGGATGAATGCTGCTGACAATAAAAGGGCATGCTGAGACAGCGAGAGAGGGTATACGTGGCCAACGGCAGAATAAGTATGACGCTTCACAGCAAGGATGCGTGAAGGAGTATCTTCTAGATGGAATATGTGAGGTTAAAGACATTATTTTGATTAAGCCAGACAAGACTTGTAATCATAGTATATATCCAGTATCCAAGGAATATGGGTTAGAAATATATCACAAACAAAATGTACATTTAGTTTTGTTTTCTGTAGGTTTAGAGGCATTTTTAAACAGCGGAGTGTAGTATACATAATGTATTTTTAAATCACAGAAATAGGAGGCAGCCAAAGAATAGCTAGTGAGTAAGCTTGTTTGGGGTCTTGATCAAATTGTTTATTGATGAATGTTGTCAAGGATACAATATTTAACTGGACCCTGTAATTATCTTTATGTAAAATAAGTCCACTTCTTAAACAAACACACACATATTTGAAGGTGCACCTTCCAAAGCTCTTGTTCATACACCGTGTGGAGCTTTTTTCCTGCTGTTGGCCACCTTTGTGTCCCACTATGACAAAATGCCAAGGCTGCAGGTCTGCACATTTTCTCCCACCATATGTGGACAAAGAAAGATGGCAGCAAGTGAGAAGATAGATTGGGTAGGGACACAGGTAGCTTGGCACAGCTCAAAGCCCCCATCCACCTGGCATTAGTTACCATTGTCTTGCTCCACGTTTTCCTGGCAGAGCCTTTGATTGAACTG
The DNA here is from genome assembly GCA_013375575.1 of Percina caprodes. NCBI lineage: Eukaryota > Metazoa > Chordata > Actinopteri > Perciformes > Percidae > Percina > Percina caprodes. The sequence continues at coordinate 1,190,264 of JABXJD010000014.1, forward strand.
GCGGTGAGGTGAAGATTTGGCATAGGGATGGTTTTACCTCTTTGGTAACAAAAGGCTACAGACAGGGGAGGTGGCTGTTTGTATTGTGCATTGTGGAACAGGATTGTCTAATGGAGGTTCACTGTGCATTGTGCAGTGGTTCTGGAAAGGGATTTGTGGTTTGTAAAAGGGCAAAGAGTCCCCCTGCTTCGTTTTGCTAATCAATTCTGTGTCGCTGGGTTGTCCCACAATTGTCCTCACACAGTATGAGGCAGTTACTCTTTACTCAAGGATCTAATTGACACAGCCAATTCTTTATACCATGCAGGAAAAAAAATATACCCATTATATCTAGTTTGGTTTAAAAGAAGAAAAAAAAAAAAGGGATTTTCATTGCAAGCACGCCCGACACCCCTAATCATGACCAGGGTGCCCTGTACGGTGCAGAGCACAGGCTCCCGCCCTGATAGATTATCCGGTGTGAATGTTTGGGAATGATAATGAGATCAAAACACCTCACTAAGCTGGGGAGAAAGGGTGGGGACTGGAGAGGGAGAAAGGAGAAAGGGAAAGCGAGCAAGAGCGAGCAGGAGAGAGGGTGAGCGATAGCTGCGATAAATTGCAGAAGCAGAACCACTTGAGCATAAAATTAGATTTTACAAATGTGTTGTTACCTGACAGTCCTCTGACAGAGGAGATATCCCAACATTATAGGGCTGCATGAGTACTACTAATCATATCAAATAAATAAGAATGCCTCTCAGCTGCGATGGAGCTGAATGAAGATTGAATGTGGACAGTAAAATAACATAATTAAAACACCCTTTCTCGTTATGGACAAAAACAGAAGCCCAAATTCAATTTATATGATAATATATTATGATCCGTTAAAGCTGTAGCCTACACACGACACATTTGTCTAAATGCTGTGACAGTTAACATTGTCATTGACTTGATTTCACATTTTGAAGAAACAATTTGTAGAATTAAGAATAACTGTTTTCTAATCATATTTCTTTCTTTGATGTGCATTTCTATCATCATATAATAATTTTAATATGGTATGGGAGTAATCTGCGGGGCTCAAGGACAGTTTTGTTTGACAAACACTTTACATTAAAAGGGGCTTCAAGCTGCATCATCTGACTATCCCTTATACTAGAGATGTTCCTTCTGCTATTAACAACCGATATGAGATTGTTTGACAATAATAACTCTTTGCTTTGGATTCTGTAATACAGCAAAACTAGTTAGAGAAACACTAATGCCTTTAGTGGTTAGAAGAAATAAGTTCAAGAAATATAACACATTAACTACTGCATATGCACAGCCTGTCAACATAGGAAATATAAAAACTCATTATACATAATGGATTGGTATGAGGCAGAGTATTTGAGCAAACAATTATTTTCCATGTTATTGGTAGTCTGCTAAATACATCATTAACGACAACAATGAAGTCTGCATGAATCAGCCTGAATGACAAATGGGAGCTCTAATTCAAGTCGGATTTGCAGAGAGACAGTGTGTGTGAGACAAGTCACTGAGGCAAGCTTTATCTACAGTATGCTCCAAGAAGAAATAATGTGTGTGTGTGTGTGTCTGTGTGTCTGTGTGTGTGTGTGAACCCGCCGCAAACGCATTGCACTATGAATAAATGTATAAAGGGCTTCATTCTCCAAGGTGATAAATATACAGGGACATATTTTACCTCATGTCTATTTCTCGAGATTTCAAATAGATAACCATAGTCTTAGTGTAGTGCAATGGTCTTCACAGTAATAACGTCAGTAATAATCTGTTGTAAGACACTTATGTCTGCACTTTTGGAAAAGTTGGTTTCATGTTTTTTCAAGTGTTAAAAATCTTAACTGAAAGTATGTTTATCACATAGAACAAAATCCTTCATTAAAATTTTTCTAAATATTGAAAAGAAGCCACTTGTGCACACTGGGAGGGGACTAAAGCTACATTTGCATATATTTAGCAAAGCCTATGTGTCAACCAGCTATAAAAACTAAACCAAATGTTCATTTCCTAATTGATTTCGGTTTGAGTTCCAGTACAATATTTGGTATTAATTATATGTTTGTGCTGCTCCATCAAAAATTAAGTAAAGACAACAGTTTAATGTGTTTATACTCAAATGTCTACAAACTCAAATACTGGTATTGGTACTGGTATAGGTGACCTACTGTGAGTAAGAATGTTAACTTCTCATCATTTAAATTTATTCCTGAAAAGCTGTAAGAAACTCCTCAACCTCTTTTGGTGAAGTTACTATATACAGTTTAAACAGCATTTTTTGTGTGAGCCAGAACTCTGGTGCAGAACAGAGGCGGACTTACCATTAGGCAAAGGTAGGCAATTGCCTTAGGCCCCAAGCTACCAAGGGCCCCGTAAAACGCCTCATAAACTTATGGTTACGATTTCTTGTCTTACTTTTCACCAATTAATTATATCGCTAAACATTGATACGCTAAAGTGCTATCCGATTGTTTAATTCATGATGAGAAACTCCCCCCAGTCCCCACTACATTGGACTATTCCATTATCCTACTGCACATCTGTGTGTGTGTTTGGAAACAAACGGCTCAGCATGCTGGAAGCTGGAGGCTACAGACGGTTGAAAAATGAAGCGAAGCCACCGAAGTGGTTCTGAAAAAAGGAAGAAGCGGGAAGAAAGCAGAACGTTTTTAGCAAAGGTAACAACCTTTTTCACGACGGCTACTGACAACACTAACATTAACGTTACTAAAGAGCAGCAAGAAGCTGGTGCTTTCGCTAGCAATGCTAACACTGAGGAGCTACCCAGCTACCCACTGGCAGTGTCAGCCCAGCTTGCGCTAGCAATGCTAACACTGATGAAGAGGAGTGTCAGCCCAGGTTGCTCTAGCGATGCGGGGGATACATACAAGACAACCTTACAGGATCCTTCAAATGGAGATGGTTACAGAACTGCTGCTTTCACTGTCCATGATGATAAATATGGCAATGACGAAGATGGTGACACACATAATACTCAGCAACTAGACCCCGTGAGTAGCAGTCACCCTAATCAATGTGTTATGATTGAAGATGATCCAGCACTCTGGCCAAAACAGCTGTCAGACAGAGAGCACGTCTTTCTCAGATAAATAAGGACTGAAAAGGGGGAGAACAAGGGTTGTGGAGGGCCCCATGCCTGTGTTTGCCTTAGGCCTCAAAATGACTAAATCTGCCCCTGGTGCAGAATACCCAGTGATGCATTCAATGTCAATGTTACAAATAAGGAAAGTAACCCATAACCCAACTCCTTACTGACTGAATGGTTAACGGGCTTATTTGAAATTCCTCCCTGTTGTTTGATTGGACTGTTAGCCAAGTAAAATGGGATCGTATTTAAATTAAATGAGACTGGTATCACCTGAGATAACCAGTCACTATATCACATTAACTGTATTTGCCAGATATCAGTAAATGGTTACACATTTACTAAATCCAAAAACACAACTGTTATTAGTTAACAAGTTAATTAAAATGAATCATTTAGAAGTTATGATGACAATTAATTTACATGAAAATCAAATATACATGTGCTATTCATATTTAATGTAAACATTTAAACAAAATCTAGCAGTATTGTTACAGTATTTTACCTCTGCTCAGAGACATTTGAATATGCCACTATTAAAGCAAAAGTATGCTCAAGAACTATGCAAGCACAAGTCTCTCTAGCGATGTAGTGGATATGACACATGCCTTTGATGTGGGAGACCTGGGTTTGAATCCCACTGCAATACATCAACCTGAGCAAGACACTAACAGCTTCAGAGGCATGCGACCTCTGACACATAGCAATTGTAAGTCGCTTTGGATAAGAGCATCAGCTAAATGACATGTAATGTAATGTAATTGATAAGAGTTTAGTATAATGTTGTTGTGGCTAGAATGATGCTGGCATTAAACTTAAATACAGGCTTTATTTTTCTATGCATGTTCCTTCTCATGCATTCAGTGATAACAAACATTTAACAGCAGTTGCCAACCTTAACATGAGCCCTGTAATCGTTTAAGCTTTAACACACCTTAGCTTACATATCTAACATAAGCATGCACATTATTAGACTGTTTAACCAAACAGCACTTCAGAAAAAAAAACATTAATTTGCAACAAGAATATTCTCCATTTTTAATCTTGTGTCTATAAACATAGTACTGTAAGACTAAGGCTTAAAAACATATCAAAGTGATAGCTTTTAGATATTTGAAATTTTAAACAAAACTTTGATCTCACACACACACACACACACACACAAAATGGTAATTCATATTCATTCATCAGACTTTACACTGTAATAGTTGCACATACCCTTCAGTCACTGTCACACTTTTAGATTTAACAGTACTGTTAACCTTAAACAGTTAACACTTTGATTAAGCCAATAAAAACAACCTGTTTGATGGAAGATGTAGCCAACATAGCATGGCAGGGCCACTTTATGTTCTGGTTGTCTGTCACTTTTCTATACCACACCAAAATACACATACATATATTTTCCCATTGACAATGTTTAGGTGGCTGGGCTGGCTCTGTACTTTGAGCCGTCCAACATGCCAAAATGAGTAACAAAATATGATTTTTCAAAAAACTGGTTACATTAACCAAGAGAGAAACAGGTTTCTATGTTGAGTAATATTGAAAATATTCCTTTTTAAATGGGAATACAGAATACAAAATAAAAATCTGTGAAACCTCCCAATTTGCAACTCTATAAAAGTTGTTAGATTTCCAAATAAACTAATTAATTTCATTTCTAGATTATGTAGCAGGCTATTAACTCAAGCAATTATCCATTTATGCGTCCTTATTCTGAATAAGGGTTACAGGTTGACCCTGAACAGGTCACTGATTTGTTGTCGGGCTAACACACTGACAAAACACATTCACTCAAAACACCTACAGGCAATTTTAGAGCTTTAGATTCACCTGACCTGCATGTGTTTGAACGGCGGGAGGAAAGCAGAGCAGAAGGGGGAAATGCAACTGAACATGGGGCGAAGAACCACAGCTAAGATCAAACCCAGAACCCTTTTGCTGTGAGGTTACGTTACTAACTAATGAGCCAACATGCTGCCAGACACCATTAATTAGCCAGCACCCTTAATTTCCTTTCATGATACTTATCATTGATTAAATGCAACAGATTCCTGCCCTGCTTTTCTTTCTATGTGTGGTACAAAATGCAGTATTGGCTAACTCAACTGCTGGTCTCAGTATTGTATAACAGCTAGTCCCAAGTGTTGTGTTGTTACCCATAATTATGAGGAAACATATTCTTCCCGAAATTGGCCGCATTTCCAAACGTTCATGGTGGTTTGTGCGTATGCTTTGTGTTGGTCATTGTTAGCTGCCATCATTGTGTAACTGAGTGCTGTTGCACATCCAAAGAGACAGGATGCTATTCACAGGGAGATTGGGAATCCCACCAGTGAAAATAAAGTACAAAAGAGCAACACTGCAGAGATGCAGTGGGCGGGCACATGTATCCAAGAGCATAATGAGCTAGTTTTATTGTTTTGGGATTGGTTTGTCTGGCGGCAAGGAGTTCGTTTATACAAGCACAATGTATCATACAATGGAGGGCAATACAATTAAAATATGTACTCCATACTTCTTATCTATCTATATCTTTGGTATATGCCCATCTATTATGAGCTATGGATTCATATAGTTTTACAGTAGAAATACTTATCTATCAATTTTTATTTGCTTCATTCATTCATTCATGTATTTTGGGTTTCTACTAGAACATGTTCAGATGTTTTTTTTGTCATACTGTCTTTCCGAATAAACCTGTATTCAGCCCCCATATGAAACACTCCATTTTAGCGCCTGTCTCTTTAAGCCCCCCTCCTGAAAATGCACAGTTAGCTCTGATTGGTCAGGTTTTCCAATTCTTTTACATCTGCACTCCAGGCGTCTCTGCACCTTCATTTCAGCCGAATGACTAACCGCATTGTAGCTGCACTTTCTATCTATATATAGTATAGTTGTGACATCACAAACATACAGATGTCCTAATTTACATAACAACTACATGCTTTATAATAAAACACACATGGAAAACTAAATTTTTACAATATGGAACCTTTAATGCAATATATTATTTGGTGTTTATTTTTAATGAAATTATATGCAACGTTATTGTGAAGCTGGTTGTAACTGCAAGTGAGGTCATGTTGTTGCTTGGCAGAAAACAACAGAAAGGTCATTGATCTTGCCTCTCCTGTGCACAGATTTCCTGTTGAACAAGGGCAATGGTATCACAGTTTAACTCAGTAGTGCAAAGCGCAGGTACCAAAAATGGCCTTGCCTTGGTATTACATTGTGGTTACTGTATTTATTCTGAACACATCTTGGAAAAGACAAAAATAATTTCAAACAAGGACGTGGTATTTTTTTCAGCTGAAAATCGAAATTCCCTGTTTCCTTGAGACAATGGATGTAAATCTGGGTTGTGTTGTGTGGTTGTTTTTAGGACAGGGACAAACATACATCTTCTCCAATCTTGGATGTAAGCCCAAACAATTGAATGAATGATCAATTATAGTTGGGAAAACAGCATACCAGACTTCATTTTATCACAAAGCAGCATTGAGATCAGGCTAAATTAGACACTGTCAGTGTACATCAGCCAAAATAAGAAATTTAATAAAAAGGCAACCACGGATTAAAGCCAATACAATTAAAAAACCCGAAACCCATTTCTTTTGTAAGTAGAGGAATTTCATGAGAAATCCGTAACTGTAATATAGAAGAAACATGTTTAATGTATTTGTATAATGTTACCTCTCAACTGCATAATGTACAACTTTATCAGACAAGGGTCACAGGTCGGAGTAAAACCCAGGCCTACTGCGTCGAGGAGCAAACCTCTATTTATGGGCGCACACTCTACCAACTGAGCTATCCGGGCGCCCACCATTCTATTTTGATGTTGTTTTGTTTTGGCAGACTGTGCTCAGATCACTCTCTTTAAAGTCTCATGTAAGTAAATGCAGTGGATGTTAAAAATAAGTATTTTATGTGGTAGCCAGATGATTCCATCCTAAGCTGGCTTGCAGGCAGTCTGCCACTACAACAGCAGAGGGTGGGTTTATGCTTGTGCACTTGCCCACGTTGTTTGCTGAAACATAACATGTGGGGCTTTCATGCTACAACATGGATTTTTGCAAGGGCATGTACAGCGGAATGTGAAACCTACGATTTTGACTCGACACAGCCTGTCTTTGTCAGTTCCTTGAGGCCTTGCAGACCCCTCTGCACTCACAATTTCTGTTTAAGAATAAAATTCATCCTCATTTTTGTAAACGCCACAGATTACAAAAGGCGTTTTATCAATGAATGTATTAGCTTAAATAATAACACTTTATGCACTTATCTACATTTTTCAGTTTTATTTAGTTGTATTTGTGTTCAAATATCAATATTTAACACTTTAATACATACAGTAAGCTGTTACTATGTAGTTTCCAGGTTAACTGCCATTACTGTGTATTTACAGGCATATGTACTTTCTTGATGCGTTCGATTTATTTGAATAAATCTGAAAATCTTAAGCTCAACATCTGGTACACTACTTTATAGTGCAAATGTTGCTGCCATGATAACACCACTCGGATGAGGTTTATCAGCAACAGAAGTCTGTCTCTTGTTATGTTAGGCTTGGTTTCTTGTTACTGGAGCATTGCAGCCATGCAGTAACAAACAGCAGTACAGTTTAACTGAGAAATTGGGAAATGATTTGGATGCAGTGACTCTGATTAATAACTGGAGTAATCAAGGGTAGTCTGGTCAGTATTATTTACATTATATTGCATATTTACAAAATATTCTGGCAAAACACTTTCATATTTCACATTACTAGTTGCAACAGACTAGTTGTCTGTTAATATTTCTGTTACGTTTGAATGGTCTGGTTTCCCATTCTGCAGTTTAAGAGTTGAATTTAGATCCTTCTCTCTTTACATACATCAGTCTGTGGCTTTTGAATGCAGCTGATCTACATAGTCCTCAAAAGACAAATTTAGGAAACAGCTGCAATTAGCGGCTGATTTATATATTGTGGTAGGACCTTAGAGACTAATTAAAGGCCTTTGTGTTCTTGTCTATTGGAGACATGCTAATTTGAAGCCTTTTGACTGAGATTCACAAGAACAAATGAAATGAAATTCATGCATCTCAATTTGCACGCGCCCACTGCAATAATGAACATTCAGTGCAGTTGTTTAAATCGGAACTTGTAAACATGTTCCATAATATTCCCATCTCTACATCAGAGAACATTTTGTGAGACGCTAAAAAGAACTGCTTATCCCTCATTGGATGGAGTTGCGGGAGCTCTTGTACATTAAGGCTTTGAGGCTATTGTGCTTATGGCAGTATTCTGAAAAGGGCAAAGCAAATTATCTGCAAGATTTTCCTCCCAAGGAGCAGGTTTCCCCCTGTTTATTAAATTTGTTAAAGTGCTTCTGAGCAATGCACATTTTATCCTCTTAACAGTCAAATTACTATATACTCCAGCAATTACTTAATGTACTCTAATGAGATTTCCCCATGGAATGGAAGGATTCATTTATTTTAATGTGACGGATTCCACTGGGCGGTTTATGCATCACGTCCTCTCGCAACCCAGGGAGGCTTTGAGTCATAAATAGTAAGATGAGCTTGGCTTCCAGAATTGCCACTCTGTCTTAAGAAGTAGAGATATGTGAGTCAGTGATTCAGGCACTGGGGGTCTGTTCAGGGGCATCAGCAGGTCACAGGTGTTATTTTCAAGCTCAGCTCTCCGCAACCTGGTATTCTCTCGGATTAGAGAAATAATACCGGGTTGGCAAGGTTGCAAAATCCTAAACACAAATAACACTAAAATAAATCACTTTGTGGTCTTTAAATCCCATTAGGCCTAATTAAATTCAAGCCATTTTTAATTGATTTTTTTCTGTGCCTTGTATTATATTTTAATGCATAAGAATCTGTTAACCTGTTAAAAAGTGTACCGAATTTTTTTTTTTAAATGTTCATTCATCAAACTTAAGGCAAGAATATCAACATCAATATTTCAGTGAAATGTACTTAAAGCTCATATCTTCCAACACAATAAAGCAATTGTTGAAATCAGTAATAGATTAACTGATTAGTCGATTGTCAGAAAACGTATTACAATTAAAAAAAATATAACCAATTCTGATCATTGGTAAATTTCCTGTCAATTATCAAACAAAAATGCCAAACATTGCCATAGGTCCGGTGTCTTAAAGTGCCCTTATTATGCTCCTTTTCAGCGTCATATTTGTACTCTTAGGGTCTACTAGAATAAGTTTACATATTTGATTGTTTACAAAACGTATGTTTCTCATACTGTCCATTGCTTTAACCTGAAACACACTAGGTTCATTCGAGATTAACTGCGCCTCGCCTGTAATGTGGAAGAGAGCAGGCGGCAGCAGCCAGTGGCAGTAACAAAAATCTGCAGTAAAGTCGGACAGTTTCCAGCTGACTCCAGCAGCCTTCATGCTGAACAGGAAGTCAAAGAAACAATCACATCCTGTTAGGTCTGATTCAGATATAATAAAAATTTATGAGACCAGCTTGTAGACAGTCTCCAGATTAGCTCTCAAAATTCTCTACATGCGATCTGCTGTTGACAGACAAACAACAGACTGTAGATGATACATAATCTGAACAGTTTAAATCTCTAATTTCGTAATGTCACTATTAGGCACACAACATGTGTTCTGTACAGAATAAGCTTTTAAATCAGACAAATAGCAATTAATCTGATTCAAAAACAATAAAAAGATAATATAAAACATAATTTTGAGTCGATTCTGAACCAATCAGCTGTTAGTTCATTTGAGAGGCAGTTTCTCGGCATGTCCTGGGTCCGCCTGGGTCTTGCTGTCAGTGAAATGCAACTGCGCTGCCTGCGTCTCAAACCTGCGGCCACCTTGATCTCGTGAGATTATCATTGCCCACGTGTGCATGACGTCAGAGCAAGTCAGGATCAAGTCAGACACAATTCTAACCGGCATGCAACAGGTGGCAATCAATTCTGCGCAGACCTGGCTCATCTAAAACGAGCCTACTGTCTGAGCTTCTGGCCTGCCTCCCTGAAAAGCCCAGTCTGCTCTGATTGGTCAGCTGGCTCACTCTGTTGTGATTGTTCAACAAGCCACTGGACAGGCAGTGCTTGCTCAGGTAGCACCTATGGGCAGCAAATATGAAAACCTAGTCTTGCTTTCTCAATCAATGACATCATTAACTAAGGAACTTCAAACAGGAATGTGGAAGAGAAAGCTCCATTTGAAATGAAATGTTTTTTTCTACTTTATACATTTATTACATACACTAAAACTATATAACAAACAAAAAATGGGAAAAATCTGAGAAAATGCATAATAGGTAGGGCTGTAACGAAATGCAAAATAAAACCAAAATCGCGTCACTCCATGAACCTGTGTTACGGTATGAGAAGGCAGAATCGCGACACACCCCTTCCAACTCCTAGAGTTATCCTTCCCGTGCCTTATTCCTGTTTTGTCTGGTAAATTTAGCTAACTGTAAAGACGGCTAAAAGCGAAATGGGGGGCACCGGTAACGCTAACGGAGGTGTAACGTTTTGAATGGCTGCTGTTCTGACTCGAGTACCTGGGTCTGTTACGGTTAGCATTATTCTTATGTCTCATTCCTACAAGTTAATGAACCACTGAAATGATTTTGGAAACATTATTTTAAGGTAGAAAAGAATCTTTGGTGTTGGATCAATCAATATTTAACTCAATTTCAATAAATAAGGTATCTGTTGTATAATTGTGTTTCAAAGTGGGATGTAATCAATGACAAAGCAATGCCATGTGGCAGAAAAATGTTGTATTACGTTTATTGAAGACCCCCCCAACAAAAGAAAAAATTGAGGTTCGTATCGAATCGTGGTTCAAAAATCGTGATATGAACCAAACCCTGGGTTTGATGTATCATTACAGCCCTAATAATAGGAGCTCATTAAATGTGAGGATAAGCTGCTTTTTCTCTATTGTTATGTCATTGTAAGTTGTATATCTTAAGCCTGGAGAGATTTGACAAAGTAATTATAAACAGGCAGCAGGAATAACTTTAAAGATGTGTACTACTGTGATTCAGTGTTTAGAAATGTTGTGATCTCAATGCAGAGAAAACAGGTTTGAAAAGTTGTCTCTGTAACTCAAATGATGGCCATACAAGTTCAACTTAAGTACAGACATTTGTAACTTTTGATGTCAGTGAACTTTTTTCAGAATTGATGGAAGATGGCAGAGGCATTTTGCTTTGTTATTGAAATGGTTAATTTGATGAGAGTGTAGGTGGAGAAGCCAGTCTCTCCATAAGCTGATGTTCCTACAGGCAACTTTAAAGGAGCTGTCAAAACTGTCTTCTTAAATGCTGCAGCTCAGCCACAGAAGGACTTTGTTGTCTTACATTTGAAAGTAAATGTAATGTTTGGTACTTTACCAATTACACACAAATGGTGGAATATAGACGTTTTTTCATGTTAGATGCCGGGGACATGACAGTGGAATCCTGACAAAGAAAATACTTTTGACTTACTAACTTTTGAATACTCTGTAAAAATAAAACAAAAATAACTGGATGTGTTCGATTGTTTGAGCAACACACTATGTTGCAATATAAGATAGATGTGAGATTACATGTTGCATAAAGTTTATGAAGATATGGACATGCACACTTATGCAGGAATATGCCACGGATGGAAGGGTGTCAAACTAGATTTCATATAAACCTGCATAAATGTATTAGTGTAAAATGAGTTAGTGTTCATCTCACACACACACACACACACACACACACACACACAGAACTTTTTTGTCTGGGTTTCCAGACAAATCAGTAAGCATTGCACTTCCAACTCATGACGAGACTGCTTAACAGCTCAAAATAGACAAAACTGAAGCAACAGAGGCCACAATATGACATCATTTCGAAAGCTTTTTTGGAGCTACAGAAGACATATTGTTGTCACACGTTGAGTAGTACTCCCTATAACAAATAAACTGGTGTGTATTACCGTAATTCCTCAAATAAAAGCCGGGGCCTTTATTTACCTGAACCGCACAAGGTAGCCGGTTTTTATTTAAAGCAGGCTTTTAATAGAGGCAGGCCTTTATTTCTAATTCTGTCTGTTTGATGAGTATAATTGTTTTAAATAAACCGTTTTAAATTAAAAGCCAAAGCATTCCAGTGGACAGAGAGCATTCATTTTTTAAGAAACATTTGCAAAAATATCCCCATATACAACAGCAGCAATTTGGGTCAGAAATAATGAAACACCACCACTGTGTCAGTTTGAACCCTGTAAATGTACCGGATATTTATTTCAAATACAGGTACTACAGTATTGCTGGTAGATTACGATAAGAGCATTCAGTAGTTACACCAGTATCTGATTAACATTACAGACGGTAGCTAGCTAGCTAGCTTTGTTTCTAGCACCAGGCTAACTTGTTTCCTCCAACCTCCAGCTAGCCGTGCTCTGCTCCTCAACTCATCCTTCTGTTTCTTAGTAGTGTGGCACTGATGGTCTAATACACAGCACCATCCTAAGTGATGCTCTACATTGTATGTTTTGTAAGTTTTGAGAAGAGGTCAACCCCATCTAAAAAAAGGAAAAGTATTTTCGTTTGCATTTTATGTAAAAGAAGAGTACCAAAGTACAGTTATCAGTTCCACCAATGTGGTATTCTGGTGAAATACATGGACATCTTAATGGAGAGACAAGAGCCTGAGATATCCTGCTGCCATGATGGAAAAGAAGCGCACGCACATGCACACAAATTATTGCTTTAGACTTCAAAGCTGATATTGATTTTTTTGCTGAAAATGAAGAGGGTTACTCCACGAAAAATGTAATACCTCGTGTTATGTGTGCTGCTCCCCTTGCTGCTAGTCTTAAGTGCAAATGCCTCTTAATATTTTTCTCCATTTAGCCTTACCAAGAATTGCGGCTGCTGATTACATTTGAGACTAATTGTCATGGGCCTTATGTTTCTTTCTCTTTTGTTTTTCAGGTGGGATTTTCGAACAAACAGATGGACCTGTTTCACTTGTTAGTGCTGAGGAGCTTGCCTTTAAATTTGCTGTCAATAATATTAACAGAAACAGAACTTTGTTGCCAAACACAACATTAACATATGACATACAGAGGATTAATATCTACGACAGTTTTGAGGCATCAAGAAAAGGTGAGTGCCTTGTTCTGTGTTTGTTCAAGGATTGTGATTACATTGTGGAGAAGCATCTGGTCAGTCAACAAAATATCTGTATTTCTTAAATAATGACTGTTTTTTGGCTCACATTTTAAATAATTTTGTATTTATGTGAAAAAACCTTAAGTATTTGGGAATCCTCACAAAACTAACTGTTACACTCTTCTCTTGCCTTTCTCTAGCTTGTGACCAACTATCGTTAGGTGTGGTTGCAATATTTGGACCCTCACATAGTTCTTCGTCAAATGCTGTGCAGTCCATCTGCAATGCGTTGGAAGTGCCACACATCCAGGTGCGGTGGAAACATCACCCCATGGACAACAGGGACAGCTTTTATGCCAATTTATACCCGGATTATTCTTCACTAAGCTATGCTATCCTGGACCTGGTGCAGTTTCTCAAATGGAAAACAGCCACTGTCGTCTATGATGACAGCACAGGTGAAAAAACTATTATACTATTATATCATGTTACTGTATTATCACAAACACAGAGCACATCTGCATAGTGCATCGCTAAAAACAATGAAGTAAGGAAATAAAAATGGGATTGCATTTTCTGTGTGACAATGTTGGCCATGTCTTCTATCTGTGCCGTTTCGCCTCTTCAGGTCTCATAAGACTACAGGAGCTGATAATGGCCCCATCCAGGTACAACATTAGGCTAAAGATCCGTCAGCTTCCTCTTGACACACAGGATACGAGACCACTTCTTAAAGAAATGAAGAGAAGCCGAGAGTTTCGGATAATCTTTGACTGCAGTCACCACATGGCCGCACAGATTCTCAAACAGGTTAGTGAGAGAGTGTGGCACAGACCCTCTTCTTGTCAAAGATGTGGTCTTTTTCCACACAGCTGTGACTTGCACCAGTTGATTATTTAGCCTTCACTTTATCAGATGTGTTGTCAATGAAAATATGGAGGCTTTGACTTGCCAAGAACTTGGGAGGGGAGGAGCAGCCGGTGTGTCGGTAATAATTAAGCAGCAGTGAGTTTCTGCTGTCAGAGGGTATGGAATTTCAACTTGTGCCACCTGCTTGCTCAGAATACCTTAAAAGTGGGACACATCTATATAATTGATATTTGTGTACTTGTGTAGGATATACTTTCTGGTAAACCATTTTCTCATGATGTTAAGCAGAGTGTCATAGTTTGATGTTGAGCTGTAAAGCACAGCTGCTCATTTTTGCATCTGCAGCAGCTGGCTTTGTATTGTAGACTGTAAAACTAATATATGTAAAGCATAGTTCTTACAATGGATCTTGGTCCTTTACCATTTGATGCATTTGGAGTTTTAAATTGAAATATTTCAAAATAGAATTGAATATAGAGCATTAAAAACATGTTAAAAAAATATTTTGTACCGTTTTTAGTGTATATGGCCCTAATATGTTACAGAATATATACATTTTGATTGTGTTCAAATGATTAGCAACACTTTTCATCTATGAATTGTTGGCCAGACTTTAATATACATCCTGCAAAACAGGCACAAGATCCAAAATGCTTCATAATCAAAACAGGTTTTAAATATAAATGAGTGTCAGTCAACAAGGAACTGTCAGTATGATGCACAGAGTAGAGATTGTGTAGGTGGTCTAATGCTCTAAAGATGACAGTAACAGGCTGGTGGCTTCCCACCCCCATTCAGGGTGCTGTCAGCTTCTGTTAACAAGTTTACCAAATGCATAATCCCCTCCCAAGTTTTTTTTTTTTTTTTTAAATAACTCAGTCCTCCTCTCAAGTTATTAAGATCTAAGTTGACATATATTTGCTGATGGCCAGTCTGCACATCTCGAACCAAGGAATCAGTGTCCTCTTGAGAGAAAAAGTGAGAGAGGGTTTTGAGGCAAAAATGCTCCAAACAGTTTCCGTCCATGATAAAATTGTCAGGGCACTACAGCAGAAAATACAGCTTTTAAAATAAGGGAAAAGTTATGAATGATGCACGGTGTTTGGTTATAAAACAACTAAAAGTCTTGCGCACCAGCATTGCATCATTGATTTGATACAGAGTGCCTAAATGTATATGTGTGAAAGCTTATGTAGCTCAATAGTGTACAGTATATAAGCTTGCAAGTTTAAGGTTCTCTGTCATAATCATTCGATTATTTATATATATAGTAATAGCCCATCACAAGTTCAGAAATCCAAAGTTATAATATAAAAAAAACTCAAATAGATGTAAGTACATTCAAACAATCTGATAAAATCAGAACACTATTATTATTGCAGCACACAAAGTATGATATGCGACAGTCACCTAAAACAACTTTTTTACTAAAGGAAAATTTGAAGGCAGCAGTGGAAAAATAATTTACCAGCTACTGAACTACAGAATCTTAAGATACTGCTCCATTGACAGCTTTAAAAATGTTTGGTCCTATCCAAGACAATAAGTACAATTCAAAGGACAGAATTGAATGTATGTGTAATGTGACTTGACTGCTTGAGCAGGTGCGCTCGCATTAAGGAGGATCTGACGCATCTACTGTAAAAGTGTTTAAATATTAAGTACTGCTTTATGCCCTTAGAATATTTAATTTGTCATGTCATGATTCTCAACAAAATGTTGGGTCCTGTATTTGCTCCTGACAAGCTCACCTGCATTCAACATGCATCTGTCAGGTTATATTCCCTCTCAGATTGCATTGGAGAAAATATGAAGCATGTCCCTGATATCTTCTAAAAGAACTCTATGTGCCTTTTATTGTTAAATGTTTGATGTTTATTATGTGCTGTGACGTGAATTTTCTTCCACATAAGCATAGCATCTTATTTACATAACCTTGGCGTTTTTTTCACGACAGATGGTACAATTAAGTAGGAAGAACAGCCGCCATGGGAATGTGGTGCCTTTGAATGTAGATTGAGTGAAACAAGTGGCAGTGATGGAGTGTTCGGATATGAGGCAAAGATTACCGAGCTCTTTTGATTGAAGGCTTTCTTCACTGTTGGGATAACGTCACGGGCCCTGAGCCATTGCAAACCATTTAAATGCATAGAAAAGCATCAAGAACTGTTGCTATTCTGCAGACTACATATGGTGCCAAAATCTTCAAATGATAGCAGAAACTTTCACGCAAAATGTTGCTAACAGCATGTTAGTCAATATGCTCATTAAAACCTGGCTATTTTGTTCAATACTGACAAAGTCTTTTTGTGCATTTCTTTGGTTATTTGTTCTGACAGTGCTGTTGATTCTAAAATGTCCTGACATGACAAAATGACCATTTTCCCTATCCTGTCACTATTCATTCACAACTTTATTTCCCATCCTCTGTCTCTGTATCCTTCCAGGCCCAGACCATGGGGATGATGACAGAGTATTACCACTATATCTTCACCACTCTGGTAATGTACCATGCTTGTTAATACAAAATAGAGCCTTGTTTGTTCTCATCTCCACCACCGCTTGAGTTTTTGATGAATGGTGGCTAATTGCCAATAGAGTTTGGATACAGTCCATAATATCAATTTTGTTTGACAAGCTGGAGGTATAATAGAGTCTTCAGTGTGCTGTAGTAAACACTCCACTTTATAGTGAAATCAACAGAAGTCTTTGTGGTGGCAGCATAATAAAACAACAGCTTGAGATTCAAAACTGAATGTGGCTTCCAAGTTCTGTGTGAGCACTGACATTATATATATATATATATATATATATATATATATATATATATATATATATATATATATATATATATATATATATATATATATATATATATATAAATGATCTAAATATGAACAAAATGGTAAAAATCCTACTATAATAAATTAATTATCTAAGTTGATATAACTTTGTGGTCATTCTGGATTCCTATCATTTTGTCCGTTCCATGTTTATCAAAGAGGGTAGGCTAAATAACAAAAAACACCTCTCTCATAAATTACAATACAATTCAACAACTCCACAAAATGATCAAGGTAAACAAACAAAAACAATATCATTCATTCATGTATTTATTAAAGTAGGACGTATTTGTACTGTCTGCTGTACTGGCAACTGAGTGTATGTCTTCAGTATGAACAAGTGCCACAGAATAGGTAAGGAATTTAGTATTGAATCTAAAATATTGTTGGTTTGGTCTTTTTTTTTATTACTAACAATAAAAAGGATATAGCCAGCCTCACCCTTTAAAATAAGAATTGATTTAGGCTTGAGCATGATGTTATTCAGTATCAGACATGTTTAATGCAACCTGGGTAAGTTACTGTTTCATTCCTGTTTTGAGCATTTTCTGTTCTCACTCTGACAAAAAGAAGATCCCATGTAACTAATACAAGCACTTCCAGCAGGGAGCCGTTACTGCTCGTCACTGAGACGCTGACTATCTGGAGACAAACAACAGACTGAATGGGAATAAATACCAGCATGATCTGTGCTGTTCCTTTCACTCTGTGTTATCATCTCTATTTCTGCTTCTCTCGAGCACACACACCCTCCTTTTCTCTCCGGACTTGTCCAGTCTGTTGTGATAATGTGATATGATACAAAGGTCCAGGCATGATGTGTGTCATCTTTCACTCGACAGTGCGGCAATTACATTGTTCTGCCATACATTATGTTTGTGTAACATGTCTATTGATTTAATAGGGGTATTCTACTGGTCTGTGTGGTTTCCTACAACAGTTTCCTAGCAGAGGGATAGGGATATACACTCACCGGCCACTTTATTAGGTACCCCATGCTAGTAACGGGTTGGACCCCCTTTTGCCTTCAGAACTGCCTCAATTCTTCGTGGCATAGATTCAACAAGGTGCTGGAAGCATTCCTCAGGGAGTTTGGTCCATATTGACATGATGGCATCACACAGTTGCCGCAGATTTGTCGGCTGCACATCCATGATGAGAATCTCTCGTTCCACCACATCCCAAAGATGCTCTATTGGATTGAGATCTGGTGACTGTGGAGGCCATTTGAGTACAGCAAACTCATTGTCATGTTCAAGAAACCAGTCTGTGATGATTCCAGCTTTATGACATGGCGCATTATCCTGCTGAAAGTAGCCATCAGAAGTTGGGTACATTATGGTCATAAAGGGATGGACATGGTCAGCAACAATACTCAGGTAGGCTGTGGCGTTGCAACGATGCTCAATTGGTACCAAGGGGCCCAAAGAGTGCCAAGAAAATATTCCCCACACCATGACACCACCACCACCAGCCTGAACCGTTGATACAAGGCAGGATGGATCCATGCTTTCATGTTGTAGACGCCAAATTCTGACCCTACCATCCGACTGTCGCAGCAGAAATCGAGACTCATCAGACCAGGCAACGTTTTTCCAATCTTCTATTGTCCAATTTCGATGAGCTTGTGCAAATTGTAGTCTCAGTTTCCTGTTCTTAGCTGAAAGGAGTGGCACCCGATGTGGTCTTCTGCTGCTGTAGCCCATCTGCCTCAAAGTTCGACGTACTGTGCGTTCAGAGATGCTCTTCTGCCCACCTTGGTTGTAACGGGTGGTTATTTGAGTCACTGTTGCCCTTCTATCAGCTCGAACCAGTCTGGCCATTCTCCTCTGACCTCTGGCATCAACAAGGCATTTCCGCCACAGAACTGCCGCTCACTGGATGTTTTTTCTTTTCGACCATTCTCTGTAAACCCTAGAGATGGTTGTGCGTGAAAATCCCAGTAGATTAGCAGTTTCTGAAATACTCAGACCAGCCCTTCTGGCACCAACAATCATGCCACGTTCAAAGTCACTCAAATCACCTTTCTTCCCCATACTGATGCTCGGTTTGAACTGCAGGAGATTCTCTTGACCATGTCTACATGCCTAAATGCACTGAGTTGCCGCCATGTGATTGGCTGCTTAGAAATTAAGTGTTAACGAGCAGTTGGACAGGTGTACCTAATAAAGTGGCCGGTGAGTGTATATCTATCTATCTATCTATCTATAAGAAAGAGAGAGAGAGAGAGAGAGAGAGAGAGAGAGAGAGAGAGAGAGAGAGAGAGAGAGAGAGAGAGAGAGAGAGAGAGAGGATTAACTTAAAACTTTTATTTGATTATCTGCAACAACATTTTTCACATTAAGGTAGGATATCTTCATAGAATCAGAGTATGGTATCTATCTAATGCTGCAATAAGCTGTCATATTGATAGACACACACCATTTAGGAGATTATACCTGGTGGCTCGATTTGATCCAAAACGATGAATACTTACGTGGTATACATGGCAATACAATTTCCTCTCATCCACTGATGTCTGAGTTTTATCTTTTGAGGTGAGGGAAATGCCGACTTATTAGAGCGTGAAAAGGCAAGAGCAGTGCTATGGGGTAATAACTTCCTTGTCCTTTCAAATGAGTCTGTCATAGATATCTCTGGGAACTTGAAGCTGAGAACTTTGTTATGTTTGCCACCTGCATAACACTTCTGTATGGACTCAAACATGTACAGCATTTTCTCCGGGTAAAGATATTCAGTGTAATTCTGCTCTACGATCTGTTGATTTTGTGTTATAGATGCTTGTTGAAGGCAACACTGTAAAAAGTGAACTTATTAAATTGGAACAAGTCACTTTTTTGACATCCGAAAGTGCCCTTATAGAAACAAGGATGTCATAAAACATTTTTTTTACAAACAATTCTGTCTTAGTTAGTTTGTATTCTTAGCTTCAAAGCTAACAAACTTGTAACCTGATCTACTTTTCTGAGCATTTCTGAATGTCATATAGAACAACAGTGATTTACTTTGATCTCTGTTGACAAAAGAGAGTACTGTACTGTGTTCTAGTGGAAAGAAAAAAAAAAAAAAAAGAAGAAATATTTCAGTGACTGGCAGCGACCGTTCTTTACTAAGTGTCTTACACGCTCTCATTCCCCCACCACTAACCCTACAGGGTGCTAATGAAATATCTATGTTCATCCAAATGTCTTTTCCAAGCCCCCTGGCCTATTCCGGCACAAAATGTGTCAACATGCGACTTCACACTTCAGCTACAATGGCTGCCCCAGAAATTACAGTGGCTGAAATTGAATTGCTTTTGCTTAGAAGTTGCCAAGGGAATTTAAGTGTTGAATAATTAATATGATCCAATGGAATTGTTGGTTTCTTTTTTCCTGTTCTTTGATTTGTATAAACCGAGCTATTATTCTTATCGAATAACAAATTGGCACCTATAAAGAGTGTTTCACATGAACATGATTAAGAAAGTCAAAATATATCACACGCTTGTAGTTTGTGCAGTTTAATTTATTATGATGTAGGCCCAAAAACAGTAACAATGTCAATTCTAAAAGGGTTTGCCAGCAGAAAAGCAACTGTGCCACCAGAACCTTTTTAGATTTAATTTATTACACAGACACGGTTTCTAGACACTGTGCTTAAATCTCCTGATTTGACATTGAAACTACTGTGTTTCTCCTTCCTTTCACTTCATTTGGTCTTAATATAGCATCTCTTTTAAACAGCAGCTGCATCATTCTCGTTCCATGTGAGACTAAATCATCCAGGATGAATCCTGAAAACAAGAATGCTCAATGCTGGCATACTAAATGAGAATCCCTTGTTCATTACTGTTGTCTCTCAAAAGGACCTGATGGCCATTGACCTGGAGCCGTACCGCTTCTGTGGTGTCAACATGACCGGCTTCCGTATCCTTAATGTGGATAATCCCCAGGTCGCATCCATTGTTGAGAAATGGTCGATGGAAAGGCAGATGCCGCCTAAACCAGACTCAGGCCTCCTGGAGGGCATCATGACGGTATGTTATATTACTTCTGTATTGCTCAATATAAAAGGTGTTCACAGGAATGTCAATACAAAAGTGACAACATGTATCTATTTGTCTGTATGATCAATCTTTCTAAGAAATGGTTTTAACATTAACAGCAACCGATGATAAACTATTGTACTGTACCTCAGCAATATATTCTGATGTACCAACAGTTGTCTCCTTTAGGCTGTGGCTCATATATGAATAAAACAAACACTGTGTAAAGAACGTCAACAGTTTGAGAGGTTCAGCTACAGTTCGACTAAATGTTGAATGGGAAATATGCATATTTTAAGTGATTTTAAAAGTGGGTTGTCATTAAGTACCATGGTGACTGGTTCCAGCCCCCTATAAAAAAATATTGTCCTGGGATTGTGTGCTCCTCATTGTCACCTATTTACTGAAGGGTATTGTGGGAGAAAAATGGCATGTTGATTAGAGAGGTTAGAAAACAAATATCAATCAAACTTGTACATATGTATACAAGGTATGAACAATTTTGGTATAGAAGGACAACCTGTCTAGCATTATACCAATTGAGTACAGTTTTCCTTCCCATTATCCAAGCAAAAAGCTGAAGCTACATTGAGCTAAAATCCCTGAACCTGAATGACTGAAGAGGAGAATATGCCACCTCGTCAAAATAATTCCTGTTCAGTTCTGGCATGTTTATAGCATTGTCAGATATTGGTTTTATGTTATGCTTTCAACCGTACATGTGGGGGTGATATAATGCTGTGGAGAACATTCATTAAGCCCTTATGCACCAATTACCCTTTGGACGTGCCATTCTCCCTTCACATTGTTTCAGAACAGGTGCATCCCTTTACAGCTATTCTTTGTTAAATGGATAGTTTATAATGGATAATGTGCCATTGTCTCAGTATGTTTCTAGGAAAATGATAGGGACTTACTCCAATGGCCCACACATTTCAGATAGTAAACTCAGT
The DNA here is from genome assembly GCA_013375575.1 of Percina caprodes. Lineage (NCBI taxonomy): Eukaryota > Metazoa > Chordata > Actinopteri > Perciformes > Percidae > Percina > Percina caprodes. Next base: position 1,212,223 of record JABXJD010000014.1, read on the forward strand.
ATAGCCCGTTTGGAATGAGATAAAGAATAAATGTTCATAGCATCAATGTGCTACTAACAAATCTGCAGACATTTAATTATGCCATCAAGACAGAAAGATTTTTATGGAAGGCGTCCAGCCCTTGTTGAATCCATAGCTGTAGGCTGTTCAGGCTATTCTGGTTGAGGATTCAGACTGTCACAGATTGTGTAGCTACAATAGTGTTGTCAGTAAATAGATGTATAGTCTGAAAGAAACAGTGATTAGAGTGCAGGTGGTGATAAAGAGAGGGCCATTTGTGACATATGGCCGGAAATCAATTGCCATGTTGTAAATATTGACCTTATTTACCTAGCGAATTAAAAGAAGATTATTCACTTGAATCTTTTTTCCATGTCATATGTCCACTAATGTCCAATTTCCATTGATCTGCTACTACACATTTATCCTCTTATGTAAACTAATTATTGCAAGGAATTTTCATTATTTTGGAATAAACCTTTTTATCCAAAATGCTAAATAGGCTGACCTTAAAGGTCAAACGCAAAGGATTGTAACCTGCAATTAAATTGAAGTGCTTCAGTACATTTTCTAAAGGCATAGAGCAACTAAACATAAATTACTGAAGTCTAAAGGTGCTGAAGGCATACTGTATGTAAGTTATGTAAACAAGACAAAAACAGTACTATATTGAGGTATCAGTTGAGGAATCACACAAGGTGCTCATATGTCAAATATTAATTAAATTCTTTATTTATGTATGTGAATTTATATAAACATTATAGAAGACTATAGATTGATGGTGACCAAACTATGTATGTCTTTCCGCAGGCATCAGCTGAATTAATGTTCACCCCTTATTTCAGACAGATGCGGCTCTGACCTATGATGCAGTCCACATTGTATCCGTCTCATACCAGCATGCTCCACAGATGACGGTAAACTCGCTGCAGTGCCACCGCCACAAACCCTGGAGATTCGGAGGGCGCTTCATGAGTTTTATCAAAGAGGTGATGGAACACCTTTGGCCTGTTGCTATCTGATATAAGTGTTATTGATATTAGAGCATACTGACTGAGTGGTAAACATAACAATAGGAGTGGAGCGAGGACCATGTAGTCATTTGGGACTTAGATATTTATGCAACAAATCAATCATATCCACACACAAAGCAAACAAAGCTGTGATAGACACATCAAAGCAGTGTTGTTGTCAGCTTCACAAATTCCCTGTATTCATAACCTATTTTCCAGAAACAAGACTGTAACCTTTTGAAAGCACAACTAGTGTAATCGGCTCTTATTTAATCTAACATGGGAGTCTGACAGTGCCTCAGAATACACAAACAAGCCTGTGCAAAATGGCAGATTAAGGGTGTGCAGAGATGCTACTATTTGTGTCTTGATTTGTTCAAAGGACAACATCATTTGAATTTTCCAAGGTGTGGTTTTTAAATGGCAGGAATTCCATTTGTTTTCTTTCTTATAATTGCCATTTTTATTGCAAAAGCAAAGTTAAAGCATTAACCTCCTGAATCTCTAATCAGGATCCCTCATCTGTGGTAACTGCCCAATAAATTTGCATATACCCACAGAGCAATCAGAATGATGGCTACGGGGGGCTGTCCATATAAAAGGGCAGAGCTAAACCTTTTTCCTCATCCACTTATCATTAGCAAAATGGCTGACAACTTCTGTTTAGTACACATGGCTCCATCCAAAGATTTCTCCGTAGGGCTGAGCATCCTGATGGCATTTGCAACTAGTTTCTAATTGCAAATACCACTTCCACTATTAGTTAGAAGATCTCTTTTGAGCGTTATTGTGATTACAGTGTGGAAAGAAAAAGCAGGTCCACACACCAATTAGCTCCCCTTAGGATTGGAATGCTAGAGACATTTCAAGCCCAAGGCTCTTCTTCAGACAGTGAGAATTTGGCCATAGATCTTATGAGCCCAACTCACCTGTTCACAGCATGACAGCATCCTTCTCTATGGAGATGTTAAAGACACTAGAGTAAGAGTTAAAACACTGAGGAACCAGGGCCAAAGTTAGAGTAGGCTGCCTTTGTGGCTGGGGCTGGCCATCTTTGGATATCACTAAAGGCATAACAACATAAAGCATCCGCTTTGAAAGAAAGCGTGGGTGAGTGGGAGGTTAGATATGGCCACTGCTTGTGGCTCCCTTGAGGCAATGGCCTTGAAAAAGCAAAGTCAGATATTCCATAATGGTACCAGTCTCTTTCTCTCTACTGGTATTAAAAAGCAGGGTGTGCAGTTATCATGAATTGCCCCTTAAGTCAATAGAGGCCTGTTAGATAGAGAATCCTGTTTAAAGCCAATCCTGGCTCTGTGAATACACGTGGAGCTCTCTAGCAAACCATCAAATCTACTTCTTTAGTTTCTGAAGACTGAAAAGAGGACTAGTAAATGAGGAAAATGGTCAGTGGTGAATAGGGTTGGCCATCGTTAGGGTTAAATAATAAATAATACTTTTTCTGCCTAAACCAATACTTTAAAAAAAGAAAAGAAAAAGCACATAGTCGGTGACAATTAAAAGATGGCTTATTGGCTTATGGTTTATTGCTAAGGCCATATGGTGAACAACAACAACAACAACAATAAGTAATTTCACTAATCAATTTCTGTTAAACAACAAAAAGAACCATTACATGGCAGAAGGGTACTTTACAACAACAATGAATGAGCTTACGAGGTGCAATTGAAAAAATAAGGGGTCAAGCCTTCAGTATAGAGCCCTATCCATCTGTAGTTATAGATCTAGAGTTACAATGTGTATCCACCCATTCGTAAGGAAGCATCAACAATGAATATGTAATTACTTCTTGTTGGAAGCTGAGAAAAAACAACTTTTGCACAGTTGTCAACCATTCCTATAATAGTAAGAATGTATTGTGTAAAATTATGCTCTAAAATCTGATATGCTGCACATCGCCAAGTGGCATAACATTCATGAATACTATGTTTATGCTTGAGCAGTAGCAACGATGCCTGCTTGTCTGCCATATGTGCTAATACAATATCGCAAAGTCCTATACCATTAGAACGCACAACAAATCTCAGGGTCACAATGTGTCAGTTAAAAGAAACAGTGTGCACTGTTAGGTATCCCAACATGATCCACTATTACCAGCTGTGTTAGTTACTTGTAGTGATCACAACCAAAGCCAATAAAATATGATTACACTGTCCCTGTACAAACATACAGTACTGTAGTGTTCGGTTATAAAACACTTACTCAGGCCTGATTTACACTCTATTCTAGGCAGGCGTCTGACATGTTCTGAAGGTCGAATTGGCCCTTCGGATGTGATGTGGCTGAGGCATTTATGTCACTCTCTGAATTAGAGCCGTTTGAACATGCCACCCACCTCAGTGGCGCTAGGCCAGATGGAATGAGGTACGAAGGGGTTTGAAAAAGGAGTGTGCCATAGATTTCTCCTTGAAGCTTCGATCTTCTCACAACAATTTCTGGCAAGTTACAAGGAAGCCAAGTGATAGCTATAGCCTGTAGGGTTGTAACAGTTTGGATGTTAAATATCAGTCAAGTGCTGCAACTCGAAACACAGAGATTGATTACTCAATTGAAACAAGACTCAGCCAATTAGATATTTAGTGCGTGCATCACATACTATGACTTATTAAAAATGACACTGATAAACAATTAAAAAAATGTTTGAAGAAAGATCACAACAGATAAAAAAGTAATAAATAAGATATTGGGATGGGATTTGTTTTTTTGAGGATTCCACCCTCAATTGTACAAATGCAAAGACTAAACTAAAACACATAATTGCAATCAGATACAGTACATTAGCATCATGAGTGCTAAAAGATGGCTAACTCAATTAGCATAAACGTGAGAATAAACGGTATGTAGACTGTGTGTGTTTTCTTATAAACACATCTGTAGAGTTGGCAGGTATCAGGGAATCGTAATAGAGGGCAGTTATGTGTTTTCCACCTCATGGGGAATCAAGCAAAAGGAGATGGTTGTTAATTAACTCCATAGTCTGGAGGGAAAATATGTTGAAGGCGTTGAGATGTAAAATGTAATTAAAAAAAGGAAATGCAGCCTGTACGGTTTGTGCTTGTACTTTTGATCTGTGTGTGTGGGTGTGAATTTACACTCAGTGAGAGATAGAGGGTGATGTTTTGTTGACAGCCATACATTTCTCTCTGTTTATTTGTTTTGTCATATTGTAATGTGTACCAAATATTGTGTTATTTACATAAACATGCAAAAAGTAGGTGTAAAGTAGTCAGCACCATTTATAAAATATGATTCGGCAACAATTAAGCAATATAAGTCCCCTGAATGTATTGATTGCATTAGATTGTACAGGGGTTAAGACTCTTATTGTATACTGTACCTTTATAGAAAGTCACAAAGTGCTTCACATGATAAACATTTTTAAAAATACAGTAAGTGCCTCAGAATACACAAAAGTAAGCTCCAACAGAAAATAATCAAGGAAAAAAGTAATTGAAAAAACAATGAAAATCTTTTAAAAGGTTTAAAGCCTAAAAGCCAAAGTTACAAACATGAGTCTAAAGCAAATTTAAACAAGTGCGTCTTCAACTGCTTTTTAAAAGCTTCAAGACTGCAGAATATAAGACAATAGAAAGGGCGTTCCACAGGTTGGGAGCCACCGCTTCAAAGGAACGGTCACCTTTAGTTTTTAAGCGTGTGCGTGGGACCACCAGTAATTCCTGGTTAAAAGACCTGAGGGACATGTTAGTGTACGGATGGAGCAAGTCCGAGATATAAACATGTGCATTATATATATGCAGTATTCTACGTCATCAAAATAAGGTTGTAATGTAAAATGTACTACAGGAATGTGTTTGCATGAGTATAAATGTGTAGATATATTATTATCTTACAGTCCCACTGGGATGGTTTGACGGGGAGACTGTCATTCAACAAGACAAGTGGTCTTCGTACAGACTTTGACCTGGACATCATCAGTCTAAAGGAGGACGGACTTGAAAAGGTACATTTTGTCTTTGTTTTAAAATGCATTCTCGGCTGATATGGAATAAAAGCACAACAGCAATCTGTCATCTCATGCAGTATATATAAAAAAGCAGAACGTCTGTGATGACTATACCATAAATTTAATTCAATGGATTATAGATTTCACAAACACATTTCAGATTTTACTATTGGTGTGGAACAGATGCAAATTTGACAGTATCATTTACCTCCTAACAAGGAAGCAAATTGGTTGTTTCAACATAAGCATAAGTTAGTGGATCATAAAGCAAATTGGATTAGGGTACACATTAGGGTGTTGATTGCAGCCTCTCTTAATGATAATATGAGGTGATGCCCAAAATGCTGTTTGGTGGTAATGAGCTGTATAAACATATTTTACAAAAAAGGGGGAAAAACTAAAAGGTTGGTAATGTAGAACATATTTTATTATACTGGAAGGCAAAGTACCCTCTGGACTATAATAGCTTTTCTCTACTAGAGGGCTTTCATACATTATGAATATATCAAATAGGGATAAGTCCCATTATGACTTCCTCAAGTACTCCCTAAAGGCTCAACACTATATAATAGCAGGGGCTTTTCAGCTTGTAACCCTTCCGTTCAAGAATAGAGCTTGTACTGTTGAACACTGCTGCTTTCAAATTCTTCTTCTTCTCTTTTTCATGTTGTCCTGCGTGCGGTCAATTAAGTTGAAGCACACTCATCTCACAAAAGTATTTGATGCCATATTAGCATCTTCTCATTATGTCTCTGACAAATCCCACGCTCAAGCATGTTAGCGTTGATCCAGCAGCGTGCGGCAGATTGCTGGATTTTACCCCCCCCTTTCTTTCTTGTATATCCATGGAATCGGCTCTAGCTGTTTGAGCTGGTTAAGATGTGGACTTTTCTCAACTAATCCATTGTAATTGAATATTAGCCCAAGTTTCAGCTTGTGAACAGGTTCTCAGAGTGCCACTTTTACTCCATGCCAGTATGCTCAGCAGGGTGAAATAAATGTAATGCTCTCCATGTGGTTGCACGAGTAAATAACTTTTGAATCATGTCTTTAGCTAATCATGTTTAATGAATTGAGCTAATAGTAATTGGGTACAATTAGAAAGAAATTTGCAAAGCGGAAAGTATTCACAGATATTTTTAAATCTCTTTTGTAGTCCTCTTTGGTTGTTTGACAAGCTGTAACTAATATGCTTTTCAAATTAGAGCATATGCCTCTCTCTGGATTAGGCAGGGAGGACATTAACAGACGTTTTTCATGCTTTAGTGTAGGGGCCTGTATGTCTTTAAATGGATCCACCTCAAGCACAAACCCCAGTGAATATTAAAAGCTGTGTCTGTAGTAATAGAGAAAGCAGGAGGAGGGTTTGGTGGAGGGCTCTGCTTGCAAACAGAGATTGTTACCGACAGCCACAGGACTATTTGTGCTAATGATATGTTCCAAAGTGTCTCTACAATATGCAGAGCTTTTTGCCTGAGGGCTTCTCGCATGTATAACTCATTTTATTTGTTCAAATCTCTCGGCTTATCTCACTGACACTGCATAGCAACATTACTTTTACAATGTGATCCAACGAGCAACCCTGTACCTTCTTTTAAATTCAATGTATCCTGTTTGCAATATGCTACTTTTTAAATAATATTCAGTTTTCTTGGTATCACTATTTAGCCTTATATTACTTTTTCATGCAGTTTTACCTTGCAAGAAACCCACGTCAATATACCAATCTCATTAATCATTATCATTGATTCAATCCATGTAAAAAGATGCAAACATAGTATAGTTTTGTTTCAGTACTTATTCTTCTACATACATATCAGTTAAATTTATTGTTTTACAGTTTTTCTCAATTGATTTGGCACATTTACTGAAACAGATTTACAGTTGTCAAAACTAAGTACAATCCTCACACCACATGGTACATTTAGCACACCACTTTGTGACCACCAAAAGGTGACTTCTCAATCAAAAGAATTGACTCATGTTTCAAATGTAAATAAATCCATCAATAAATAAACCATTGTCATCAAAGCAAAAATGTTTCTTTATCATTGCTTAGACCAAGACAGTCAAAACATAAAGACATCTTGTCAAATGACAGAGTACTCTGAAAGTGTGATAGTTGCCCACTATGTCATATTGTCCAGATACTAACATTGTATATTCAAGCAGCTGAATAGTATTGATGTCAACCATGGCACACACTATACTAACAAAACATTTATTTTTCATTGTATATATGTACACACCAGCCAATCGCAAATACATAAAGGGTGGTGATGCGGCAGTGGATATGCCTTTGGTGTGGCAGAGCTGGGTTCCATCCCCACAGCGATACATCAACCAATGTGTCCCTGAAAGACACTTAACCCCTAGTGGCCCCAGAGGCGTGCAACCTCTGACATACTGTATATAGCAATTGTAAGTTGCTTTGGATAAAAGCAACTAAATGACATGTGATGTAATAAAGGAAGCTTGTATAGAAAAATAAAAAAACATCAAAATTATCAAGAGTTGCAAGAAAGTACGCTGCAAATGTATCAACCTCATGGGTCATTCAATCTCTCCTCTCTGTTTGGCCACAACATTTCATCAACATCCCACCTGATATCCTCCCTTGCAATGCAATGCAACTGAAATATTTGACATTACACAGCCACCCCCTCCAAACAATATGCAGTAACATCCTCAGCTGTCACCTGTTTTTGTTTGGTTGCTCTACAATGTGAGGAAATTACAATAAATTGTTCCCAATCTGGCTAAAGTCTATACATCTGACAACTTTTACAACAACACTATTTAACTATTATGTATCCAATATATGTGTGACAGCCTAACACAATATTGTGATTGTTAGTTGCTCTATTTTGCATGTAGGGATTTAAACAATGAACATGTTTATAGTTACATTTGAGAGGAAAATGATGTAATAGCAAATTAATGCAAACTATTTTAATTTGCAAGGCTTAGTGTGAAAGCAATTATAAATGACTGTAGTCATGTGAACAACTGACCAAATATTCATATACATAGTCATATAGTTTAATAGTCATTTGACGATAATGCCAAACCGAAAACTCTAACATACATATCATTAAATGATTCTGGTTTCTTTGATTTGTCCGTCATGCATTTCCTTCAACACACAACTACCCCCTGCTTGCTTTCCAAAGAACCCTGGCCTGTTGAGATAAAGGTGACTCAGCCAATCATCCAACGCTGCCGGAGATGTGTTCAACCTGTCACTATGTTACTGTGTTAGACTGCTTGGTGGGGGGAGTCTGCTAGGGTCACAGCCCACCAACAGACACAGAACACTTAGCAACATGCTTTTATCTTCCGCAGGTGGGGAAGTGGAGTGTGTCGGGAGGTCTTAACATCACAGAGGTGCCAAAGCGAAAAGGGATGAACATCACTGATTCCCTGGCCAACCGCTCCCTTGTCATCACAACTATTCTGGTAGGTCACCTGTGTAGCCTGGAGTAAAATATATCCTACCCTTTTTGTCTCCTCAGGATTGCTTTCAGATATTACATTGAAATTCAAGCTTTACAACAAGGTCTTGTAATTAGCTTTTTTCTAGCATCAGCCATGTTTCATTCTAAATGTACTGCAGCATGTGAAAGAAGGGTGTGTTATTTTCTCTGGTGACTGACATATATTTGCTACATCTAACCATAGATGTACAAAAACCTGATTTTAAGCTTTGGATTTCCCAACATATTGGAGCAGCTATTATTAGTTAGTAAATTGAATAGCTTTAAGTTTGTCCAACGTTTTGGTTACTTAAAGCCTTTTTATAAGTATGAAGCATAAATCTAAACTCTTGCTTATATGCTTGGACAAAAAGCAAAAGGGTGTTATGTCAGATTGAAATAAAAGTCTAATCTTACAATTGAAGTAGCTTTTTACAGGATTCTGGGTTTAAAACAAACTAGAAATAGGGCTGGGAGATATGACAATATAAAATGTCTACCGTATATATATATATATATATATATATATATATATATTATGCCTACTGTAAATAAACAGTAGTTTACTAGCGAAGCTGCTACCAGTATATTACTGTAAAGAGGGTCACCGGTAATGCTAACGGAGGTGTAACGTTATGAATGCCCACTGTTCTGACTCGGGTGCTTCGATCTGTTACCCAGCGGCTCAGTAAACTGCCGTTAGCTTCATTAGCACCGGAGTTAAGTGCTGACCGGGATGGTTGCTAGCTGGCTGTGGATGTGTCCCTGTGGCTGTTGTCAGCTCTCATTCAACTGAAGCCTTGTAGCGCCGGGAAACTGAGGCAGACAGACAGGTGTGATAGCATTAGCATTAGCCACTTGTCAACCAGCACTTTTTACAGTAGGTACCAAAGCACTTTTCCGACCCTACAGGTTGGGAGCAGAATTGGCCATTAATATTATTATGTCTCATTCCAACAAGTTAAAAAACCACTGAAACGATTTTGAAAACATTATTTAAAAGAAAAGAATCTTTGGTGTTGGATCGATTGATATTGAAATCAATCAATATCAAATAAGGTCTCTGTTGTATAACTGTGTTGCCAAGTTGGATGTAATCAATGACAAAATGATACCATGTGGCAAAAAATTTTTAAAAAAAGAATCAAGGTTTACATTATTGAATCGTAGGTCGAAAATCGTGATACAAACCGAATCGTGGGTTTGGTGTATCATTACAGCCCTAAAAATAGGCTTTACCATGTGGTTATTTAATATTGAATTACCAGAAAATATACCATATATTATATACTGTAGTTATCAAGATATGAAAACACCTATATTGGGATGGAAGATTGTGGCCACATCACCCAGCCCTGTCTGGAAACATTAAAGCAGATAATGCTTTCAACAACCTCATGGAGCTAATGTTTGCTTACTTATCTACAGTATCTAGCAACAGCTGATAAAAGCCAGACAGTTTGTTTCAGCTTAGCGCTGGTTAGGAATGAGAAGTCTGATTTTGTCTATAATCAAGGGCTCATTGTTTAAAAAAAAAAAAAAGTAAGAATTTAAAATGGTGAATGTACTGCTATCATAAACTGCCTAAGTGTGATGTGCGAGAATGAGAAGCTTGACAGTTTTTAGCAGAAACTTCAGTTATCAGTGACATCATGAGCATGGTAAATGAGCAGACCTGGAGCAAAACACTAAACACAGAAGGAGATAGTGATACAGAATGAACCATTCCTGAGAATACAATAATTACATGTGCAGATAGAGAGAACCGATTGATCCCTCCCCTAACTGCACATTGCATCCATCTGTAGAGCCCCAGTTGTATGTACTTAACACTGTCACTGGATGTCGGCGTCTTTGTGGAGCTTTCAGTGAGGTGCCGACACAGGTCCTCCCCCCGTACCTTTTCAGGACAGATATACAAGCTACAACAATAAACACTATCATTATCCCGATACTGGACCACAAGGTTGTAATTATGACAAGTGAGGTCAAGGCAGGACATAATTAATGCCTATCAGGTGTCATCTATGTTAATTCTGTCTCAAAGAGGAGACATTGAACAAGGATTTAAATGGTGTAATGTTGAACTTCTGCACTAGGAAGTGTCAAGATTGGCTAATTGTATGTTGTAGTTAGAGTGGAGTAAATGCAAATTTGTTTTTTTCTCCATGTAGTTTGAGTGTTTCAGTAACATTACATGTTTCCCAAAAATGTTTTACTTAATTTTTGCCTGAAAGTGCATTTGAGTATCTCTGGCATGTCTCAATTTGCTATTTTGTTGTGAATCATTAGTTTATGATGATAAAATTGCCTACTTTCATATTGCTGAAGAGAGTTTCAAGTTTAATATCAATCTCCCCTCTTAGTGTAATGGCATTGCATCAAACTGATTCCAGTGATGCATGAACAAGACGTCTGACAGTTTTATAGTGATAACTTTGTCGAAGAGATTTAGGCACTTAATGTGTTTTCCTCCTTACATTAATTATTTGCACTCCATTGCCCGTAATGTCTCTGCGCAAGCCCACCTCCCTCCTTGTTCTGTTATGCACGCCCATGCTGCGACTGTGAGAGTAGAACTGGTATAAACACTTTGATTTGAGTCCAAACCTTGGGGAATAGCAAGAATTGGAAGGCTCGAAACAGATGGTAATGACTTTTTCCCTTAACATGCAAACTTTTTGATCAAGTTAATTGGACAACTTGAGCAAAGTTTGTGGCTAAGCTCTCTAAATGCATAGTCATCAAGTATTCATAACTTATTATTTAAGAGGCCATCCTAATTGTGATGTCCAAGTGGCTTCATATTTTGATAGCAAACAATTCAAAATGTTTATTATTTAGTTATGTTTTTCTAGACATTTTTATTTTGTTAGTTGCAGAATAAATTCTGCCCTGCTTAATGTTAGTTTAATAAATAGTGTAACTGCGTCCACATGCCACACCTGCACATGATGTCCCCCCATTCCCCCTCATTCACCTCCACCCTGATCATCACCTCCACTTTCCCCCATGAAAAAGAAATCCCTGAGCGAATAAAAACTGCCGTGACTGCTTATTTTATCTTCTTTGACTAGATCTTTTTACTTAGTGAGACACAAGCTGCAGTTAGAAAAACAAAAACACAAGCAAAGGTCACCTTCATTCAAGGATCAATTACGCTGCTTCTGAGCTTAGTTTGTACATCATACATCTGGCTATTGGAGGAAATAAATTGTATTACAGCCCTTGCATAAGTGGACTAACATGTTTTGAAATGCACAGCGTGACATGCAAGTTTATTTGGCAGGTAAATGGTAACAGATACTAAAAAGGAAATCATTTATCCTTTTTTGAGTGAGTCATTGTTACTGCAGGCATCCGCTTAGTTGCTTTCCCATGGCAATTGGTGTCAATTGATGAAGGCAACTTTGTGGGCATGATCCATTTGACTGCAGCATTCTTCCCCTAATCAAGCTTTTATGCAGTACAAATTATGAGCAGCCAGGCAGGATATTACAGGCCAGTAAAGAGTGTAAGCTACCTGACCATAAAATGAACCGACCTGTGCACCAGCAAAATAGGTCAACACACAGCAGTGTGGAGACGAAAGTAGGTTTAGTTAGCTTAACCCTGCAGGAACATTAATAGTACAAACATTTTATTTGTGTGCATTACCATCACTTTAGCAGAACACCTACTTTATATTACAGTCTTAAATTAACTTAGGTCTCCTTTTGTTAATACATCAATGTAGGAAAAATGTTAGCAGTCTTTCATAATTTAACACTCCCTGTACCCACACACTGAACTTGAAGCTGCTGTCACTGCCTGTTAAATGCAACAGCGACTCATCAGCTCAGATCACTTTTCTTCAATTAAGTGCATGTGCTGAAACAAATTGAAAAACCTGACCTCTCCATTGCTTTTCATTTGGTCTTTTGGGCCTGTGCAGGAGGAGCCATACGTCATGCTTAAGAAGTCTGACAAGGCGCTGGTTGGGAACGACCGTTTTGAAGGATTCTGCATTGACTTGCTCAAAGAGCTGGCCAATGTCCTGGGCTTCACGTATGAGATCCGCCTCGTGCCTGATGGGAGATATGGCTCTCAGGACGACAAGGGCCAGTGGAACGGCATGATCAGGGAACTGATAGAGCATGTAAGTTGTACTTTACATTGACTGCTTCACATTTTTCCTTAAAGGAATAGTTTGACATCTTGGTAAATATTCTTATTTGCTATCTTGCAAGTAAGGCGATCAATACCACTCTCATGTCTGTATGGTAAATATGTAGCTAGAGCCAGCAGCCGGTTATCTTATCTTAGATTGCCATGCAACTCTACGAAGTTACTGCCCTCAGCCAAGTAATTTGGGGATTTTGCTGTGACTAAACATTACGCTTTATGTTAGTCAGTCCCTCCAGGATTTTGCGAAGTCGCCATTGCGCCAATTCACGCAAATTCAACCAATCACCACGACTCGCAATTTTGACCAATCACTGCAACTTTCCAATAACAGCAGTTTTTAACAATGTAATGATCGACAAGCCCCTGCCACGTTTAAATTTGATTTATTCAATAAATTATTTTTTGTCTTAAATCCATCAGCCTAACATTCACAATATTTACAGAAGTAGCTCTTTTTAGGTCCAAACTCAAAACGTATCTGTTTAGTTTGGCTTTTAATACGTAGCAGTGGACAATTTCATTCTTCCGTTTCTTTGTAACCTTTTCTGATTTTACTGTTTTCTATGTTCACTCTTTTTATTGTATATGTTTTTACTCTTGGTTTCTAATGTTAAGCAATTTGGATACCTGCTGGTTGCTGTAAAGTGCATACAAATACATTTTGATTGATAGATTGATTTTCATATTATACCAACATCTGCAGCATCCTGAGCCTTTTTGGTAAGTTTACTAGGAAAACTGAGACCAAAGTAATTTAACAACAAAACAAGTTTTATTTTTAAAGAACTATACAAAAAAATTACAAAAATTGCATAATAATTTGCAACTTTTTTGGTCTTCATGCAACAAACATACAAAAATTGCAAATTTTATTGCAATTATTTACAAAAGCTCAAAAAAAGGTCACGGAATCCTGGAGGGACTGATTAGTGAGGTTTTGAGGTGCTTGTGGTTTTGTTAGTTTCATACAGAGCCAGGCAGCGTTTCCCTGTTTCTAGGCTTTATGCTAAACTAAGCTAAGCGGCTGTTGGCTCCAGTTACATATTTATTGTACGGACATGAGAGGTACAGTATCAATCGTCTTATCTAACTGTCAGCAACAATTTCTCCATTATCTGCTGCATCTATGAAATTAAGCAGCTTCATGTGCTGTAAAAATGTTTTACATCACCACACAAACTTAGAAAACCATGGTATTGAGCGGAATTGCATGTCCTTTGTGTGGGCAGGGATATAGTTATGATTGAGTACAAGTCAGGACGGGCCTGCAAAGCTGTCAGTCACATTTATGGCACAATTATGTCAAGGTTGCCTAAAGTGTGGTGATGCCATTTAGTGAGACAAAACTACTTCCTTCAGCTGGATAAGCCAGATATCTGGGATGAACAAGGATCATGCATATTGTAAGGATGCGCACAGCACACCCGCAATCATCTTGCTGAGGCATAGTGAGCAATACCAGCTGTCTGTGTCAAACTCAAAGCATCAGCGGCCGTGAAACAGCGTCACATCCAAGTGATGGTGGCAATTCTATGCTGGCATTTCATAAGTGTCCCTGTCAGTGCTCTCGCTTTGTCCTCAGCCCCACGAGGTCAACGCTGTACTCAGCTGAAAACTTGCAATAGCTTAAGTGGCATTTAGTGCAAGGAATCGTATGGCAGGAGTCAATGGCTTGGTGCTGAAAGGGGTGGGAAAGGTGGGCTCCCACTGCAGCACTTTATTTCTCCATCCAAGCTTTTCACAAGATGCATGTTAATAAACAACAACCTTGAGGGGAACAAATGGATAGCTAAAGGTGAAGAATTCTGGCACAAAAATAGAGATGCTATACTCCATTATTAAACAGCACATACACTCTTTGTATTAGTATGCTCTTTGGTTTAAAGGGTAGAATGTGCTGGTCTGATCATCTATGACAGATAGTTTACATGTGTTTTGTAAAAAAGAAACATTTGGTGATTGAGACCTACTGTAAATATGAACCTAAGCTGACACGCATCAATGAGAATCTCCATTTGCTTGCGTTTTAAGAGAAACTATAAATACAGTTAAAGAGATGCATTTAGGCATACATTTTTGAATGTACAGGTCTATTGCTTTTGTAAATAGCAGAAGTGAAGATTAGAATCTATACCTCTAGTTATTGCTTTTACTGCTCCTTATCGCATGACATCTTCTTTGTGAGTTTTTAGTGGGTTCTATTTTGTGGTCTGGTGCTTTCCTAACCCCTGGCGGTATGGATAAGCTGATCGTGATTCAGCAGACCTGAAATATAAACTTTAACTCAAGCTCAAGAGATCTTACCCTGGAATGATATGAGAGGCCATTACAGCTACATATTATTTGGGAGTAAGCTCAAAGTACCACATCTCCTTCCCTGAGCTAATAACATTTGAGCTATATTTGTACTTCTACTTTGTATTAACCTCTTAAAAAGCCACTGCCCCCTCATTGTATCACAGTTTAGAGGGGATTAGTGCCTATACTTTAAAAAAGGGTCACAGAGTAAGATAAGGTATGATTTTTGCATCCAACAGTTGGTTTTAGCTGATGAAACGGGGCTGAAACACAAGGCTCATACATGCATGCTATCAGCTCAAATACTGTACCCTCATAAATCATAGTTTTATTACAGAATTACAAAAAACGCTTGACTGGAATCATTTTAAGAGAACAAGACTTGAGTTTAATAAATTCAGTTGTAAGCCGTCATTCATCTCTGTGGTTCATCAAGTTTTGTGACATGGTGAAGGGGATCCAACAGAAAGAGTGAGGGCCCTATTTTAACGATATAAGTGCACAGCGTGAGGCGGATGGCGCAGGTGCGTTTAAGGCGTGCCCAAATCATCTTTTGCTAGTTTGATGGTGGAAAAAAGGTCCGTGTGCCAGGGCATGGTTCAAAGGGTTGTACTTAGCGTCTTCATTAATCATAGGTTGTTTTGGGCGTAACATGCATAAACTAATCAGCATGTCACCTCCCATTCCCACAGCCAGGCCTTGTTGTACCTTGGTGCATTGCTATTATGATGGCGGATTTGCACTGTAATTTTTTTTTATTTATTTATTTTATTTATATATTCATTTTATTTTTAAAAATAATAGTTTGTGTGCTGCTACGCTTCCTTGTGTGTGTCTAACAAGCATAATGTGCACAGGCTGTGCATACGCCTAGGCGCATTTCACTAATAAAAAAAAAAACAGTGACATGCTGCGTTATTGACTTTAGACCAGGTTTTTGTTCATCAATGGCGCAATCACTTCCCAGTGCCTCAAGATAGCCATACGCTCAAAATGTACCTGATCCCTGTAAGACCAGCATGCCCATAGTTGCAAAGATGGGTGTAGGTGCATTTTCTATTTAAACAACGTGGGCGCTGGATGGGACATTAACAACTGTGTTGGTCTTAAACTAGCAAAGACACACGCGTCGGGCTTTGCGCCGCGCGCAAGATAGGGCCCTTGTATACCTATATTTTGGATGAATGATACTATTATGCAATTTACTTCACATATAACTGATGCTTCTGAATGATAAACTGCAATGTTGTCCATTACAACAATTTAGCATTGTGTAATATACAGCCTTGATTTTCCTCTGTGTAGTCACAAAGCTCACTGCAGTGCCAAAGGGCATTGTTTGGAAGGTGCTAAATGATGCAACAGGCCTTATTAAACTTGATTTAGTCACAATAGATTATCACTTTATTCAAGCTGTGATATAAATGGTAATAGTGTGCTTAGCACATCATTTGTTTCTGTCATGGCAATTAATATTTCCTTCTACAGATACACTGGAAGGTTGTAGCTTGCCTTTCTTTGTGTACACAGAAGGCAATGAAGTCCTCTGGATTTAGGATACACATATTGTGTTTTTATGCTGGAATTTTTGGTAAATAAAGAAAGCATGTGAGCCCAAGTGAATTGGCAAGTGCGATTTAGATTTTGATCAGAGACAACAGGATGACCTGGTGGTCAGAGGAGCTAACCTTTAGCTGCGAGGGCAAAGGTTAAACTGCCTCAACAGCAAACACGTCTGTCCTGCCTGTCAAAGCCCCCTTTAGTAAATCACAGTTCCACGTCACCACTCTCTGAATGCTCTGCTTATGCAAAGCAACAATTTCTTGATTACATTGCAGATGCATCATCATTAGTACTTTGTATACTTGATATCAGACTGCATTATATAAGAGGCATAGCTACACTGTTGTGTACAGAAACGTCACGCTTTGCATTTATTACTCACCATGGGTTTTGTAAATGCATGTTTAACTTGCAAATCGGACCTTTTTTATATTCTATCAGCATTCCTGTGGCAAAGATTGCTCTCCGTTATCTATGGTGACCATTGGATAGTTCAGCAAAGTGTGTTTTTGCAACTGCACCACATTCTACTGAAGCAAAATCTGCTCTTGTATCTGCTCTCTATGTTCATCAAAAAGAAGAAAAGGAGCAACAGAGGAGCCCTATATGCAAGTGCTATACAACCTTCATATTAGCATTGTGATTGCAGGCTGAAATGCATATAGTCTGTATATGCATCTACAGACTGTAGCATCATTTGCAAATGTTTGTGGAGTGATAAAAAGCCTTGGTTGTAAGCAGTATTTATTACTGTATGTTTGGTACTGGAGCAAATGCATTAATGTGCAATGCTGTTAGTCAATAAGAAACAGACCACTGCTCAGGTATGTTTAGTGTGCAGTCAGTGGATTGGAAAGGCATGGATGGTGTTACTGTGGCTGTAACTGTATGAATCCTCCAGGCTATCACCAGGTGAGGAGGTCCGGAGGGAGAACACTACTAACCCCACCATCTGCAAACCCAGATAACACAGAGCCATGTGGCACGCAGCAGGGCACTATCAGGTTATCTTGCTTGTGCCCAGTTTGTGTGCCTTAGCAATAAGCAGAACAAGGACATGCAGCATGTATATTAGCCCACCGCAGGGATGTCTGGAATAGCATGCTGGTTGATCTTCCAGCTGAGTGGCAGGTTGGTTCAAAGCTGCAGTTGGCAGCAGAGAACAGAAAAAGCAGAATGTTACGTACAAATTTGAATAGTTTAAGAGAGACAGCAGATGCACTGCAGGATGCATTGCTTTCCCCATCTTTCCGTTTCTTCAGAGGCCACCATGTATTTAGCTGCCGTGGTGCTGACCATAGGAGTATATAATCCGCATTGCCACACTCAGAGTAGAAATGTTTTCTTTCTGATCTTTGTTTACTGCTATGTGGTATTTATCACACAAATCTGATGGAAGAGCTGTTGAAGCCACAGGGAAAGTTAAACTCATGTTAAGAACAGCCTTAAGGTCTAGAAACTGAGTATTTAAAAAAACAACTAATATAAAAACAAATGAGATGCCATACAACATCAGTTCAAAACAAGTACGCTGGACAGGGCTGCATTATTCAGACTATTATGGTTGTGTGTGTTCTGGAACCAGCAGGTTCAACTCCTGTGGGGTGAGGGCTAATGGTTTTGCATAAAGATCCAAAACATGACATGAGATCTCATTTTACTTGTTGAAAATACTGTATGTTGTTCCTCTCTCGGCGCTCAGTATGTAGGAAGAAATGAAAGCCTCCCTTTGTGAGCCGTGTTGTTTCTTGGAGAGGTATCCGAGCGTGAACCAAGCAGCTGGTTTCATTAACCTCCTGTCCAGACGGGATGCAGGGGAGTTGTGGGGGCCGGCAATTTAAATGGTAACCTTCTGAATATGCAGTCATACGCATATGATAGTAACTGCAACTTATCTGCCATGCTCAGCCGTGTCCATTGAATAATGCTGTATGGATTCATGTAATTTTATTGACAGTAGGTAATGGCTTTATAGATGGAACATAATCTAGATGTCTCTACTTTTACGAAAGCACCATCGAAGAGATTATCATTTTTACAGAGTATGTCACTGCCATTTATGTTTGCATGTATCCAAACTTTAAATGAAAGTCAAACGTTATAAAGCCCTGCAACTTAAAGTCTCCCAATAAATGACCCACAGTATCTATAATATCATACTAGCAGCTGTGTGAGACAGTGTTGAGATACAGCCTTTTTCTAAGCTTGAATGCTAACATGCTCATAATGACAATGCTAACATGCAGTATCTATAATGTTTACCATAGTCACCATCTCCTTTAACATGTTAGGATGTTAATATTTACTAATTAGCAGTAAAAGAACAGCTGAGGCTGATAGGAATGCCATGTGTTTAGCAGGTATTTGGTCATAAACCAACGTATTTGACACATTAGAATTTTAATCTGATAGTAAAGCTAAATGAAAAGTTAAGGAAGTTAAAATGTATCAAAATGGGGACATGCATGTGTGTAACAAACCTTATGATTCATTCAATGTTGTTGAGACATTTTACTCAAAGCCACACGTCAACCACGTGGTGGTACTGGAGGAATAGTCCGGAGATCTCCAAAGTCATTAGGATTCATATTATGGGAATCGTGAATATCTGCCAAAAGTTAATTGGTTAAATACAGTATTTCAGGTGGTAGACCAAAAGAAATACACTGCATCCTCTAGAGGAACGCTGCTAGCTTGGCCAATTGAAAACCACTGCCAATATTAAAATATAAATATCTATTTATGTTTCCGTTACAGAGAGCAGACTTGGCAGTGGCTCCTCTCACCATCACCTACATGCGTGAAAAGGTCATCGACTTCTCAAAGCCCTTCATGAGCATGGGAATAAGCATTGTGTATCGCAAACCCAATACCACCAACAACGGCTTCTTCTCCTTCCTGAACCCCATGACTCCTGACATCTGGGTCTACATCCTGCTGGCCTACCTGGGTGTTAGCTGTGTCCTTTTTGTCATTGCCAGGTAAGTCTATAAGTTGCATACCATTTGTCCTATCAGTCCGTCATACATTTCTCCTTGAGGTCTTTCAATAGACATAGTAATTTACTCTGTTATCATTGCAGTCTAAGACTTGAGTACACCTGCCAGTTTCTCATACTGTTAGCTGCTGGGTAGTGATCAAGGCAGTTATGTCTGCATGGGCTCTTTACAGCCCAGCAGTGGGAGGAGGAATAGAAGAGAGATCTTCAATTGAGATTCAAAGTTCTATTCATGCAATTTTTTGTTTCCTGTGTGATGTCTTTGAAATTGGCAATGCATCTTTAAATGACAAGCCTTAAAACAATGGTTTAAAAAGAAGATATACTTGGTGAAGCAAAAAATGGATAATTTCATGATCATATTCTGCAGTACAAAGAGAAAAGATATACATACCTGATGCAAATCTGATTTCATCAAAGAAGGCTATTTATAGTCAATTATCAGCATTTACATACTATTTTTTATATTCCTGGCAGCCATACAATTATTATGGATGGAAATTTTTTTTTTGATTGGCTAAAAAGTATCTCCCTTTTTTTGGGGTTGTGAATATGATAAATATCCTGTTAGTATCATTGTGAATATTTCCTCCCGCTTCGCATGCAAAGTGGTCCTTGAGAAAGTTCTAGAAAAGCCGGCACTAAAAGGAGTTCTGGGGCTTGAGAGCAAACAGCTGCACTCCTCTATCCTCATTTGTTGTTTTTGAGACCAAAACAGCTCTGGAATGATTTCACACAAGTACAAAATCATCTTAAATTGTTGCATCAGTTTTTAATGTTGGCCGGCCTAGATAGCTGAAAGGCTGCATCCCTAAAAGTGCATTGAATGAGCATAAAACATACATCGCTTAACAATAAGAGGGCTACTTCAGCACGAGTAGGTCATTTTAAATGCTGGGCAGAGGGGTCACTTTGGCTTTCAAAAGTTCTGCTGCACGATAGTACTTATGTTGCAAGGCACCCTTCCAAAAGCACATTTCAGTGCGTAGTTAGAAGTTACATGTTGGCGTGTGATTTTTCAAAGAAAGATGACATCGCCTAAAATAAAATATAGCAAAGGTTAATGCTAATGGGGCTGTGAAAACTGCTTCCCTTTATTTTCATATATCAGCATATACTTAAAACTAAGGATGATTTAAGAGGATGTAAGGAGAGAATATATTGTATCCTCTCATTCAACCCATGACTCCTGGAGAAATGCATCTGAAAAAAATAAGATGCTGAGTACACATTATTAGAAGATTTCTGTAACTTGTCTGATAAGTATTTAGACTCCGCAAAGTGTGTAATGACTGAGGTTTCTCTATGTGGACACTTATCTTTCAATGTAACAACGAGACCTGGTTTCGATAGTCTGTCTAGACTGGTAAGTGCAAAATATCTAAAAAAAATAGTTTTGTCATATGTTTCTCTGCTTTGCACAATATATTTTTTTAATTTAGTTTTTCTCTAAGTGATTGGAATTATGGGTTTACGAACATTTTGTAAGTGCTTTTACAATAAATTATAAAAGCAAAAATACAAATAAATCAGTTTGAGGATCCATGTATATTTCTTATGAGTCTGTGTATGTACAGCCTTATTAAGACGTTTAAAATAACTTACAATGTGTTTTATAATGCACCTGTCAATACATTTATCTTTAGCCAAATATATGACATGTAAGTGTCAACATACACTATTGATGCAAAATAGCTGCATATGAAATAATTTATAAGGGAAAGAAAGACTACAGTGTTATTAGGGTGTGGATATAAATTTAAAGTGCAAATGATGGGAAGTATTAACTTCTGATGATAGTACATGTTTCATAGACTGAGGTAGGTGTAAATTCAATATTTACCTTTTTGTTTCGTTTGGACACCAAGCAGTTTCCAAATGGCCTCTTCTGCTGTAGATGTGAGCTGTACTGTACGTATAGGCTGTACTCTTGGCCGACAGCTAATGTTGTTTACCAGACAGTTTTTTTATAGAAATATTTGGCACGCAGTCTGAAGCAACCTTATGGCTCTACATTACAGCCTTTTTAGAAATTAGCAGAGAACCAGGGGTTTAGCACTATTTTGACACTATTAGATTGTGTCAAAATTCCTCTCAAAATAGTGGGAAAAAAGACCCTGCTCTTTACTTCATTTGTGGTTTGATTAAGGCATTTTCATATGTAGTTCAGAAATGTACAGAAACCCTCTCCTATTTTCCATGCCTCACCACTGTCACATATTAATTGACCAAAGCTTTCAATTTAAGATTAAAGTAAAACAAAATGAGACTGAAGGAATTAATTTAATTAGTAGGAAGAATCTCATTTATATTAACTACTGCCCACGGCCTCTCTGATGTCTGAAAATGTTATAAGGACACATGAATGTTCAGAAGAACACTGTCAGGGGCAACCTCTAGCTCACCCACTACGAGCGTGTAACCTAAGTAGGCCCCGGTCTGACTTGTGTCATCCCCCATCTCTCTCCCATCTACTGTCACTATCTAATAAAGGGGAAAAAAATACTCTTAAAATAGGAAACATTTTCAGATTTGAACACTAATGTGTATTTTATTTTAACGCCCAAGAATTAAACTTAGGCATGCCAACATTGAGCCAAAGCACCCTCTTATTGTCCATCGGTTCAGATGTCTGATTGCTAACTAAAATGAGAATACGTTTCATGATTAACCATCAGTCTTGTTGAGTGTCTGATTTAAATAGACTGCTGACATATTAGAAAATATTTCTGAAGCATGTAATTAGATTGAAGTGTATCTATCTTGAACAATTTACAGTCCTCAGTATCGTACAGTATTTCGATCAATTAAAGTTTTCCAGAGATTTATAACAACGGTCCCTCAGAATTGAAATGCATTCAAGGACTCACCATTGTGGGTAACAGTGTTGAGGACAAAACTGTAGTTACTTATCTGTTTTTTTCTGTCATTAGCACTTTCTACTATATCTTATCAAAATAACAGATATGCCACATTTCGTGGAGATACTATCTGGAGTCTAAGGAATCCAATTGTACTCAGAGCACTCAGAATAAAGAACCAGAAAAAGATTGTTCACATTATATAAACACATTTCAAAAGGGTAAAGTAGTGACATTTAACATGTTTTATCTCCAAATCTGCCTCTGAAACTGGCTTGTGCAATAGTGCATCATCCTCAGCAGGTGTCAAACTAAATGGTACACATATAGAAAAATGCTTGCTTTATGGTTTCGTGTGACTTCAAGAGGAATCTTCATGCCTCACATTCTCAAACATGACATTTTATACCCTCTGAAAAATTGGATTTCTGTGTATAGTGAAGAGTATGTGATGATGGGGGGCTATTTTAATTCCAAAGACCAAGGGAACTTTGTCAGGATGCATAGTATCCTGATCCATGAAATAACTGGCCTTTAAAAATAAAAATGTGCCTGCCTCTATGGGAATTTAACATATGTAAACTTTTTAAGGAATTTATTTATTTACAATACATTATTCATTCACAAAGAAAATTGGTGTCATTAAAAGGTTGGATTTTACCTCAGTTTTTAATTAAGGCATTAAGATAAATTTCCAAAACATGATTTTTTTATTCCTGTTTTTTGTCAACTTAAGCATGGGCATGTAAACTTATGAGCACCACTGTAAACACAATAATAGCAATAATTTTTTGGGTGGTTGGTTATATCATTGCCTATTTTATGAGAGCACACAAAGTCACATTATTAAATCTGCACCACTGTAGTCAGTGTTTTTATGTGAACAATAGACGTTTAATTTAAAAGCTGCTGCCCATTATGATGAATACACAGAAAACTCTGTATTTTCTCTCAGCTTTACAGAGCTTTTTAATGTCTTTCATCACATTGTTTTGGTGTTCATGGACCTTTAATCATCAGGTTCAGTCTTACGCCAGAAACACACCGCACGCTGAAGTGCCATCAAGCGGATCTATGTTCATTCCGGCACCCATATTCTCCAATCTCTCCAGCCACACTGGCTGTGACCATCGCAAGCATCAGAGAGAAGCGCAGGCATTTCAGTTTCACCAAAATGATACACTGAAATCTGCGTTGCTATTTGCTCCAGTAGATACCGATTGTTTAGGCACCGGTGCCATATTAATACCGGGTTTTGGTACCCTACGCGTGATCAGGCCCAAATCTAGGCTCCCCGGCTAGTTGTGGTGCTTCTGCGTGCAGTGTTTTACCGCTGTTACTGCTCTAATCAATTCTGTATCCAGCGGGCAGCTGTTCAGTGAAAAAGGTCTGATAAAACGATCAATTGCTGACTGCCCAGCACCAAATAGTAGCCAAACTAAATTTGCAACTACGAGCCAGATATTTTTCTTAGGAGAGGTGGAGACCAAAACAGAGTCAATGTTGGACATTATCAGGTGGCCATAAACAACTTTAAAATAATGCTAGCAATAATCTACTCTTTATTAACTGGACATGTAAATAGGCAAATGTTTACTAGCATGTTTGCCATAAGAAGTTCATAACGTTTGTCAAGGTTGTGTTTATAGCTTGTTCTGCTGCTGCCATTTGGCTTCAGTTAATGCTGCTTTAAGTACTGCTTCGTAGAGCTGCTGCTGTTCTGTAGTCTACTGCAACTAATACTATAGTTGTGTTACTGCAAACCACAGACGGAACTCTAAAATAGCTTTAACTCTCAGAATAGTTCTCAAGCTAATATAATTCAGTTTTTGAAATTCTTCTTGAGGAAGGAATGGTATTCATAAACAATAAAGATGATGCAATTCTTGCATTTCCTCAGATCTCATACCCGATAAAGTTTTAAAACAGCTTTCCAACTTCCTTTCTCATTCCCAGGTTCAGCCCGTATGAATGGTATGACGCTCATCCTTGTAACCCCGGATCAGATGTGGTGGAGAACAACTTTACCCTCCTCAACAGCTTCTGGTTTGGAGTTGGTTCTTTAATGCAACAAGGTTTGACGGCGCACACATCCTCTTCCTTGTCAGAAACAATTCTATCACACCACCCACCCCTCCCTCCTTTACCTGTGCACTGCTAGCTCCCTCTTTCTGCCACCTTAACTGACAAGCTCCATGATTTCTATTCTGTGATGGTTTCATAAGACATTTACCTGTCAAGAACAACTGCAGAGCTCAGCCTTACATGACAAAGGAAAGCTGTTGTCACCTACCTGCTGTTTGAAAAGGGAAGAGTAGGTGCCAGCCACTTGTCAGAGATTGTCAAGTAAGGATGGAAAATATTGCTGCTATAATTTCCCCATAACACAGTTGCTGGCCCTGCTCAAGAGCTATCTGTATGTTGGAATGAAAAGGGTAGGTTGAGGAACATGTCTGACAAATGCAAGCTGTCAGCCATGCTACGCTGGCTGATGTGATGTTTTTAGCGCCATATGACTTGCACTGAGAGTGACCCACTGTAGAGAATCCATATGTCTCCCTCCTAACTGTCCAACAAGTAGCCCACCAATTAAGTCACTGTGTTTTTGTTTGATGCTAAAGTATAATTCTGACACCAGTAAGAAAAAAAAATTAGCTATTTCTTCTTTAAGCACAAGAACTCAACAAGTATCAAATCTCACACTACAAAATCAATTCTACCTTTTGACTGTAAAATCAAAAGGGATATAAATAGGTTTTCATTTGCTAGTTGTCCCTTAAAAGGGATAGATAAGCAAATGAAGGCCCAGAAATGACATAATGAAGTCAACTGTGGAGGAAAAAAAGACTCAAGTAATAAAATGCTTAACCTCTATGTAACAAGACAAATCAAGGAGGCTTAGTGGGACTCAGCAGTGGATCTTTGCCCATAGGATAGCAAACACATTCAGCAATTCATTAAGCACAGAAGCTCGGCAGCACTCTTGTGAAACTGCATAGCAGCTCTGCCAATTTGCCAGTGTGAGCAGAGGGTTGCAAGAGTACCAGCAAGGTGCTGGGAGGCAGAGGAGTTGGAGAATCAAAACAAAATGAGCTAGTTAGTAGCCTTTCATATTAAACTCAACTGGTTAGAACTCCCTATTATAATTTGTATCATGGCTCACAGTTTTTTCTGTCAATGCCTGAGCTCCATGTATCTCATATATCTCAATAGTTAACTGAAGCTGCTGCTAATCATTTTTTTATTCATAGATCCTTGAGTACAAATATTCACATTGGGATATCGAAGTTAATATGTAGTTCAAGTATATTCTCTAGCATCTGAATTATGATTATGGACATATGTTGCATAGTTCCTTATGATGCATAACTGCTTCTACATGATTTTTAAATCAAACATATCTTGATAATGATCTTTAACATTATTTGTCTCGGTTTAAAATTGACAGACTGATTTTGGCTTTCCGTGACACCCAACCGTCACACATGCTGCATGGAGGTATCTGCAGCGAGGAAAAATTTTTCTGTGACATAAACAGACATCCTCTGCCTGTCTGCCAAACACAGTGACAGCAGCTGAGATGGAAGCCATTTCCTTGACATGTTTAAAATGCAAATGGATGTTTGAAGGGATCCAAAAAAAAAAAAATCTACCAGCTTGTCTGTGGGAGGGAGGTGTCATAGACAAGACAAAGAACGCAAAATATGTGGAGGTGCAAAAGCAAACACTCTGTGTACTTCAAATGCATCCTGGGGGTCTCAGTAGGCTTTTTACTCACAACAAACATATGTCTGATCATTTTCCGTAAATTGGTTTCCCTATATAAAGTAATTTCAGAAAGTATATTTGATTTATGAGCCAACTTATTCCCAATTCTCTCATTCTCACTGACATTGTTCCTTGATTTTCTAAAATATATTTCTACTCTAAATATTTCCAAGATGTAGGGCTGCGGCTTCCAATTATATTAATAATCAAGTATTCTACCGATTATTCCATCAATTAATCAGATTTAGTTTTATTGTAGAACAATAATATACAATAGTTTGGTTTTGGAAAAAGTTAAAATTGTATTGCCTACATTGCTTACAATATCATCTCTCAAAACATTTTCTGAAAAGCAATAACCTCAAACTAAAACATACATTAAACATACAGTACATAATCATTAACTTGCAAGTCGTGCAACTTAACTTTCAGAACTACAAGTTTCCAACTGAGACTGTTCTGTATATAGGCCTATATGTAAATATTAGTTATATTCAACCTCATTTATATATTTGATGACAATGTCACACAGCTCTGTTACACTTATGCTAGCAGATTGTTGATCAGCTGTTTCTCCGTGAAGAGAAAGAGTGGGAGAAAATGGTGGGCAACAATCAGCAGTCGGCCCTTCAGATCAAACTGTGGTCACCACAATGTATTTTCTTGTCTTTGTTTTTGGTAGTTGTTGTGTTTGGTATAGTTTCAACGTCCATATGACTGTGATTTACTTTTGTCGAGTCCGCTTTGGAATGGATAATTAAGTTAGACTCAATGTTTTCTGTTGAGATGCGGAAGCACTTTATAGTTGTAGGCACCTATGTACAGCATTCATGTGAACACGCAGTGCAGCAGTCAGTCACATAGATTATGTTTTGGTGACTGAAATAGTATCAGTATTGTCTTTCCTGAAAACATTTGTATTTCCTTGGTTTACAAGATACGAGTCCTTCCTCAAGGAAATGTATGGCATGTTGACACAGTTTTATGTCCCTGGCACCATATGGCTGATCGGCTTTTTGTATTTATTAGTGCTCTGATGCAGCACCATATACTGTTCCCTGCTGACAATAGCACTTTATAGTGTGGAATTCAATTGAGTTACCCGTTGCTTCACTCCATTTTTAGTGCAAGCAGAGAATGCATCTGGATCTTCCCTCTGTGAAGCCATAGTGAATTAAGGGATGCTACTGTCATACCTTGTTTGCAACCATGTAACGTCTTTGTCAAACGATAGAGGACAAATCCAATCAAATTTGGTAGAAGAGGTTAAAGAACTGACCACTCTGCCCCCCCTTCTGTGGGCTTGTTACTCTTTAGAATTGCCCTCATAAATCTTCTCAGTAAAGTAACAGAGTGCACAAAGCACAAGGGTATTTTAAAGGTTGTCAGAGATGAGATATAAAGTAACTTTAACACCAGTCAGTGAGCCATTGTAAACATAGTATTACTCAGCAGAGGACCACTCAAAGTCAAGGCTGATGCTGATGTGTACCGTCAGTCTGGCTATATGGGCTATATCTTGGATTTATCTCGCTTTCTATTTCATATACAGTATATATACAATGTATATTATTGTGTACATCTGGTAAACCTGATTAGCTGTGAAATAACGTAATAGAAACATGAATTATACTTGTGTGAATCACACCTGCTATGTCAAAAGACTACTGCAATGTAAAGTATTGGTTTTTCTAATTTATATATGATATAACATCACACATCCTATGTTAAAACTGGTTCCATGGATCAACTTGTCTGCAAATGCTATTAATTATCAATAGATCCATCTACATTGCTAACTTAATGCTGCCATGTTTAAGTAGCAAGTGGTATTTGGTGTGATTACAGTGGTGAACAGTTAGCTGTATATTGTGTATGAATGTAATGATAATGATTAATGCAGCATATACTGGGCTTACACCATACTAGAAATAATGAAATTAGGTGTATTTTTTATATTCCCTTAAAAGCTTTTGATATATATTTTTAATGAAAACACATTGTTATCAAGTTAGATCTCAATGCAACATCACATAATAGTTGTCTTTGAGTGTGAATGAGGACACTAAGTTAATTAAAGTTATTGCTGTCAACTCTAAAGGCTTACACAAGCTGAGAAAGGCTTTTGTACATAATATAGAAGCCTAAGAAACACACAGTTTACTGGTCTGATTGGCCCATTCTGAATTATTTGCTTAGAATTTGTCTAAACTGCCAAACTGGCTTCAATATCTTCTTCCACACTGACAGCGCCTTGATCAACAGCAGTGGCAGTGCCAAAAACATTTGAGGACTAATTAACAAAAATGCAAGCGATCATGTTTCTGCATTTGTTTAATTTGGTAACGGTGTTGGCAGGTACAATTTTAGATAATTGCTAGTCTCTCACTTTGTGTTGTGTACAGGCTCAGAACTGATGCCCAAAGCCCTGTCGACCAGGATCATCGGTGGGATCTGGTGGTTCTTCACACTCATAATCATATCCTCCTATACGGCTAATTTAGCAGCTTTTCTCACTGTGGAGAGAATGGACTCGCCTGTGGACTCAGCCGACGACATCGCTAAGCAGACCAAGATTGAGTATGGTGTGGTCAAAGATGGCGCAACCATGTCTTTCTTCAAGGTATAGTACACACAATAAAGAGTAGTTGTTAGTGGATCAAGCTAATTTATCGTTATAAAGTTTTAAATAAAAAAAAATTACTAGTGAATCAAGCTAATTTATCGTTATAAAGATTTTAATTTAAAAAATACTAGTGAATCAAGCTAATTTATCGTTATAAAGATTTTAATTAAAAAAAATACTAGTTGGGTAAATTACTGAAGGTGCAATGTGGACATGTACTGTCCTTTACAGTGTGCAAACAGCCATATTGTAGTAGAAGCATGGCAAGTACAAACGTGAATAATAATCACAATATTAGTAATGTTCTATATGTTAAGAAATTACGAAATCTGTTGAATCTTGAGTTATTAAGTTGACTTTGTTAGAAAAACTTTTTTTTTTTTTAATATAGTCTATACTTCCAAAGGAAAAAAAAAAAAATCTATATATATTTCCAGTTAGATCCTAATTCCCACAGCAAAGGCAAATTCTTCAGCTTCTCCACTTCTCTACACTGTTTGATGTGTTCCTCCATAATGATTTTTTTATTCCGAAGTTTCAGCATGCCTGCAGGGTCTTTGACTTTATTTTATTATTTTAAGCTTTGCTTTAGATGCTGCTGCTACTGTGATGCTGAATAACACATATAACAGAGTTACACTTTCTCCAAGTAAGAAAACGAAAACACTGCACATTTCCATTAAAGACAGTCCATAAGTTTATGATATTCAATAGCAGGATAGCAATGAATTGATTCTTCTAGGGCATTTGCTTGCCCTTGTTTTTATGTCCCACAAAGATTGTAGTTGATATTAATATTGACAGATATGACATGCCTGACTCAAACTCAACATGTTGACCCCTTGAAAAGAAATCCACCTTCTCTTCCTTTGAATAGCCATGTAACAGCAAGTTATTTTAGACCAAACAGTGCACTTTGATAAATCGTAGTTGTGATTGTAGCATCATAAATAGAAGTAACAGGTGTTTAATTACCTCATCAGAGTTGTATGGCTAGAGTTCCCTCTGCCCCCCTTATACTTACAGAAAGGCCTGATGATGTCAATTCAATGAGGCAGAGAAGCATGATAAATACTGAGGAGACCGGGGAGCAGATAAAGGCTTTGCAGATGTATGGATTGCACTGGATGGAATAGTTTCTAAACTCAGGTTTCAATAACATACTAAAGTGTTTTTTTCTCTGGATTCTACTCAAATGGAGTATACTAGGGGGTGTTTTTGACTACTACTATGTTCTAACCGTTAACATATAAACGTTCAGACATACATTTAAATGCCCTCTGTAGTATGACAGTATTACATGCTGCCGCTGGTAGAGGCAACACATTGCAACTTGACCTACTTTCACTTAACTACGGTGCTGTAAAGTCTAGACTCAATCAGATCTTTGTGATCTGCTTAACAGTGGAATGTTTGCCTTTAAGACAGCGACAGTAATAACCTAATATACCATAATTACTGAGATAAAACTACATTCTCGGTTATATTTGCACTTACTAATGCATTCAATAAACAGAAACATAACTCTTGCAGCGCACATGAACAGAACCGCAATATTAGCTCGCACATAAAATAGCACCCTCGTGAATTTGCCTACTGTTGCTAATGTACATTCATAAACCTTACATAACATTGTCATCAGACTTACTTATTGATGCACGCACACAGTCATATCCACAAAGTTAGTCCAATGAGGGGATGAAGGAAAGTGTGAGAGTGTTCCTCGTTAACGCTTTTTCTCTCGCTCGAGACCACCGAGTCCAGGCCGAGGCACAGAGCATGACCTTACAGCATGATGATACGTTACTAGTCCAGGTAGAGCGAACTACTATACTGAGAGAGAGAGAGAGAGAGAGAGAGAGAGAGAGAGAGTCACGATAAATAGGTTGCACGTAAGCTTCCACGTAAGACGCAAGTGTCTTTGCTAGTTTAAGACCGATGCAGTTGTCAATTTCCCGTCCACTAGGACTTGCTTGTGTCTGACAGGGTGGGGGGTGTGGCATCACAATGGTGGCTCCCCATCGTAATGCCAGTCAACCATCACAATGGACAATGGTGTCGTCCATCGGCACAACCCTACTAGATGCATGATTAATTAATTGGCAAACAAATGTTTTAGTGACAGCTTGGTATTGTGATAGCCAATAAGAAGACATTATCTACTGTACAACCCAATGTGTCAATGGCATTAAGATACTATCAAAAACCTACATGTTGCATTACAAACATAATCAGAGGTTGGTAGCCACTGAGGAGCTATTGTTTTGTTAAATATCAATAAAAACAGAAAAAGAATTGTGATTGTACATTGTAAAAATATTAAACTACACATGTCTATATGCAGACATGCAGCTATACATTTATACATGTACATTCACATTTACAAAAACAGTTCACCGGACGACACAATCTTCTGAACATTTCCATACTGAGAAATACAGAGAGCGCTGATAGTCTTAATTAGCTTTGTAGCAACTCATTTGGCAATGGCTTGAATGTAACGGACATTCATTAATATCAAATAGTTACGCACTAAAGCTTTAATCAAAGGGCACACGTAAGCATGTCAACGGTTTCCAAGGAAAGTAGCTTAACCTATTGTTAAAGGTAATTGGAAATTGGAGGTTGTACAGCACGCCATATAGCACTCTTAGCAGAAAAAAGGCATTTAGGGGGAAGCTCACTATATAATAAAAAATTGTACATTGCTGTAATGTGGACCAGCATCACCTGTATGTGTTGACCTCATGTACTCATCTGGGATTTCATTAAATCCTGTAACAAAGATGCCAACTTGGCAACTCTTGCTATACATCCTAAGTGGTACTTTTTTGTTTTAAGCAACTAGGACTGTGCTTCTACTGTAGTTAAACGTAATGGAGGACTTTTCATAATAGCATCTTTCACAATCTGAAATGGCATATAGTCTTTAGACAGTAATTATCTAGGATTAGACATGGCATAAATGTGACCTCATATAAAATTGCATTATATACCACATGCCTGATGTAAGACTAATGGAGAGGCATTCTTTTATTGCTGCTTCAGTAGCACTTATGAGAATAGATGTGTGCAAATCTTTAATTTATTGTCCTTTAATCCTGTGACAATGTAGATCTGTAGGAGGAATCATATAAATCAGTTGGTCAGGTGTCAAGTAATTCCTTCATAAGGGGCCAGCAAGGTTTCATGGTTAGCATTAGTAGTTTCAACATTAACACTATAATGTTTGAAAGTAATTTAGTTCCAGCTATTATAATTACAAAATTTTTGTTAATGGTATTAGCACTGTAGATTTTGCAACCACTTTTTCCCTCACCTGCAGCAACCTTGTTGTTAACTGGCTCTTTTTATCCCTTACAGAAATCTAAGGTTTCTACTTTTGAGAAGATGTGGGCCTTCATGAGCAGCAAGCCGAGCACATCACTGGTAAAGTCTATTGAGGATGGGATTCAGAGGGTGCTGAAGTCAGACTATGCCCTCATTATGGAGTCCACAACGATCGATTACATTACCAGGAGGAACTGTAACCTTACACAGGTGGGAGGGATCATCGACAGCAAAGGCTATGGCATCGGCACTCCCCTGGGTAAGACTTGCGAACACATCTGAGACTACCAAGTAAAAAAATTCCACCCGTTTTTATACGTTGTGTTCTTTTGAAGGATTAGGGATTGCTTTTTAAACAACACAGCTGCATTAACTGTGTTTTTTATTTAGCTACCAGTGAGACAGTATGCCACAATGTGTTTATGAACCTTATTATCACAGAATCCAGCTGGCATTTCTTCCAAAGTAAAGCGGTCCTTCTGTTGCTTCCAGGCTCCCCTTACAGGGACAAAATCACCATAGCAATCCTAAGCATCTTGGAGGATGGACGCCTACACATGCTGAAGGAGAAGTGGTGGAGTGGGAGCAGCTGCTTGGATGAAGAGCGTCACGAGACAGGCCCCATGGGTATTCAAAACCTGGGTGGTATATTCATTGTGCTGGCATCTGGCCTAGTGCTGTCTGTCTTTGTGGCGATTGCTGAATTCATCTACAAGCTAAGGAAGACTGCAGATCGTGAGCAGGTATATATCCCCATAAATCAAATATGTACAATTTAATCTTTAGTTGGGTTTGGATGGATGGAAAATAAGTCTAACATTAATTTAATTACACTCCATTGGGATTTCAGTTTCACTTACCCGCTATTTTAGCAAATAAGTTGGTAACCATGCCTATTTTGTTATGATACTTATTACACACAGCCTCTAAACCAAAGCCGTGCTCTATTAATGGCTTTGAGTTCAAACACGTTGTAAAAGGATTTGCATGCCTTTGGCTAATCCCTTGGAGTACTTGGGCCATAACACCACAATATTTACTTATTTTAACAGGCATAATTGCAAATTGGAGCATAGAAAACTAATCCATTATTAGTCATTGGAGATGTCAGAATAGCATGAACCCTTTACTGTTCACTAATTTGAGTCATGCTAAGTGAGTAGTTGTATTTTCATCACACCATACTTGGTCACTCTTTCTGACACAGAAGCAATAAGGAACCATGTGCAGGCTAAATGTGATGGTGGTGCAGTTTGACATTGCTGACAGCCATGGACACACATGCGTACATCCACACACCAGCAGTAACACAACATGAATGTTATGTTCTAATGCATTTTGTGCTCTTTAGACTGTCGACACTCTCTGCTGTCAGAAAAAATTCAAAGCTAAGGCATTTACCCCCCCGTCCCTCTCCCCTTTTCTCCTTCTTGCACCCCTCCCCGCACCCTCCCTTTTTGCCCAGAGGTCTTTGTGCAGTGCCATGGTGGACGAGATCAGACTGTCGTTCACCTGCGAGAGACGGGTGAAACACAAGCCTCAGCCTCCAACCATGGTGAAGACGGATGCAGTGATCAACATGCACGCTTACAACGACCGACGACTCCCAGGAAAGGACAACTTGAGCTGCAGCACTGGGATGACTCCTGTGTTCCCATGACAATGTGCTCCCCACAGGGCAAGAACCTCCTGAGCAACGTGTCAGGGGCCATGCCAGAGACTAGAGACAATGGCATTGATGGGATCACCAGATTCACCATTAACCACAGTGACATAGGGACACTAACAAAACATGGGCATCTCAAAATGGCAGCATCAGCCACACAGGTATGACAACATTCACCACTGTATTCCAAATCACAAGAGGTTAAAGTAATAATTGGGGGGGGGGGTTCTGGGAAAACAGTACACCCAAATAATCAGTTTCAAGTCTGATGTTTACGTGCGCAACACAAAAACACAAGAAAATACACATTGTTCAAGGAATGCTCAATCAATGAAAAGACTGAGAATTGTATTGAAATGGACTGAAGAAGAATAAATGCTTTGTTAAAAATGGCAATAAATGACAGATATACATAGAGGACAAGGAAGAGCAGTTTTCATTGGAGATCTGTTTTGCCCCACATTAATATTATGATATCAAGTTCTCACCTTTAGCCTGCTAATTTCCACAACCTACCGAATGGCCTTTGAAGGCAGAAAATAACGTTATGGTTATCTAGGAGTTATAAGCTGAAGGACATAAGACAGGATCTTTTGAAAGCATGGTTCACATGTGATAACCTGTAAGAAAACTTTTAGTATCTGCAGTATTGTTGTTGGAAACCCATAGAGACATAACTGTTCAGCAGTAAATATATGTTTGTTAAAGTTGTCATGTGAAATGAACTACATTGTTAGACACAAGCAAATACTCATTGATGCAGAGATTGATTTGAGCAAAAGTACATTTTATGTCAAAATGATTTGTACATGATTGTATTTTAATCAGTTTAATATTGATTGCCAAAGATCTGACCATTCAACAGAACTAGATACAGTACAGTATAGGCCAGTTCCTTTTCATTTTTTGTTTTAGAGAGCACTAATCTTGCGCTCAATGCAAAGTAAATTGAAGTGGTATAAATGGGACTATTAAGGAAACTTTCTATAACAGTTTTTCCAACCATGCAGGGTAATATTTTTCCAAATGAATTGCTATTGGCACAGTAGTGGCACTGTATTTGCTGGTTTTGCAAACAAATTCACCTTAAAAGTACAGTATTGCTATTAACACTGTCATGTAAAACAATCATTGTATAGGAATATTTAAAAAAACAGCATGTCCATCATTTACTGATAGAAAATCTTTCTTAAAAACATAACCTTGATTCTGTGTAATTTGCAAAATGATAAATCACGAAAATAATGAGCTATTATACAAACCAATTTCAAAGGTTGGTGCTCACAATTGATACAAATAGTAGCATGTCTGCACATACATATGTAAATACAAAAACATATATACACGTGTATGTGCAGGCTTGGTTGGAAGGCATTGGATCACGTTTTTCTGTATTTTCATTTAATAACTAATTGTAAGTCACAGAGACAAAATGTAAGAGACTGTGACCTTTTTTTGAGTGCATTTAATTATGACGTATCCATTGAAGTATGTGCAGGACTTGTGTGGCTACAGGACCATTGAATGTCCAAAATACTTCTAAACACATTTTTGAACAGTTCATTATTCAGGTGTGAGGGAACCTTTTGTTTTGCATCATGAGCATTCTGAATACGGAGCATCATTTTGATTTTAAATGTTAACAGGCTTTTGAAGGTTATCTCAGACTTGAAAGTTCTGTTTAATTACCTGATGTGGACAGAGTTAAATTCATAGGTGTGGTGTATGAACATGCGGAAAGATAATGTGGTGAATAGACAAAAGACAGATGATTATTTTGTGTGGTCATGTTGGCTTTAATGCCCACAGAGTAAATGTACATCTTCAGCAAATACAGTACGTTGATGTAGGAAGATTCGAGGAGTCTGTGAGCTGCTGTCACCCAGGAGCCGAACAAACAGCAAACCTCTGTGAGGTTTATGTTGTCGATACGTCAAGACTAAAAAAAATATGTGATTCAAGAAAACTCCAGAAAATCTGTAAAACTTAGCCTTGGTTTGGTAGAGACCACTGTATAATTGTCTATGGATTCCCTTCGAAGTAGAGTATGTAGATAAGATCTGCAGGAAAAAAAATGTATTTTGCTAAATTTATACTGTTATAAATGAATTCTGTTCACAGTCAAATGTTATAGATGTTATTTATTTCATTAGAGAGGTCATTTTAACCTACTGTACTTCTTCACTTTACCCCAGTTCCACAGCCCCAAACCTTATTTATTTAATTAAAATGAATTATATTATGGTATATTGGATTACTATCATTCAGATGGGAAACTGTATGTAAATCGTCTTTTATGATGGCTGACAGAGTTCTATAAGGTGAACATAAAATGGAAATGTGGAGCTTCCCCAAGAATTTAGGGGACATATCTTAGAATAGGGAGAATAGGGTTTATCTTGTGTGACTGGACCTTTACTGCTCTTGAAAACCCAATTAGGACCTGGTTGTACAATATTACTGTTACCCTAATGTGTACTGTAGCTTTCCATGCAGGTGATTCAAAGACTCAAGTTTGTTTGTTTGTTTCACCTCTGTAATATGTGACAATAATTGAAAATTTCACCACAATCAAAATTAGTTGGACTTACGACAGGGTTCTGATTTGGCTGATTCAGTCAGTTTGGTTACTGAATATATATCTTTTTTTATAAATTAATGTGAATAATAATGTCATTTTACACAAAAATTGTATGAAATGTGAGAGAAAAGTAACGCAAAATGTAAGCTACATGACCTGTGTTCCATTAGCAGTGTGTGATATGAGTTCTGATTTTCCAGCAGTCACAACGGTATGCCTTTGTATGCATACCTTTCTTTTGAGTTGCACAGCTTCTATTATTAGGCAGAAAACCTCTCAAACAATACAATGACTATGTTGGTGCCAACCAGGGTTTTCTTTGTGGACATGCAGAATTTCTATGAATATAGTTTTTGTAAGGTTTTGTAAAAAAAAAAACGGGAAAAAAAACTTTTGTTTTCCTAGTAACTTTATGTGTTAAGAGAACATTAGAATAACCCACATCTGAGTAAAACATATGAAAAATTCAACAAAATATTATAGAAAAGCTATTGAATTATTTTCTTTTTAAACACATTGTGAATAATTCAATTGTACAGTTTGCTGTATGGGTTATATGAAGATTTAAATAAAAAATACAAACTATATCTCCTGTTGAGCCACTGGTTGATTGGTGTTGTGTTATAATGTTAAAAACATGTTACAAAACATGGATTTCTCATGCTAAAGAAAAATGTGTGTCACTTTTATGTGGGCAATAAATGTAACTATTCGGGCTCTCATCTGAGTCTTACATTGAAGTGAATATTAGCATTGCTGTGGTTATCGTTGCTTGGTACTTAAGGTTGCTTCATGCTTCTGCGTCGAATCAACGTAGTCTGACATGCACCTCTCAAAAAATGTAACACGTTGCGGCGATGCATATCTCTTGGCCGTGGCTTGCTAATTTACCCCGACTCATTTCCTGGTTCTTCTTCTCCATAAACAACATGAAATCTAGGAGAGGGTTAACTTTTCCTGCTAAAGATTTCCCACCTTGGTAAGAAGGCACAGGGGAGACACTTTGTTTCTCTCACTATGACTCTAGACGCAGTACTTGCTCCGAAGCCAGTCGCCGCCACTCTACCACACACTCATGACGGCGCACAAGTTGACGCACACTCCCGCGCACAAGTAGGAACGCCAGGCCACTGACGTAGGCTATGGCGAAAGCTCTGCGTGGAGCCTCCACAGAAGCATAAAACAGCCTTTAGTCTCGCTTTGCCAGACCTTCCTCCACTGCGCTGTGAAGGAGGGTCTGGGTAGTCCACACAGCAATCCGGGATGGGGGGAAAACATGCTCTGGTTTATTGGCATTTCTTTAAAAATAGCCTCGGGAAGGAACTTGTTTTAGTGGAACGTGGAATTGTATGTACGTACGTTCAAAGGTTGTTTTAGTCGTGCAACAGAAAACTCAGACTGGACAGATAGTCTAGCTAGCCGTCTGGATTTACCCTGCAGAGATCTGAGGAGCAGTTAATCATAATTCTCATAAACCCACCAGAGTTTAAAAATGCCAATACAAAGAAAGCCCAAGGTAACTGAAAAGCTGAAAAGAGTGAAATAAGGCGGAATTTTCAACGGCAGTAATAGACCATCACATGTACGGATTGTATTTACAGTGTGCAGGATTCTTTGTTTTCTACAAACAAATTTGGCTGAAGTTTGGACAACAGAACATTCTGGGCCAAATACCCTGCTGATTCAAGTATTGGATGTCCACCATTTAAGGATTTAACACTTTGGGGATTATGTACTTCCAGACAGCTTTATGTTACTGAAAGTCAAACTGAAGAGACACATAAATATAACATAAAGCAATGGCCACATTGCTTATATAATAAGCAGGATTAAGATCGACAAAGTATTTTGCCACAGTCATTATTTAGGTCAAAACTGATAATCCTATATTGCTAACAATGAGATAGATTAGATCTTAGTAAATAGATAAGAAAACAGCTGCCCAGATACAGGATGTAGCATGATACAGTTTGGCAACTATCAAAGGCTAATGCATGTGTCAGCTTTGTGTGCCGAAAACAAGAAATGGAGCAAGCTTTGAAGGCTGAACATCTTAAGATCTCTCAAAAATTATGGTAGACAGAATTATGCATTATCATTCAACATTTCCAATGTAATATTGCCTTATACTAAATAAGAAAAAAAGCAAAAGTACACTTTTTTATGCCAGGAATTCATAACAGGGTAAATTACATTTGCATGTAACAGCTGCTACGTAAGGCTGTTCAGGCCATGTTAAAACACTGACCGTATTGCAAAACTAGAGAGGGTGGAAGGAAGAAACGTGAAGCATCAAATGGTCTTTATGCTTGAATGATT
Source organism: Percina caprodes (assembly GCA_013375575.1). Classification (NCBI taxonomy): domain Eukaryota; kingdom Metazoa; phylum Chordata; class Actinopteri; order Perciformes; family Percidae; genus Percina; species Percina caprodes. The sequence goes on from JABXJD010000014.1 coordinate 1,250,874, forward strand.
GTGTCGAGACGTAAGGTAGCCAATCAATTGCAATAGGCGGAGATTAACCTTGCTGGCATTTGGATGGCACATGCGTGTTAAAAAAGCTGGGGAAACCCCAGGCCATGGCGTTGAGGAGCAGCAGGCACATAATGAGCGATGGGCAGGGGCCTTGCACCTAATGGGAAGATTTATTATCTCTCACTATCAATTAATCCCTTTGGACAGACCGGGGCCAGCAGGAACGCATCACGAGTATGTTAAAGAGAGAGAGATGCCGAGGGAGGATGGGAGCCAGCCAGATGAAGAGAGAGAGAGATGTGAAAGGACATGAGAGATGGAGGGAGCAGGAGCAGTGGAACGAAATGAAAAAAATATGGGGTGAGAATAGAAAAAAAAGGCAAAGAGAATGAGGGCATGATTTGAAGATAATACCCATAAAGATTTAAGAGGTATACAGACAGTGAAGGAAAAACAAAGGGTTAATAATAAAGTTAAGAAAGAGCTGTAGTTGGTAATAAGATATGAGTGAGAAAAGACTACAAGGGAGAACAAATCATGAGTGAAGCAACAGTAGATGAAGAAATCCATAGATGTCTATGGGAGATTCAGGGAACATGAAACAGAATTTTGGAAGACTGGTACAACACTACATGCTAATTTGTGCACATGCTTTTAAAGAATAGCTACATGTTCACTGGAAAACACTGAGCTGGACTGGTGGTGCAATAATGTAGATCATCTCTGGAAGTAGTAATATAGACTTTAAGAAATAAGCCTTTTTGAAAATAAACTGCACATTTACTAAATGGATTTTAATGAAAGGAATTATTCCACTCAAAAAGGCTGCTGGAAGGGCAGCAGTCAATTAAGTCAGAGTGGCTTTAAGGAAAAGGGACATTTTTCTTTCTAGTCTATATTTGATTTAATGTTAATAGGGCTCAGCCTAATGTAAAACTATCAACTATTTATCTAGAGTGGTTTTACATAGCGTTCCTCATGTTGTGAACAGCACAGGAAATTAATGACATTAGGACTTACAATATCAAGTCCTCAGATTTATTCTCACATATTTCACGGTTCTGTACCATGTAAGATAAGTTAAGTGCCGCATGGAAAAAGAACAACCTAAAGCTGACCTCCAGCGTCTTTCCCATTATGGAGACCGCCTCGGTCTGTTACTCATGCACGCTTGTGGGGGTTTTCTCACTCTGGTGGCACATGTCCAGACCAGTGCTCTTTTTGATGACCTTGACAGGGCCAACAGTGGGTGATGTTATGCTCGACACTCCAGGGCAATGTGCTGGAGCCCGATGGCTGTGCATCATCGACCCATTTGGGGGTGAATGAATGTCGACCCACGCCATGCCCATTTCTGTGGACCCACTGGGTAAGAGACCATCCTAGCTGAAGCTGCATCAGAGAATTGGCTTGATAGGAGAGCCAGTGTGCGCTGAACCTTATTATAGGCAATGTCATCATCCCAGAAAACTGAATTCCCTCTAGGAAGCACAGGATATACTCTAAAGGATGCAGCTGAATAAAAATTGTTCTGGAGGAATGAAGGTAGATATCACCTTCGAGGAACACAGGGTATTACAAACCAAGGCATGGAAAGTTAAATTTAAAGTTATAATCCTTAAGGTTTTCATGAAATCAAACCCTGTTTTTGATACTATGTATTAGGGCTGCACAATTAATAGAATTTTAATCACAATCACAAACGAAGCAATGTTGTTTTTATCAATATGGTTTAATTTTACATTACATGACCCATTTCTTCTGTAAAGCCGTGTCTGTGTTTGGCTCTCTCCTCTTACTCTCCGAGTAGCGACGCCCCCATTCACTCACACAGGCTTCCCAGCAACAGAGACAGAGTTGTCTCTGTCCACAGTTTTAATTGTTATTAACACAGCTGTATATTGTTAAGCATGAGAGGCAAACCTGTATTTGTACCAGTGTTTCTGCTGGTAACTCTGGCGAAAAACACAGAATAAGTTATTGAATGCAACTAACTTCAGTTTGTAGAGTGATAGCGTGTGAGAAAGAGACTGCTGGATTCATTCATAGTGAGTCAGTTGTCACTCTGAGTACGCCCATTGCACTCCCCCTCTCTCCCTAGCTCTTTTAATCAGTTATTGTTGAAAACAAGTGAAGGAGCTTTCACAGAGATACTTATATATATATATATATATATATATATATATATATATATATATATATATATATATATATATATATATATATATATATATATATATATATATATATATATATATATATATATATATCTCTCTCTCTCTCTAGGCTATTTATTTCAGATAATTTTCATTTACATGTGTTGCAGCTGTATGTATACGTACAACATACAACTTCAACATAAGAGGATTATAGCATAATATGGATGTGAAAGCAGTTATAAATAGCCTATGTGACAATAACATTTGTTTTGGTTAAAATCAACAAATAATCGTGATATAATCGTGATCACAATATTGATCAAAACAATCGTGATTATTCCTTTTGCCCATAATCGTGCAGCCCTACCATGTATGCTCAGCATTTTTCATTAAGGGCCATTTAGTGCGTTTTCACATTCTATAATTTTTTTTCTATAATAGATTTCATTGTCGGTGGCAGAGTTTGCCATTCCTGTGTTGGATTCAGATTGCCTTCACATGTAAGAGGGTTTCACATTAAAATATGCAGCATGTAATCCCCATTACAGTAATTCTATTTCAATGATATCAGCCTCACTATTGTTCAAAATGGCTTACTGCTGCTGCTTCCCAATAAAAGTGTTTAACTGGCGAAACGCATGCTGGCGCTGATCTTAAAATTGTCTACATAAGTCTGTCTATGATTTTTAATTTTCGCAAAAGACTAAGAAAGGAGGCACAGCAATCTGTTAGGTGAAGGCGACAAGCTGCACATCTCTACTGATGCATTTTCATTTGTGTAGGCAGTGTGCCAAAGAAGCTGGATTACAAGACTATTAGAAGGTCGATAGCACTGTCCTTCCCAATACCATTAAATATGATGAACAATTAATAAGTGTGTAATTAGAACACACCATACTACTCTAATGAAGTGGCACCACAGAGGAATGCTCATGCATATTCTACATTCCATAATTAGCTTGGCATTACATGTATCGTATTTGTACAGGGAGACACCATATGGCAGAATGTCGGAATGATAGAAAACAATTGTTTATTCCAGACCCCATCTCTTTTATTGCAAATCACTGACAGCAGCAGTATCAGCTTTATCCTCACACCATCATGTTGAATTATCCATTTGACTTTAGGTGAAATAGCCTGATAGAGACATTGCCCATGAAATGCCTTGGTGACTTGTTCTTTTTGTTCTGTGTTTGACCCTGATAATGACTGGAATAGAGGCTTTTCATGAATATAAATATACAACTAGATGAAAGGCAATTTTTTTCCAGCATACATAAAATAACACCATTGAACATTTAATGTGGAGTAGTGTTTGTCAAGAAGGTGCCGTGCTTTTGCAGTTCAACATTGCGTTGTGCACTCAGTGGCCACTCTATTAGGTACACCTCTTCATTTACGTAAATCACTCAGTCCTCTAGAGTCATAGTCATATGCTAATCAAGCCTAAGCATACTGTAAAGTTTAAATAAAAGATGGTTTATGCCAGCATCAGAGACCTTACTAAAAATTGTGTGGCAGACAAAAATACATGCAGTCAGCTGCAGTACTGAGGGCAATAACATCTTGTTCCAAGGAGGTGTCAAGGAATGATGACTCTCATTCAAGCTGACAGGCTGACCACACTTACACAAAGATTATCCCGGTACAACAGCAATGTGTAAAGGGCAACTCATTAATACACAGCTCATGAACCAGAATATCTTAAGCCATGGTATAGTGATGGAGGAATAGAAAAATGCTGTATGGCTTTCTAGTGTAACATGACAATGAGCAAGAATGTGTTGTAAACAATATGAATCCATCTGATGGTGCTAGTAGCAGTAGTGGTGTAATCTTCTTTGACCATCCATCTGTTGGTGTCATTCATCGTGCACTGCACAAACTGTCAACTGGTCGAAATGACAGTGTTTTAGAGACAGGCTGATGAGTGGCCGCTTGCACAGTAACGGTATGTGGATAACTGAGGTAGAGAGTTACTGAAGAGTGAGCGCCAGGCAGCATTAAAACAAAGCAGTAAATCATCCATCCATTCATCTTTGTCAACTTATCCGGTATCGGGTTGCGGGGGGAGCAGCTCCAGCAGGGGACCCCAAACTTCCCTTTATCGAGCCACATTAACCAACTCCGACTGGGGGATCCCGAGGCGTTCCCAGGCTAGGTTTGAGATATAATCCCTCCACCTAGTCCTGGGTCTTCTCCAAGGCCTCCTCCGAGCTGGATGTGCCTGGAACACCTCCCTAGGGAGGCGCCCAGGAGGCATCCTTACCAGATGCCTGAACCACCACAACTGGCTCCTTTTGACACGAAGGAGCAGCAGCTCTACTCCGAGCTCCTAATGGATGACTGTGTTTCTCACCCTATCTCTAAGGGAGAGGCCAGCCACACCTAAGGAAACCTATTTGGCCATTTATACCCTGGATCTTGTTCTTTCGGTTATGAACCAGCCTTCATGACCATAGGTGAGGGTAGGAACAAATACTGACCGGTAGATCAAGAGTTCTGCCTTCTGGCTGCTCTCGATCTGCTCTCTTTTAGTCACAACGGTGATACCTGCTGTGCCGATTCTCTGACCAGTCTCCCACTCCATAGTCCCCTTACTTGCGAACAAGACTCCAAGGTATTTAAACTCCTTCACTTGGGTAAGGACTCATTCCCTACCTGAAGAAGGCACTCCATCGGTTTCCTGCTGAGAACCACGGCCCCAGATTTAGAGGTGCTGATCCTCGTCCCAGCCGCTTCAGACTCGGCTGCGAACCGAGCCAGTGAGTGCTGAAGGTCACAGGCCGATGATGCCATCAGGATTACATCATCTGCAAAAAGTAAAGATGAGATACCCAGCCCATCGAACTGCCAGGAAATTAACAACAATTCCCCATCATCCTCCAGCTCTGCCTCTACCATAGAGGGTGTGTTAGTTGGATTTAGGACTTCCTCAAAGTGCTACTCCCACCGCCCTATTACCTCCTCAGTTGAGGTCAAAAGAATCCCATTCTTACTATACATAGCTTGGATGGTTCCCCACTTCCCCCTCCTGAGGTGGCGGTTTTCCAGAAGCACCTGGGTTACCGCCCCTTTAGGCATCTAAGACCCTAAGACCACAGCTCTCCACTGCAGCTTAGCAATGGAAACTTTGAACATTGTCCACTCCGGTTCAATGACCTCAGCCTCCACAGGGACGCATGAAAAGCTCCGCCGGAGGAGTTAGTTGAAAGTCTATCGAACAGGGGCATCCTCCAGACGTTCCCAGTTTACTTGCACTACCAGTTTGGGCTTACCAAGTCTGTCCAGAGCCTTCCCCCATCCTCTGACCCAACTCATTACCAGATGGTGATCAGTTGACAGCTCTGCCTCTCTCTTTACCCAAGTGTCCAAAACAGCATCCCTATGTTTGAACATGGTGTTTGTTATAGACAATCCATGACTAGCACAGAAGTCCACCAACAGACAACCACTCTGGAGAACGGCCTCCCTGATCTAAACCAAGTATCTCCATCATTGCCCATGTGTGCGTTGAAGTCCCCCAGTAAAACTATGGAGTACCCCACTGGAGCCCCGGGACTCCATTCAAGGTCTCCAGGAATACAGAATACTCTGAACTCTTGTTTGGTGCATATGCAAAAACAGTCAGAGTCCTCCCCCCCCCCATTACCCGCAGGCGTAGGGAGGCGACCCTCTCGTCCATCGGGGTAAACCAACGCAGCGGCGCTCAGGAGGGAGATTGTGAGTCTCCCCACACCTGCCCGGTGCCTCACACCATGGACAACTCCGGAGTAGAACAGAGTCCAACCCCTATCCAGGAGTATGGTTCCATAACAGAGACTGTGCGTAGAGGTAAGCCCCATCAGATCTAACTGGTAGTGCTCTACCTCCGCACAAGTTCCAGGTCCTTCCCCCACAGAGAGGTGACATTCCACGTCCCAAGAGCCAGCCTCTGCCGCCCGGGTCTGGTCCGTTGAGGCCCCTTCGTGCGGCAGCGCACCCGACCGACCCCAGCGGTTCCTCCCACATGATGTATGTATTATATATGCTATATTCTGACCAACTTAACTTTTTGCATTCATTTGCTGTAATAAATTAAACAAGTATGTAGATGGTGCCTAAATGTAGACTAGGCAATACATGACCATACATACTGTACATACATACATACATACATACATACTGTACATACTGTATATACATACATACATACATACTAGAACTTCTATTCATCTCGCCATTAGGTTGATAAATTCAGAGAGATTATATTTCACACAATTTAAGCTCTTTTTTTAGTCCAACGAATTGTTCGGTTTGTAATGCACACCTAACCAATACGAATATGTGTATCGTTACACCCCTAGTAATTTAATAGTCTTATTTTGACCAGCAACTTATCTAATGGAGAGAGGAATTCGGTATGGTATTACTTTACCACACATTTACACGGGCAAACAGATAGCGGTTAAGTCTTAGCCTAAAGAAGAACTCAGCAGGAGCACACTCTCTGGCCTACTTAAATCCCCCCATGCAACTTTGATGTATCTAAAAGCTAACAGAGTTTGTAAATAAGATTTTGCAAGGGATAGTTTTGCATAGCCTCGGGGCTAAGCCCCCCCCGTCTTTCAATCCTAATGACGTCCCTGTTCTGCATCATGTCAAGTCCATGCATAGAAGAATATCTCTTGAGATGAAAACAGGGACAGTTTTGCATAATTCTCACAGATGCAAATACCTTAAAAGCAAGCTTCATCCAACTGTGAGGTGTAAAGCTCATTGTGAGCAGGGGGTAGAGTTAAAATGGCAGTTGCATTACTTTCCTTGCTGGTGAAGTGCTAGCACCAGATCTACATCTGTAGGATTAAAATGCATCCGCTATTGCTTTCATTCCCTGTAGGATTGCACATTTGAACTACTCTATCAATGATTGACTAGTTCTCTTTTGCAGTGACTCTGCAGTCTGCCAAATGTGAGTCAGTTTGTTAGTGAGACTGAGTTACTAGCCAGTATCTTGTGTTGCTTTGCATCTAAAACAAAAGACCTGCCTAAGTAATCCTGGTTACGTTTATCTAACATTATGATCACAGAGAATGTTTTTTAAGGTTTGGACTTGTTGTGTTAGGCAGATCTCTTTAATCATCAAACAGGAAGTCCAAACCTATTTGCTCGCTTCTACAATACTTGAGGAGATACGGTCAGTGTTTTATCCTAAGGTTGTTTGCAGCCAACAGAAAGGCTGTTTGATGTTGGCTCAGGACCAGACGTCATTCGGTTGCAGAGGGGATGAAGTTCCCCAGCAGATGATTTGCTATTCTCTATAAAACGCCATCCATACATTTCCATCCTTCAGCTTGGGTAGCTGCCAATGCATACAGCATGTAAACCTCCCTAAAATTAGCGTATAACATACAAAGACTGGTTTTGAAAAAACATCAAGATTTTATAAAGGCAATGTTTACCACTTATGGTTTGACTTGGCTTTTAGCATTACGGGTGAATGGGTTTGTGCTGGCTTCTCTGCACTGTCTTGTCAGTTAAAGTAAAAGTAAGTAAAAGTACATTTTCAGAATTGGCTTTCAGCAGCTTCCCTGACTTGATAGACTTGATCATCATGATACTTTTAAGGAACACTTTCTTTCACTGCAAAAGGGTTAGGCCAATTTTGCTTTACTATGGCAGGGGGGCCGTAATTATACTAGAAACTAAAATGTGTTTTGCTCTTTCTGGCTCCTTAGCAAAACATGTAAAATCTGCAGTGATGGAAGCCAGAGATTCTCTCTTCTTTCTCTTCCATAAGAGGACATTATATGGCCTGTCCACAGCGAAGGTGCTAGAGGGTGTCTGGCTGGCTGGGTTTATGGGCTGTGAAGGCCAATTTGAGCAGCCTGCAGATGGAGTCCAAAACCGTCGTGTCACGTTCCTCCCTCTCGCTCTCCAATAGAACGTTGAAGAAAAGAAGAAGGCTAATATCACTAAGGAAACAAAACTCCTGTTCAAAAACTATTTGACATTTCAAGTGGTGCAGGCATGGATTTGTGTACCGTAAATGGCTCATTAATATTAAATAAGGAAGTGACAGTTGGAGGGACTTGGCATACACTCTTGGCACCTCAAACAGAATTGCATGTGATGGCTGGGTGCTTTGTTTAACCCAATATGTGGTGGTTAAGTGAAAGAACAGCTGCTTTGGACCTCTAAGACCAAGGTGATTGGCATTGCTGAGATAATGTGGACCAACTGAAATAAAACTATCACGTGAATTTTACAAAAAGATAGCCGTTCTTTTTTTCTATTTTACATCCATTATTGTATTACAATTCAAGTCCTATTTTAATGAAGATAAATGATTCATGTGCTATCTTGAATATTACACAGACTCTGGACATCTGGTTGATAATGAATACATGTTTGTTATTAATTAATTCATGATTAGTTTTTTGAATTATATTCAGAGTTAGAGTTGGCAACCAAAACCGCCTATACGACCGTTACCTATCAGACTGAATAGCATTTCGGTGCCAAATGCATGCACTGCACTCTGCTGCCTGACGCTGGTTAACATTACATAGCAGGTAATGTTAGCCCACCGTTAGCTGGCTTAAAGTGTGGTTGTATTTCATCTGAAATGATTCCAACACTGGGATATGCAACCGTCTGCAGCTTTTAGCAGCGGTATCGAGAAAAAAAAACCTAATGATACCCAACCCTATTCAGAGTTGGGTTCAAGTCTTTTGGATCTGGCTTCTTTAATACATCTTGGCAGGGTTTCCCTTGTTTCAGACAATCAACTACCATCACCTTATTCCACACACTTAATATGCAGTTGTAAACAAAGCCACACACTGTAGCCATAAAGCGCATGATTAAAACATGTGTCTTGCTTTCAGTATTTATGGCAGATGTCTTCCGTTGTGCTAGACTGGTTTTAATATCCACACAAAGCTACAAAATTGTTAATGTGCAGCCACTGAAAATGACAATTTATGTCGCCCATTGTGTTTTATTCGTGTGGCTCCGTGTTGCCGGTGTTTATGGGTAAGGCCAAATGTAAAGTCATATTTAATTACAGAGCATTATTGCTCGATGAGGCTTTGTTAACGCAAGCTAGTGTCTCAGACATAAAATATAAAAAGACAGCACCTGTAGCCGAGCACAAATGGACAGTCTATATTACCTTTTTTGGTAAAATGGAATAACCGAGTAATTCAATTCATGAGTCCATTCACTGCAGTACATTTGGAAATACATAAAGTATTATTATTAGTAATAGTACTCTTTTTGATGGAATTAATGTGTTTCAGGAAAGTGACCTGAAAAGCTGCTTACTGGAACTCCTCCAAGCGCTCAAGTCATACTTTGCAATAATAAGCCTCAGGTTTGAGTGAAGATTTGGGACCCCCACAACAATTACACAGAACTGCCTTTGACTATCCTGACTAAACGACCGTTAAGAAATGCTGTTTGGCATGAAGCGAATGGCATGGACTTCGTTGGCGGTTTGTGGCATTGCATATGGGAAGTCCTTCAAAGTCAGCCGTTGTGCCGCAGGCAGCATTCTAATGAGGTCATCAATAACCTGCAACAGCTGCTCAGAGAGAGAGACCTCATCTGTTAAGCTCTAGCCACCAGTGACTCTGCTGTAACTGAATAAACTGTTCCAAAATAATGAGAGGTATTCTATTGAACATACAGCACCACTTCACTATAAACCATTAATTGGTGGAACGGCAGTATATTTAAAAAGTGACAGCAGTGACAGTTAATGAAAAGGTTGCAAGTAAATCCTTCAGAGACTGTCACTTAATCCAGTGTGATACTTTGGTAGAACAATGTCACCCACTAAAAAATGATGTATTCCCACTTTGGCCCAATAAGGAACAAGTAAACAAACATTTCAAACAGCATTGAAAATACGGTCAAAGCAATGACAGTCGCAATCAACAGATATTCAAAAGCTGATTACCAGCATTATAGATTGTGTTGATGATGTGATAGATGGAAGCAGACAGACCAGAAGAAGGCTTGACGAGGACCAACAAACAACCTTTGTCATAATCATTTTTTGGGACCGACCAGTGTGGTTGAACACTATCTTGTGGAAAAGATCAGAGCATCAGTCTTCCTTGACAAAGGATTGTGGCTTACATGGAAATTCAACATCCTAAAACTTCGCAACCTCTATGAGAAAGAGGGTTCAAAATGGCTGCAGGTCTGAGAGCCCTGACTTCCAAATGGCCGGAGGACCAAAATCCCCGATTTCCTGTTTGCCGGGGGACCCTACGCAGCAGGGGTCCGTGACTAGGTGATCTGAGGAATAAAAACCACCTACACACATTTCTCTTTGTCATCCACTGCTAGCGACAGCTGCTACAGGGTGCACGCAGTCAAACGTTTGTATTTTAAATACTTTCATTTACCAAAAAGTGAACTACTGGATAGTGTTCTGGTGAACATCCTGGATCCTGAAGAAACACACACCTAATGGTTCATACATGTAGAGAGAGAAAACAATGTTTCTCTACAAGAAAATCGGAAATTGGACACCATGTTTCTATGGACTAAACAAATGAAAACACACAGTAAGAGGCTTAAGATTTCTGGGCAGAGAAATATGTGTTTTATTAATGTTAGTAACCGCTAATGCTGCTTTGTTACTACATTGAATGTGACTTGATTAATAAGTACTACTGATGCAAATGTGACTAGTAATCTGATCTTGACCCAGAGTCCAATTAAATTCTGTGAAAGTACCAGATCACAGTATATTGTTGATGTTTGGTTAGACACTGTAGCTTATTGGAAACTGTAATTGCTACATTGTTATCTCCCGATGCGGCGAAGTTTAGTTATTGTACAAGCAAGGTATTGCCTCCTGCTAGTCAGTCGAACCACTGGTACCTAACGGAAACAGGACTGGGACGGTTACCGCAATATACTATGTATAATATTGTGCAAATACCGCGGCAATGACATCATCCCCGCCATCACTGCATATTTGTAATTCATTTTTTTACCTTTTGCTAACGGAAGTTACAGGAGAACAGATATTGTGTGATATGAAATATAATGAAAGCAATAATCATTTTGTAGTTATCTCATTGTCTGTCTTATATCCTACATTCAAAAATTTATGGAGAGAAAAAAAAAAAAACTTAAGTTGCTCATCAATTCAGCTTTGCACATGAGGACGGACAGTTCATTGAGCTGAGGTGGATGTGGACACATTAAGGTTAAGGCTGCAGTGTTTACCTTTGCATTAGCCTAGCAGCTAGCGGAGTTCCCTTCTGCTTATAGCTTGATCCCGTCAAAACTGCATGGTTGAGTTCCAGCGTGCACGTTTTGTAATCTAAACAGAGCTGTTTGTATTGGTTATAATAGAGAGAACAACAAGTTAGCGGACTGCCGAGTCGCCCTACTGCTCTCTGTCTGCTCAGCTGCTAAGACCGCTATGCAGCGAAGCACCTGCCCTTGTGGGGGCAGGTGCTCAGTCCGTAGGGAGTTGAGTTAGGAACCGGAGGGTCGCTGGTTCCAGTCCCCATACGGACCACAGTATGGTGGTGGACTGGTAGCTGGAGAGATGCCAGTGCACCTCCTGGGCCCTGCCAGGGTGCTCTTGAGCAAGGCACAGAATCCCCAACTTCTCAGGGCGCCTTTCCATGGGCAGCCCCCTCACTCTGACATCTCTCCATTAGTGCATGTATAGGTACTGAGCATGTGTGTCAGGCCTGTGTGTAATGACAGAGTGAAAATTGTAATTTCCCCTTGTGGATTAATAAAGTATACAACATTATTATTATTCTTATTATTATTATTAGAAAACATCTTTGATAAATTGCCAATAACTGAATCTGTACCTTTACCAATTCCCAACACATTTATCATAGTCTACGAGACTACAACATCTGGTTGGTTTCTGGTGTCTTATTGCTAGCTCCAGTACATGAAAAGGCCAACGTGACCTTCTGGTTTTGATACTGGAGGTAAAATTTAGATAAATGGATTTGATCCTTACGTTCAAACCCTGAAACATGTCAGTGTCAAGTTTTGGCCTGTCTCACCATGCTGTGTATTATTGGATTTCATCATCATTGCATGGTTGACCCCTTCTCTGCCTCACTGTTGGAGGCACCACAAGCTCATCTATTTGTGTGACATTTGCGGCATGGCACCTGTAACCTGGAGAACTCTTCTTACCCCGCTGTAGCTGTCAGAACACGAACAAAGACAGCAAGATCTCTATCCCTCTCTCTTGCTCTCTGTTAAGAATTTAGCCAACAGTTTATTCCTGCTCAGATAAAGCAACACTAAAAACACAAAACAGGTGCAAATCTGCTTGCTAGTAACGTGTCTGCCAGTCTACTTAGAAAGAATTTCTAGGGAATAAGGTTTAAAGGTCCCATGACATGGCGCTTTTTGGATACTTTTATATAGACCATAGTGGTCCCCTAATGCTGTATCTGAAGTCTCTTTCCCAAAGTTCAGCCTTGGTGCAGAATTAAAGCCACTAGAGCCAGTTCCACATTGCTTTTAGGATGTGCCATTTCTGGGTCTATAGCTATTGAGGAGGAGAGAGGGGGGTGGCAAGCTGGAGGGTGGGGATGTGGCCTTAGTTTGTAATAAATAAACAGATCAAAATTGACTTAGCCATCTAACCGTATTGTAATATTGTTGTTTTAGTTGGTTATAAATATGCCTTACCTCTAGAAATTAACTTAATTTTAAGTTGAATATGGGCAACGTCTGCCATTGGCATTATGTTTTAGGTGTCCTATATTTATTTTGTGGTACCATAGATTTGTGCCTTGCGACTCTTCAGCTTCTTGGATAAGAAGTTTTATCTGTACAGAAGCAGGTTGCCACTCCTATCTACTATCCATTATGAAACTGCCACAACCACAGATAAATCCCACCACGTTTCTAAACTGTGCAACAGGTGTTCCATACACCAAAAATAACCAAATACAGTCAGAACAACAAACAACTGGGACTATTTGCTGAGTCAGCAACTTACAAAAATAGGATTGTATGAGTGAATGCTTGGGTCACAAAACTAAAATAATTGTTATACAGTATAGTATAATTAATATAAGATTATATTCTGTTTTCAGTAACCATTATAGATTAAATTACCGTTTACCTTACAGCTAATGCAAAGCTACTTTAATTTGAAATGCACAACACTATAGCTGTTGCCCACTTAAATCCTGTTACTTTTAAGATAATTCTCTCAGAGCAAGATTTATCCTTTAATGGTGGAGTTGGCCTCGCTATGATGTTGGGCAACATGAATATCGTTTCTGATAAGCCCCTTTTTCTCTGTAGTTCTGCCATGATGGCTCACATGCAGAGGCAAGTAGGGAGGTGGTGGAAGGATTAGGAAGAGGTTATATCTGAGGCTCACTTGCAGAAGGGCACACCAAGGGTGGCAATACAGGTTCAGCAGATGCTGTTGGAGCATGGCCACAGAGTCATCGATTTGAAACAGAGGCCCTAGCTAATTTTAAGAAATTATAAGAAGCAGCCGACAGCCGCCACGCACAATAATAATTTAAATCCAATGTGAAGTTAATAAATGGAACAGGATTTTAAAATAAATGCATTTGGTCTACTCTTTAAATGCAACCAAGCAACACAAATCTGATACTGGCGCTTGTAGTGTCAAAATACCCATTACTTATGAGCATTTAGACTCTCCTACCCTCCATTCTCAGTTTTATTATGATGGTTTTCTTGCATTAATTCATATCATCTGTCAATTACCCACCTTGATTATACAGTACATTTATTTACCTAATGTAATCTATTTAGCTCTGCCAGTCTTCTTCAAAATGATGTATTGCTCTTATTGATGGACTGAATTCTGTACAGTGCTTATGTTCCTCCTAATTGTCCTCACTGATTAATTTTCACTATCTTGTCACAATTGTCTCCTTTATTTAGTCCGCACATTCATTTGTGTAGGTACGTGTGTCAGACCGGTTAAATTAACAGTCAACAGGCCCTTCCAGCAACGCTTGGGTTACTTGAGATTACCTCATCATTTAATCACAAGTGATCCTTGTTTTGCTGGGAAAAATCTATAAAGAATTTAATTTAGTAGTAGTGCAATGTACATTATATGATTAGGACATTAGATGCAGCATTTTGAAAATACATCTGTCCAATGGAGTTAGGCTGGAATAGATGCTGTACTTAGATAAGACACTGGATGCATTTGAGTTGGCAAAAAGTATGTGTAACAAGGAGTCTGACCTCTCCTTGTCCTCTCTGTAACTTCAGAAATAGTTATCATATTGCTACTATTTATGGCACCTGTTAAATAAGGCAATATCTCAGGTTCGATTTTGCTGCCGCTCCCTCTCCCCTTTGGCACTCTCTTCCAACACACGTTGGATTTGATAACTCAAGCTCTATTGATTTTTCTATAAGTAAAAATAGTCTGCATAGAGGCATCAACCAAAAATATTGGTTGTGTCCACATCTTTTTTTAAAGATCAATATTTAAATGTTTTTGTTCAGTTTGTGTGGAACATTTAACTGTATTTACTGTAGTATCTGAGCATATACACACAAGGATCACATTTACAATTGATAATTTCTAGAACAAGTTAAAGAAAAAAAAAAAAAAACATTACAAAAAATTTGTCACTATGAATGCAAAACAATTCTATGAGGTTTCATCATCCCAAATTCACATGCTTAAAAGGCATGATGCCGGAAAGAGTGTCACTTCTCCAACTGCAAGATAGCCTTGTATGCTATACATCTTTTTGATGAGTGCATGCGGGAGAAATATTCTTTTGGAGGGATGATGCTGATAGAAGGGTGAGATGATATACAGGGAGATTGCGGCAAAGACGAAGGGAGATACAGAGTATGCAACAAATGCAGAAAAAGTTAATGGAAAGGCGTTGTTTGGAAAATGTCTTGTGGGATGAAAGAAAAAAATAATCTGGGGGAAAAAATAGAAAGGAGAGGGACCATAACATTCAAATGGCAGATTGGGATCTAGCTTCCAGAGTTGGGGAGAAAGTGACAGAGACTAATGGTTTTCTGTGCCTGGTGTGATTAAGAGGCTGTACTAAACCTGAGATAACGTGCTGATATCTGCTGGGAGCTGCTTAACGCTAGCTGATCATAATCAGTGGACCCAAGACATTCGGGAAGCCATTCACCTCTTTGCAGCACTCAGTGAACCCTACATGTCCGGTCTCTTTATTTTATTAAACACACACATCTTTTTACTAGAATTGTTGGGGCTTGGTAAATTATAGAGTGTGGTGTAGACCTACTCTATCTGTAAAGTGTCTTTTGTTGACAAATAAAAATAAAAATTGAACTGAATTGAATCTTCCCATCTACAGTCTCCCACTACTGCAATAATACAGTGCTGATTTGGTAAAAGGGTTTTGGCATTAGAATGTAGTTCACCATTAATGTCATAAGTGTAGTGCAAGGTTGGCATGGAAACAGGCTCTGGAGCATTAAACATTGCTGATGTTCTTATGCATGGTCCTTGGGCTTCACTGTGCCGTTGCGCACTTTAATTTTAATTTTAATCTTAATCAATGTTCCGTGCTCTAATGAGAACACTGGTTTTTACACGCCTGTTGACCTGTCAGATGAGGATGCACTAATTGTGATCAGAGTCCTATTAGCCTTGGGAAGGTAAGCGCTAGCCTCTAACACCATAACAATCAATGCTGCGATCCATTACAATACAAGAACCACTACAAATGTTTTATTTTCCAAAGGACTCTTTGATGAGTCAGTGTATCTATTTAAAAAAGGGCCACAAAAGCCATGAGTGGGACTTCAATGCAGCACCTGTGGAAATATGGCTCTCGTCAATTCATTCCTTATTGTCATTACTACTTAACTGGTCCAGTGGGACTCCTTTACTGAAGAATAACAAGTACCTGCATCCAACAACCATATGTCCTGGGTTTCCCATGGGGAAGATGCATCCGGCTGCCCAGATCCCATTTCCTTGCCGTCAGCATCAGGTAGAAGAAGCCTGACAGTGACAGCTATGTGTGCTGTACCATCAAAATAGATCAGGATGAGTTACTTTGCTTTCAAATCTGAATACAAAACTCACAATTGCAGTGTGAAGCCTCTGCTGAATAATCTTGTGTGTGATCTTGTGAGAACTTTGTGTGAATTTCTGTGCTGTGCATGGCTTAAAGCATAATAAAATCAGATTTATTATGACATCTAAAGCCATGTTTTTTGACGGTATTTAAACCCAACGGTGCTGCTATCATGATAGCACTTAAACTGTGTTTTACAGTTACAAATGCCACAAAATGCTAAAGGTGCTGTGCAGAATTTTCACAAGATAAAACCAGATCAAACATTGCTATTTAGGGGGTCCAACTACTTTGAGACAGTTACCGGCTTATCCTCTCATCTGCCCCTGAGTAAAACTTGATACAGTAGATCAATGTTTGAGATGAAAAAGGTTTCAATATGTCTTGATCTGGATAAAAACTGAAGGAGTAGAATGATAAGACCTGTACAGTTGAAGAACGTACAGCGTATGTGCATGAGCTACTGACAATATTCAGACGGAATGCATTTTGATGCTACTTTATGGCACTCTGAACTGTACTTTGCAGGCATTTACGAGCAGGCTTTTATTAATACAAACGCTTTCTGTACTGACACTTGAAATATGATTTGAAATTAATTGCATAAATGAGTAGGATAGCTCATTTGTTTATTTTTTCTATCTAGTTTATTATTGAATTAAATGACACAATCCAATTAGTAGTGTGCATTACCCTTTCTTGCAGTTTGAATAAGCAAGTAAAATATTAAGGCGGATGCTCACCCAAATTATGTTGCATTACAAATCCTCCAAATCACAGGGCCTTTCATTCGTGTGCAAAAAATATTCTACAGAAATTCTTTGAGCTGCAGGCTGAGAAAAAGAATGCTGTCAGTAGTTTGGATTAGCACTGTACAGACTAACCTTTCCAAAGATGTCTAGTTGGATACAAATGTCATTAATAAAAAAAAAAAAAAAAAGAACAAAAAATCTGGCATGCGTTGTGTAATTATATATAGAATTTATTAGACTTTACCTGTTGATGTCTCAACATGTTATGATTAGGCCCAATATGTCCTTTGTCATCACAGTTATCCTTGTGACATTTTCCTTCCTGTTGGATTGTCAGGACAACGAATATTTGAATAGAAATGACCTCAATTTTGAGGGAACATTTCTTTTGGCTAGAGCACTTGTTATACATATTGAGAAATGGCAATATGTCAGGCCTGCCAAGCTGATTCCCAAAGTAGCTCAAAATGACACCGCTTACAGCCAGCACTGTCTTCACCGTGCCAAGTATTTTGGATGTCACTACAAATATTTTACACATCAGGTGCAGAGGATGTTTTGTTTTTGTCTCACTCAGATTACATTCACTCTTTTTTCTCTCCTCCTCCACTGGAGAGCTGTGTCACAGACGAACCATGTTTTCATCGTCAATCAAACGATCACCTCACAAGATTTCTAGAAAACAACTTTCACCGTGTCCTAACACATTACCGTGATGGTATGTCTGCTGGAGAACAACAGCTGTTGGAATAGTTGAAGGTTATCACTTCTTATTTTCAGGAAAACGCGGCAGGTGTCATTTATAATCCACTGACACATTGCAGCTAGCCGGAAAGAGAAATTTCTTTAACATGAGGAGAATTAAATACTTTCTCCAGCCATCTACTGGGCGTAATAAACTGCCAGAATATATAAAGTATGACCCCAATTTTCCAGATACTTATGACAGATGTGTGTTCTTGCAGGTCAGAGTAAATGTAAAGACGTTTACTTTCTCTTTTAACCAATCTTTAGCAAGTGTTGGGACATTAACTTGGCAAAGCGTGTAGTGTGTAATATGGGTGAATGACTGTGTCGTATATCAAAACTCTTGGCAAGAGTCCTGGGTTCAAAACTGTTTTATAAAACCAACAGACAGAGAGTGAAACGCAAGCCTACTGCTAACAGCGCTCTTGACAAAAATAATGAATCTGTCTCTGGCACTCCAAGGAATGCTTGCTTTTAGTCATACTGGTGCTCTGCATCCTGAATGATTGATTTCAAGATTTACCATTACCATATGTTAGACAAACATATCTATTTTTCTAGCAGTGTGGCATACTTGACCACTCTACAGAGACAACTTGATCAATTGGTACACAGGCTTTCCACTCAACAAAAAATTGGAAGAAAAAATAAGCAACAATCAAAATTGCAGAGCCCAACCAGCGCTTTGTCAAAGTGACATTAGTAGAGATATTGAGCACTCATGAAACAATGGAATAGAAGGGGAGATTGTCTATTCACAATGATAAAGTGCAAATTCAAGCAGCCAGTCCTTAATGGAACTCCTCACTGTATAGCTCATTGCTGGGGAGGCCCCAAGGCTTGGAAAGATTGAATACACCTTATGTTAATGTGCAGCTTTTCCCCTTGTAAGTGGCACTGACTGCATGGTTTTGGCACTACCCTTGTCCTTCCCATAATGCATCAATCCAAAAGCACATTTGGGCAGTCCCTTCCAGATACCACACACAAAAAGGGACTGGGACTTATATTTCTTTGTTAGATAACTGCTATCCATCCACTTAGTTGATCTTACATTATTCAGGCTTTACTTTGTGGTGCTGTATATGTACAGAATAATAGACATTGTGTTTTTCTTTTGATGCCTCCATTATGCACTTAATGCAAAAAATATATAGTATGACTTCAGCATAGTTTTTATATTTTTCAATGTGGTGTCATACAACGGCACTAACACTATGCATCTTAAGTATGCTTGTGCAGGTTGTACAGTCGATGTTGCTCCACTTGTTCCTGGTGACTCTGCTGCCTCTGCTGCCTCTGCTGTGGTAATTTATCCTGTGGCTCCTCAGATTTGTTGCAGAGCAAAGCAGCTGCTTTTAAAAAGTAGGCATCAAGTAGTTTGTTTGTAATTTGTTCCATCTGCAAATAAATGTAAATGCATCTCTGTATTTGGGGCGACAATGTAATGTAATTTCTAGGAGACAGGGTTGCCATGTCATTGTTCTACAATGTCAGTGATACTACACTCCAATGTGCTAATCCACAGACTCCCCTGCTATGCTCTGTGTGTGTGAACTGATCATTATTTTGTAATATCCGTATCTCATCTAACCTTGTAACGGTATTCCCTTATTCTGCCTCAGCAGCCCTCCCCACCGGTTACCCTGCTGCCGCCATACGGCCATTTTTAGCCCCATAATTTCCTTGGCAGTAAGCTCCTGATGAGGTTGGTCAGGGATGAAGACTTCTATTAACTCAAATGTTGTACATGAAGGGAATTGCAGACCCATAAAGCAAGGTCTTGTCAGTCTCCCAGGTGAGCTCTAGCATGAAGAGCATAGCCTCCCTTTCCTCCCACTGGCAGATTTGCCTTAAAAGTTTCATTGCCGGAGGGGGGGGGGTAAAACTTTAGGCAAGCTGCTGGATTATCTCTACAGCATTCATGCTGTATCTGCTGCTTGGGGAAACGGACTCCTCCAAAAACAAGCTTTGCTTACAGTACAATAATTATTTTATTCAAAAATATGGGTGTCATACAGTATACTGATTTAAGACATGCTAGCGTCCCATTTTTTAAATTAGTATTTTTTTTGTTTTGTTCATCTTGTGCAAGAACACAAGGATGATGCACACAACTGCACGTCGGTGATGCAATCCTACCAATGGTCTCACATTATTACACTCATCTAAAGGTGGGGGTAACACAGCAAGATATACAGCAATGTGCAGGGAAGATGACCACAAGCTAGTAAATGGATTTTAACAATGCTGGATTTAAAATAATTTATTTAATATTTAATGATCGGCTTTGCAAATCTTTTTTTTTTCTTTTTTTTTTTTAAAAGGAGGGAAATTCCCCTGACACATTTGTTAGCCCTTACCAATGCACACAAGGCAGTTTGGTGAGCAACACTAAATGTGAACCTAACTTTTGTTTGTGGAACCTCGACAGGGCACTTTTAACTTTATATCACAGGGTTTTTTTTCGCTCAAAAGAAGACTGTGTTCACTGCAAACCTAACAATCAGTTAATGTATAATGTAATAATGAAATCATGTTAAAAGGACCCATGACATGACATGGTGCTTTTTGGATGCTTTTATATATTTTTATTTTTTTTATTTTATTATACTTTATTAATCCCACAAGGGGAAATTACACTTTACACGCTGTTGTTATTACATACATTACACACAGGCCTGAATTACACACACATGCTCAGTACCTATACATGCACTAAGGGAGAGATGTCAGAGTGAGGGGGCTGCCCATGGAAAGGCGCCCAGAGTAGTTGGGGGTTCAGTGCCTTGCTCAAGAACACCTTGGCAGTGCCCAGGAGGTGAACTGGCACCTCTCCAGCTACCAGTCCACTACCATACTTTGGTCCGTATGGGGACTTAAACCAGCGACCCTCGGGTTCCCAGCCCAACTCCCTACGGACTGAGCTACTGCTATAGCCCTTAGTGGTTCCCTAATACCATATCTAAAGTGTCTTTCCCAAAATTCATGGCGGCGTGGCCTTGACCAACTGCCACTTTGCTCGTTTGAAAGCAATGATGTCTCAATCTCATGGGTGGGCCAAAGAGAGAAAGGGGAGGTAACCTTGCCCCTTTTGACCTCACGAAGGGAAAGATTCCAGATTGATTTTCTCAAAGGCAGAGCAAGATACTTAGGGTTCGTTTACACCTATCGCCATTTAGCCACTGGGGGGGACCATAGGCAGGCTGGGTAAATGCATATTCATGTTAAAAAAAGTGCATGGGACCTTTAAGAAGGGGTACTTACAAAAATCCTACCCCAGGTCACCTATAGAAGGCAAAGAAGCAAAACAACTTGACTGAGTCCGTCATTGCTTTTTGTGGTGAAGTGAAAACCACTCAATCCTGTTCTTATTCTTACCTCTACAAGCTGATGAGTGTGTGCTGGATATTGCTCTCATATTGCTTGTGTTCTCTTCCTGAAATGCTCTGGGATTTGGGAGGGAGGCACTGTCTGTCTAAATGTCAGGAAACCTTTTTTTTTTTTTTTTTTTAAATCTAATATGAGTTTTTTTTTCTATGGACAGTGTTATGTAATACATTCCGCCAAACTTTTCTAGCTTTTCAAAATGTACACATCAGTCGTTAATCTGGACCTGAAGACGGCAGCTGCTTTGGGTCAAATTAGTTTATAAGTTAAATTGGAGGAAACTGATGGAGCGATTAAGTCCCGTTAGACCCACCATCGTCTTCATTAAGTCTAATGCTCAAATTCAAAATATAACTGAAAAGGCACTGACCAAATTCTGACACATTCTGATTTTGCATACTGCATACAGTTTTTTGCCTCATTTTTTATTTTTCTACTACTTTTATTATAGAGCATGTTTTTTCCCCCCTTTACTTGAAATGATCTTCCTAGGAAGACACAGAAAATCAGGTTGGCAGTTGCAAAGGATTTGGATGCAGTAAAAAATTCCATATATAATCCTGGACACAGCATAGTAAGTTGTTGTGCAGACAGCAGAAACCGGGTTGCTGATGGATACATAAAAGCATACTTGCGGTAGAGGGAAATAATCTTCATTGCTGGAATAAGGGAGGCTGTGCTTTCAGACCACTACATGCAGATGAATGTGTTGAAAGGAAGAAAAAAAAACTGTTTAAAAAATATGATGCAATGAATTAATAAGGATTGCTTCTGCCTGAGGGGTTGATTAGGGATTCAAATTATTCTAACCAGGGTAGAAAATATAGACAAATCACTTGTACTGTTAAAACTATATTATTACACCATTTTAGCATAATTAAATGCTTAATCTGAGTCGACAGTTGAAGTGTGTTATGTACATTGTGCTGACAAAAATAGCCACACACTTATTTATTTTGTCTATTTGGGTCAATATGTCATAACTGCGTGGGAGAGCATTACTATATCTTGCTATGATATTGATTTTCTATTCACTCTTGGGAAAACATGTGCACAAAAGTTTCCTCTGCTTCATTGTAGCTTCCAGTTTGACTCGACTTGAACATGTGCAGCCTGATATTCATGGTTATTCCACCCACGTAAAGTACTGAATGAACTCTTATAATTTGGTTGATAACCTCCTCTGTTATGTCAGCAGTATAACATTCCCAGTGAGGTGGGATGTAGTGTAAACAGTGATTAAAGCGTGTTATCTATCCTGCCATTTGACACTTGTATATCTTAGGCTGGGTTAAGAAGACAAGCTGTCAGGCAATAAATCTTAGTTATTTCCCAAGGTTTAACCATGTTTACATTTGGAACGCTGCCTTCCGTTGTGTGGAGAGTAATATCTTAGCCGGTCACATCAGTGTTTGGGGATATGTCAGTAACCTTTTTGTCAAAAGGTAATCTTTACAATCCAGATATATTACGCAACTTTGCAACCACCAGCTAAAGCCAAAGAAATTATTGAGTCTTAAGTATTGTAAAGTTGTATCCAAGCCACAAAACTGCACAGAAAACAAGGATAAACGACTTAAGCAATAAATGATGTTAGGCAAAGCATGTAAATTAAAATTCATAGGCGAACGATTATTGATCCATGAGGATTGTAAAGCTGGGCAGACATCGGATGGATTAAGCCCAATTTTAAACTGAAGAGGTTGCTTCTAACTACTTTCGGAATAAGGCTGAATTTCTACCAATTACACTTTACTGGACAAGAAACAAGTCTAAAAAAAGAAAGTCCCGGTTTAGGTAAGTTGTATAAGCAAATAAATAATTTACATTCAAAGTAAACATTTTACGGAGTCAAGCTGTGAAGTGTGTGTATTTGTGACATACTGTATATAAATATGGACGCCATGTCTCAACTTCCTCCTACTGTACAAAAGCGAAACCAAAATATCCCAGATACAGGTGCTGGCTGCCATCTTATAATTTTGCAGCCAGTGTCAGTGCAGTAGTTATCGGACGGTGGAGCCAGTTGTAGCAAAGTCCCGCCCATACACCTGCCCGACCAATCGAGAGTCAATTGCAGCTGTCAATCATGTTGTTTCACCCGGTTTTTATAGCATTAAATAAGTAATCAAAAATTAAAGCGTGATAAGAACTACCTAAAATGACAGATACCAGCTTTGTGAAAAATTTATTTGACGGGTCCATTTTTTAGTTTGGTCCATGTCCCATCTGCCAACATGGAGGGAGCAGGAATAATGCCCTGTACGGCTGCAAGCAACCAGGGGAGATAAAGATGTTTTGGCCTCACTTATACACAGTATGCATCAACCCCATATTTTTGCCTGCTGTACTGTATGTGCATTGAAAATAGAGCACAAGTGCAAGCTCATTTAACTGGTCCTTCAAAATAAAAAAGTTAAAACCAAATCTACAGTACACCCCTGAATGTGAATCATGAAACTGTTGAAATATTTTTTTGACAGATAATAGGTTTTTTATTACACATTCAGATCCATTCTACAGAGGATCTACATCCACATGTGGAAAGTATTCCACGCCCGAACTCAATGAGCTGTACCTGCGAAGGTGTCTGCCTTCTCTGCTTTAATGAGTTGGGGTAATGGGCTGTTTAATCTGGCCTCAGAACTGGAAAGAATATTATGATTAAGTTTATGACAGCACCACTTCCACACCTTGAGAAAGTGATGATTCTACACGTGTTGGTTGTCGCCTTGCGTTAAACGGTTGTTTCATCACTGTCAGCGACAGATAAGGTGATCATCCTTCAGCAATACTACTGCTGCAGAGGAGTCTCACCACAACAAGAGGCAAGAGGAGGAAGCATTCATTGGTGTGCATTATTCTGTTAAGAATATCAACCCAGCTATATGTGTTTATACAGGTGATACTGTATCATCCTTAACAACAATTGTCCCCACAAAAGCTGGCTCAATTTGGTCTTACAAAAATGCCTCTGACATGAAAGGGGCCCATTTACTTCCAGATCCCAAGATGGAAATGTAACACTTGCTGTAATTCATCACCTGTTTCAAGGGAGGTGCATTGCTGCCAGCCATTAGGACCACTGAGGGTTTAACCACAGCCCAGCAATGAGTCGTAGTCATAAACTACTAGAGTGTAATCATTCGGATCTGTATGAGCAGGTTGTGCACTCCGTGATGGAGTACCCAGACTTCACTGAACCTCTGAGCTGGCCAGCCTTGGATCATTTGGACGTCATGCTGTTGAAGTGCAATATGAATATAAATTGTTCTGCTCTCACTGGGCCAAATCCATAACTATGACCTGGGAGGCTTTGATCTTGGGCAAACATATGACCAAGGCAAGTTTTGTTTGCTAAAAGGTAAAAAGGGCAAACTATAAAGAAACTTGACCCATATAGATTAAGCAAGTACACTCATGCTTTCAGTGGAGGAAGGGAGGAGAGTTTGTGGATGTACAACACAGCTGACTGAAGTTGGCTGATCCTTGTTTGACTTCTGTTCGGGTTTTTTGCTCGACTGTACTAAACAACGGATTTAACTTGTACTTAAGGAACCTAAAGATCCATGCAGATATTTCCCTCTGCGTGTTTATAGCAAACGGGGTTAGAAAATAAAAAAATCCCAACAGAGATGTGGTTTTATGAGACCCTAATCTTAAGAAAAAAGGAAATATGAAGACCTTAGCGTTTAAGGTTTGGTTGTCTGGTGGTGGTGGAGAGTAGTGTCCCCCCCCCCGCCCCTGAAGTGATTTGAAAGTCTATTTTAAAATGATAAAGTGTAATATAAATGCAATTCATTATTATTATTTGTATTGTTGGGTGATACTCAGATCATCATGTATTGACTTTCAGTGGAATTATACAGTGTATGATTCTATTAGGTTATCAATTTTTAAAATTCAGCTGTCAGAATTAATGATTCTAGTAAGCTAATTTAGTTTTCGTTCAGCATGACATTTCTTTATCTTTACATATACAGTACATTGGTTTGATTTTTTTCCATTTTTGTATACATTTTTTCATACTATAGTCTAAGTAAAAACGCTGATTTCATAAAATTACTACGTTCATTTAATTTGTAAGTGGAATTATTGTAACTATTATAATAATGTTGCACACAATTTTTCTTCCATTGAACCTTGAATAAGACTGTTTGCTTTTCCAAATTCATTGAAGGGGGTCGAAAACACAGAGCCCAGGGCGGGTAGCTGAGTTGTAGTTTAAACAAGACGCTTTTGTTCAGGAGACTGAACTCCCAGTGAACGCTGACATGATGATGGAGGGAGTCCGGATGGGACCTTGTTAGCAGGCTACAGCGCCATCCTCCAGAGCAATGCCACAGCGGATGAGGGTGCCACCGATCTGTCCGTTAACATAGAAAATAATGAGAGAGGGGTAAGCTAAGGACTGTAAAACAGGGTCAATGGGGACTCCCTGTGTCTAGTCCCACATCAAGAGACAAGAGAAGACACACAAGACTGGCTTTTAGACAGAACACATTCACAGAGAAAGCAGTGAATGGAGCTCTGTCAATTTGCCAAAGTAGCTTGGGTGATTAACATTTGAACTGTGGCACATCAAGAGCCCCCTGTGGATGAATGGTCATTCTATCAGCCTCATTTGGGGAAACTTATTCAAGGATGCCAAGAACAAATTGCCCAAACCCAACTGTCAAGCATGGGTAGAGAATGACAATGGCAACCCAAAGTAAACAGTTGTGTCTCGTAGATTGCTCAAATCCTCCAGTAAACAAAATTCAGAGCCAAGATAACCAACGAGCTTCGTAAACTGATGGAGTGTGTCAGAATAATAACCTGTGTGGCACCGTGGTAAATCATTTGAATGTGGTCGCCTCCTCAGAAGTACAAAACTTCATGGGAAAGGCAGCTCGGTAGCCAATCAACCAAGACATGAACATACATTTTTATAGTATGTATACATGTTGTAGTAGTGTACATGTTACTACCATTATATTTGTTTGTCTTTTATAGAAAATTAAAAGTGTAAATCTCTATGGAATAACTGACTTTCTATTTGCATTTACAACACGGTTCCAACTAATGATACAAAAAGCAGCCAGTCCATCAAATGTGTCGGCTGCCACATTTGTAGAGATGCAGCAATGTCTTGCCAGTACCTTGTCTTTTATCTTTTCTGACATCTGCAGACACCTCATTTATTTATGGACATTTTATGGACTTTACTCAGCGTGCACACGCACACGCACACACACACACACACACACACACACACAGTACCTGGTAACCTACTGTAAATGGCTATGAGAGCATGCAACTAGTTAGGCTCTGCCTGCATCCATGTGCTGCCGTTTGCTGAAACTATGCTTTTAACTTGTAAATCAAAACGAGTGAACAGTGTATAGCACAACTGGGTTGATCATTTTTATTATCCTGAAAAAGGATAATGTGCTTACATGCATCAATTCATAGGGGTATTCAGTTTTACAAGATAATAGCAATACAACACACAGAATGTCTCTCCTTTTAGCAGTGAATTGCTGCGATTAGAGGTATAGAACCATTGCACTTCCAAGTCCTCAGTGGTACAGCAGTGCTTTTGGCAAAGAAAATATTCACGGTTAGCGATTGCTGTCCCATATTTGTTTTTTCCCCACTTCTTTTCTCTCTTCAGTTAAAAATCAGCATGATCTTGTTTGATAGATGTGTTTACCCAAGCTCTGGATGGAATTCATTAGCCATAATTAAGCGTTTACTTGATCAGGAGGGTAAAAAAAAAAAAAGGATTATGTGAAGTCAGATTAAAGGGAGTGGAGTGAAACCAACGAAGAGATTATCAAGCACTGCCAGGCAAGCAGGCTGCCTTTGGAGTTGGGCTCTCTCTGATCGCTATCTCGTTAGTGCTTTATTCGTCAAGCGCACGCTAATGCCTAAAACAAGCTTGAATTTATCCAGATTCTTCTGCAGGAGCATAACTCTAGAGATGCGTTATTGACCGATTGGTTGAGTCACAGAAGGGGTTAAAAAAACTGAAGAAGCCAGTGAAAGAATTGAAACAGATGAGCTACATTTTAAGATGAAGTATCATTAGTTCAAAAAGAGATGGGGAGCAGTTTATTCTAAAATGTTACATTAGTTCTTTTGTTGTCGTGGTGAGTCAATATAAATAAATACCAATCGTGACTATTAAAAGGCAAGCCAGTGTATCAACCTGTAAACACAACGTTGACATATTTTGAAAAGTTTTTTTTTTTTTTTTTAAACACATCATTTGCACATCCACAAGGTAACTTTGGCATTCATTTGGAGTTGTGTTTCTGGCAACCAGGTGAATATAAGTCCAATATTCTTTTAAATACCTTTACTTTGGTCTTCCCCAACTCCTGAGCATAATATCTGGCTTTAAAGCTGGTAAATGATCAACTACGCACACCAGCTTTTAACTAACTTTGCCTGACTATCGTTTGGTCCACTGTAAGTAGTATAAAGTGGGCTTTTCAGAGGTTATTGCTGAAAACATCTGTCTCTAGGTTGATGACAGCAGTGAGGGTGAACTAAACCAGTGGGGGATACAACCAAAACAACTGAGGGACACTAAAAAGCTTGGGGGAAATATAGCTTTGGGTGATAATATAAATGGCAATATAAATAATTCCTTAAATATAACATATAGTCATTTGATCCATAGTTAATTCAACAATATTGATTAGTGCAAGTTTGGAAATCAGAGGTGGATAAGAAAACTAAAACAAAAAAAACAAAAAAACATTTTAACATCCATAATTGTGCATCCAAGTCAAATGCCCTCGCTGTTTTTCAAAAACCCATTAAAAACCACAGGCAAACACTCGCTGCTGCAAATCTACAGCAACAGCCATGAGGAGCTTCTGGCTGTGGTAAACACATTACTGGGTTTAGAGTCTTCATGGGTAGTATAGTGCTGATGGGGGCAAAAAATGACACTGGCATTTGAAGTTGACAGTCTCACAGTGGAAAACACAAACATGGGAACATCTTAAATTTCAACAAAATATTTTGCACAATCTCTATACCTACATTCTTACATAAAAAACGAAGAAGTACAATCCTTCTGTATTGTGGTGGCTCCAGAAAAACAACCTTGGGAATACTAATGCTAAAGAGAAGTACTTCCACTCTTGATTTTGGGTAACCAGAGTAAAAAGTCACATTATCACGCGGGGCCCGTGGTGGATGAAATGGTAAACTAATACGGTTTTGCCTGTTTGGGATTCCACAAAATGGTTCACTGAGTACAGGAAAACTGACAGGTCCGCCGCTACTCTCAGTTCTCTTAAATCAAGGCTGAAGACGTCTCTTTTTAATGTTCCTTTCTTTAAATAATTGATAATTTCCTATATTGAAGTTGCGTTGTTAAAATTATGACACTTATCTGCTTTTATATTTTTACTTGTTTTTAACGACACTTTAATGTTTAATTCCTTATGCACTGTAACTGCTTAATCATTTTTAACGGCTCTTTAATTTTTTATGTAAATTTGCGTTGTTGCTGAAATGTGCCTTACAAATAAAGCCGCCTTGCCTTGCCAAAAAAAAGTATATGTTGTGGTGTAAAGGACCTGACACCTTAAATATCACATTTATGTCTCTGGTTTTAAAGGATTCAGTTTCTTTCAGTTGCTTGCCTAATGGATAAGACGTAGTTGTCAGCAGATGAGTAATTCCTTTCACGTCACCTTTGTATATCCCATCCATCCAATTATTTGCTCACCACTGATCTTGGTCAGAGGACTTTATTTAGGAGATCAGTAATCTAAAAGGACACTGGCATGCCTCCCCACACACAAGTCTATGTGTAGTGATTAATGTTAAAGTGTGATTTAGGCCTAGCATTACTGACCTGTTGATTTGAGGGCTGCAAAGTACAGCCTGTCAGATCACTGCTGGAACAGTGAGAGGATCCTGTAATGAGGCCTGTGAGAGATGCCAAGTGGTTGGAAACAGAAGCGTACCTGCTGCTGGCTGAGACACACTGCAGCCTGGCGAGCCAGTTTTAAGGATTATTGCATTTTTAAAGGGGAAAAAAAGATTATTTAAAATTTGATAAGATGCTAGATGTTAACCTTTGATTCCAGCATTTCTTAAACACAGTTGTTACGATTAGATTAAAAACTTAAAAATGAATCTTCATATACCTCTCTTTCAGACCAATAAGAGTCAGGTCATGCTTTAAAACTTAGATATTAAATTGTGGCATGAAACACTTTTCAAATAGTGCTGAAAATGAGCACAAATTTGAGAAAATACTAATACATTTTAAAAAGAGCATTGATTGGGCATGTTGGTGGTTCTTGACAGTGACTAAAAAGGACTTCAGGCTAATCATAAATCTGCAGTGCTATCAGATGGGCGGCAGCCTCCTAATCTAAATGTTGCAGGGTTTGGGGCAGCGTGTCCTTGTGGTCCTGAATGTATTAATACATGCTGATTCAACATGGTCATTTTGGAAGCTGTAGGGTGTTTTTATTGTGTTATACTTCTAATATTTAGTCTATGCTAACTGATATACAATAAATAGGATGGACAAAACATTGAGAGAAATACCTCTTAGTGTAACACAATATTCATACAGATATTTTTCCAGAGTGAATGATTCTGTTGGGAATCTAGGCCTACTCCGTTTACAGCATCAATGACATTGAAACCATCACTCTGCCAAGTCATCAAGAGGGTAAAATAATTCTATCGAGGGATGCTAGCACAATATTTACAAGCCTGTGAAATCTTTCATTCACAGTCACGGCATTCATAAAGCTCTGAAGTTTCATGTCAGGAGTTATAATTAATCATCTTATTTGTTTATCTTATTTATAATTTCTAGTACTATATTGCTTGTATTTTTGTTTTTTGAGTATGTGTGTTGTATATGTCCTTGGTAACTTGCTACTTGTAACAGAGTAATTTTCCATATGGCATAATGGCAAAGTAATTTGCAGAGCTTTCACTTTAAGATAATTACTATGTGATTGTGTCATTATGAGGAAACAAACAGGCTGTAAGTGTGAACAAAAAGGCAACAAAATCATGCCCTACCATTAGTTTAATGGCAGAGAAAATAACTTTTACTCTGCACATGGACAAGATCAGGTATAATGTTAATTATAGTTGAAACAACTCAGACTTGAAATCATCTTCATGCGTCATGACACATTTACTGATATAGTGCTTTGAGAAATCTCAAATGGTTGAATGGCCGTAGTGAATATTCAAATTGTTATGGGCAACTTTTGTATGCACATCTAGGGTTTTCTTTTTTGGTTACAATTTGTATCAAATATTACATTGCATTTGTTGAGTACAATGGATCAATCGTTTAATATTTCTTACATATACTAGCTCAAGTTTAATCTGTGGTAATACTACTGTTGAAGAGCCTTGACATTTTTAACTAAGTTAAATTGTCAACTCTTAATTTCCCAACATCATCATAAATCAAGGTTCACTTGTTTTTTTTCTTGCTATGTTGTAATGTACTCATTATCGCTCAACCAAAACTGGGGCTGCTAGATTATGGAAAAAATAATGATCACGATTATTTTGGTCAACATTGAAATCACGATTATTTAACATGATTACTTATTAACCTTTGGATATAATGGATAGTGTCTAGGGTATAATCTTTTAGTTTCCTTTATCTCACAGAAAGTCATTGGATCAGAATAAAATCTGTTTTACTACTGGTTGGTTCAGCTTTTACAGATATCACACTTAACTTTACACAGCTAATGAACAAGAGGCAGAGGGACTGCAGGGTTAGCGAACATTAACTTTTCCCAGACAACAGAGTTGGATTTGCCTTTTTTGCTCATCAAACGCTGCTGTGGCTGCCCTCTTTCTGCCATCTTTACTCACGCTGGGTTTATAAATTCCAGTGGATGCACATGATTTGCCCCCATGACTGTTGAGAGATTTTATGGCTTGGGAGGGGCGGAGGGGTGGAAGTGCACGTGCGGATGTGCGCATGCCATTCAGAACAAAAGACAAAAATTAGAGTGGTCTTGCAAAACAGAACATGGCAAAATAAGTTTTTTTCTCAAATAATACCATTTTGGTGATCGTTGGGAGCCAAAATTGAAATTCAATTAATTGCATAGCCCAAACCAAAACTAACCAAAAAATGGACATCTGAAGGAAAGAAGTCTATTTACATCAGACTCTAAGGAGCATCCCTAAACACAGGGCCCACATTCAACCACCTCTTATCATTGTGAAAGGAGTCCCGTTCCGTAGGTCATGTGATAAGACCTGAGAACGGTCCATTCACAGAAAGAGGCTGTGAGATACAGCCAATAGCTCTGGGGAAAAAGCTAGCGAGTTAGAATATTTGATCACATGTTTTTCTCAAGGTCAAGTATTAACCACTTTCTGCAATAATGTACTGACTAAGGCTGAACACATCCTAAACCACTCACTGTTCTGGACACACAAACTGATATAAATCTTCTTTATTGCATTCACAATTACAAGAGCCAATTACAAAATTCATCCCTGCAGAACAAGATGCAGCTGCACCTAATTAATTTGTCGATATATCAGTGTTTTTGAAGATGCTGTGAGATGAATCAGTGAACTGTCTAGTGACCAAGTTGCCATGACAGAATTCTGACCGGTAAGGTAACCTGTTTACATGGACCATTGGCTTTATGCCCCAAAGGGAATCTGTCTATACGGTTGCCTAATTTATACAAACAATGTTTCAGTTCAGAACCAAAAATTTAACAGAGGGGAATGAGATCTCCTTCAGTCCTCTTTTACACTGAACACTGAATTCACTCTTACAACCATATATTTGGCCAATATCCATATCCTGCAGTGCTGCCACCTTGCAGACATCAGCACTCGTTTCCCAAACATGTTCACTTTTGCACAATGAAATGTTTGCATGCATGCACAAATAGCGTAAGCAAACTACACAAGGCTATAACAAGTTTCACTGTGTGGCAAGGAAATAAATCAGCTTGTACCTGAATATCTGCACATGAGAGCAAAGCCCTTTGATTATTGTAATTACAAAGTGCAATAAATCAAAATAGAAACTGTATGCGTTTGCTGTGGCTTTCCTCTCTCCCAGCTTAATTTTCTGAAGATCCTGGTGCTGATGTAGCTTTTCTTGAGACAACAAGCCCTGGAGGATTGCGCATGTCTCAGCAAATATGAGACAACATCAGGGGTAATGAAGTGACTGAAACAGGAGAACAGGCTGCAATTTGATGTTGTGATAATGTATTTCTTCCTGGGGATCTGATTATAGTGCAATGACGACCATGCTTTTGGTTACGTTACGACATAAGTAGTTAACTCCTCAACTGATATTTCCACCTCGATGGACACCAAGCACAACATATTCACTGTGCGGTATAGTTTAACAGTCTCTATAAGTTGCCAGTGTGCAACGACACACTATGAAAATAAAATTGGGACAATGTATGCTGCAGGGTGAACCACAGTGACTTTATTAGGGGTGTGATGACTAATAGGCCTTAATGTGACATTCAGCTTGTCATCTTTACTAGCAGAGGAAAAGTGACAGATGTAAACCAGTCCTCTAAAAACAAAGCATTGGGTTTCCCAATATACTAGTGTTTGCAATAAAACTACTAGAAGATTGACATCCTATTCCGTTGAGCATTTAAAAGTCAGTCAGTCCCATTGCCACACAGAAAGCAGTTACACCCCAATAAAAAAGTAAATAAAAAAAGTGCCTTTGAGTCAGATTTTTCACTCAGCTGAGCTGTCATTGACAACCTATAAAAGAATGCAGAATTTTTCTTAGTATTGTTGGTAAAAGGTAAAAGTATTCTTAAAGGAGGCAAATGTAGCCAACTAAATTCCAAATAGGATCCCATGTTGTTACAGCCAGCGAAGCCAAATTATGCAGCATTAAATCTGAATTGCTGTAGGGATACATGTCATATTAGGTTAGGTGGTAAAGGAAATGCATAGCTCGAGGTTTCCACGCTTTCATGCATACTTCGTACGTGTAGCTGCGGCAGAAGCAGTAGGGTAGAACTCAGGAGAGCATGCTGCCCTTCCAACTGCCCTTTAGGCCAGCAGGCTGTCACTATCACTCTGTAACAAAATGCAACTCTCCAGTTTGATGTGTTTGCATTTCAGAGATTCACAAAAGTCCTTGCAAGCAGTCATTTTTTCACACTGTATGAAAAAATTGCATATAGACAGTGTTGAGTAGTCATTACATATTACTCAATAAAAGTAATTAGTTGCATTACTTCTTACTCAGCCAAGCTCCCAACTAAAAAAAGTCATTCATCAACATCTCACATATTCTGTATTTAATAATATTTAACATTTGAGAGGTGTTTACTTTCCATCAACAGCTAGCTTAAAGGGGCCCTGTGGAGTTTTCTTGTAAACAAACAAAAGTTATGTCAACATTCAGTGTTACATCTGCAAAGCATCTGTTTTAAATGTTTTTCATCCTGCAGTCACACAATTTGCCATGTTTAAACACCCACCCACAATACAAAACACAACAGGATCTTAGCTTTTTGACTGCATGTAGCACTACATACAACTACATCTAGCTAACTTTAGAGTTAGCTTTGGAGTAGTGGCATATCTCTTCCTATTCTATTTTGGTTGAGGCTAATTGCAAATGTGTTGTAATTACTGAACTGTCCAATTGCTGTTGTTTCCACGGCAATCCAACAAGGACAATGACTTCCTAATTTTAAACGAGCAATAGACAATTAGTTGGCCATTCCTTTTGTTGAAGCTTTTCATGTCTTGCATGTGTCTTGGATGATTGGTTCAGTCAAGAAAGAACAGGATGTTATCAGCAAATGTGATCTTGATCAAGAATGTTCTCTGGTTTCCATGGCTACCAAGAGATTCCTATGTAGCGGAGCAGAATTGTCGGTCTCAATTACAAAACGGCTGATTAGTATCAAGGTACTTGTGCTGGAGGAAGTACTAGAGGCTTTCAGATCCGCAGGCAGCTGTGCGACTGAGGGGCAATCAAAGTGTGTGATTGCCGTCATTTCATAAGAACTCTGTTTGTTTTACAAATTAGCTAAAACTTACAAGGAGGTCAGAAATTCTCAGATTTTCAAGTGAGAAGTAAAACTTTGGTGCACTTTTATTTCTTTACATGTAATTGAATCATTCCTAAAGTCTTGTAACACATTTTCGTTTTGAATTATCCATGTATCATTTTAATTCATATCTCAAACTATATAGGCCATATCTAAAACTATTTTATCTTAAAGGATTAGGGTGTCTTTACTGCAGCTGATTTAAAAATCACATTGACATTGCTGTACACTGTGAAATGGACAACCTCATGGGATCTCAGAGCTAATGAGAAAGATATAAGGAGAAAAAGGCTCTGCCATTTTTTGTTGTTTTTTGAAGGCACCGTGCAGCCAAAGAGAAGGATCCTCTATTTATCTCTGTCGCCTTCCCTGGGTCAAGCAGAGGACACAATCAGGCTAATAACAAAATTAGCCTTGATCAAATTACTTCTGCCTTGGTGGTTAATGATACTGCAAAGTTTGGAGCCCCCTGGAGCCAAGAATGCACATTTATCGGATGTCTCTAGTGCAGTTGAAGTTATATTAACTTTGAAATCACAGACCACTAATGCTTATGGGTCTGTACTCCTTTAGGCTTCCTCAACAGTTACCCCTCACAATACAGTTATCACTGCACCTTAGCGGGAGCGAATGACTTTGACATCTGCACTGTCAGCATACTTCCACTGCCATTTCTACTTACCTCGAAAGAAAATTGATGGGTAGACATTAGGAGGCCGGTGGTAAACAATGTTCTATGTTTAACATAAGCTCTGTAGGTTAGGTGTCTTGGTCAAGGACGCTTTCAGTGTAAGTCTACTACCTGGAATTGGATCAAGTTATGCCATGGCTTTTGTTGGTGCCCAAGGCCACACTAGCGCCCAGTCAAACTTCACAGCCACATAGCTCTCAGTCTCCCGGTGGGAGCTCATGCTCAGTGTCAGGTGTCAGGTGGAGTTATCCCGGCCCCAGAAAGAGGACTCCATTGTTTGTGAAAGCCCCGGTCATTGTCACACCACATCTCATGCCGCAAGGAGAGATAGGACAGGAAGGCTTCTAAAGTGATCTAATTCTCTGTTAGTGGAGGTAACTGCGAGTGGAAATTCTGTTTACTTCTACAGTAAGGCTACATCCACATGGGGAATGCTTCATGGGTTGTGAAACTGGGTAAACTGCACAGTGCACAAAAGAACAGTATTTAAAAATGAAGGGAAAGCAGTCAGTTTGCTTAAAAACCACATGTGGACATAGTTCTGCCTTTAAAGAGGTGAGAGACAAAGAGGGAAAGCTAAATTCTCCTGGAAGCAAGAGTGAATATGATAGCTGTCACTCTGCATTTTTGCACTTGTCTTATCAGCGTGCAGCCCCTCAGACGACATGCGGTTATTGTCGCTACAGTCATTCTGCACCGAGAGGTGAAAGTGACCTGACTATACAAGTACTTGACTCTCAGATGGCCCTGTGACAGACAGTCTCTAGAAGAGCACTGCACATCTATGATTGATCCAAAAAGTATCAAGGTTGAAATAAAAAGCCTTTTTTTTTTTGCTCCAAGCATGACCTTGCGATTTGATACAAATGAAAATGAGGTGCAGCAGTGAGATAACTCATAAATTGAATGACGATAAGACTGAGTGTTTCATTCAGTGGTTTTTAAATTTACAAGGTCACCTTGAGAGCAATAGCAACAGGAATTAATGTGGCGGCTGCTCTTATCAAATTCCTGACTGTTACTTCACTACAAGAGATCCACACCCGTACCCATCCAGGCCTTTTTGCAGCCCCACATGCCACAATACTGTCAACTTGGAACTCCACCCTGCTGTGTTATCACTCCACCTGGTCTCTGCTCCTCTCCCTACTTATTTGACCTACCCATTTCAGACCAGAGTTGCAGAGTCCATCGCAATCGTCCATAATATGCTGGACATCACCTTCTACTCGCTGAATGAAAGCAGCTTCCCAGCTTTAAATGTAATTGCTCTCAGAAAAAGTCAATTTGATCTCTCCTAGGCGGTTATTCTTTTTTGTATTCTACTTCTTGCCTATTGCTGTTAAATTAGTGTTCTAAAGTCACAGAACTATTGCAAAGGGCAATGTAACGCTGATTTACTTTAGCAATTTTGGTGATTTGGGTATTCACATTTACCCTACTTCAGTGCTGGCTTGTTTGCTAATTGGTATTTAACCTCATCAGTCCCATCAGAATGCTATTGTTCTGCACACAAGCAAATTAGTCTATCTTGCCATCAATCAACATATCAATAGGCCCAGTGTTTACGGGACACGTGTGTTGTTATGGAGATCCAGCAACATATGCCCATCAAAGTTCCTTAATGGGTAAGGAGGCTAAAACAGAGTTCGTCAAATAGTTGATGTTATTTAATGGTTGAATGATATAACAAACTATTTACACCCTAGATATAATAAAATGCATTTTGAGATACATATTTAGGTAAACTTATACACTGTACATCATTAATCTTTTTTTTTTTTTTTTACTTTATTGCCCAAATTAAACATTGCAGGCAATTTTAGCAACAAAATACACTTAATCTCTTTCAATGAGAGGTCAAAGGAACAAAATAAAAAAAATAAAAGGGTCACCTTGTGGTTGAGCTTCATTCAGCTCCCATACTGACTACATAGAAGCAGGATAAATAAACCACTGCATATCAGGATGTTTAAATTATTCTAAATCAAGGCCTAGAATAACAGGGGTCCATCTTCTCACAAACAAAGATACCTTCAACTGTAAAATAGCAGTCATATTTTCCATTGCTGGGCAGTCCCAGAATATGTGGGTATGGTCACCCACCATACCACAGTCTCTCCAGCAAGTGTTGGGAGCATTGTTTTTAAACATTACATCATTAACATCATTAATCTTGAGTGCAATTATTCACAAAAAATTATTAATTTTCAAATAGTCAAGATTATTTTTAAAGAATAACATCTAATTTGAAGCTAATACTAGACTTTCAGAAGATAAAAGCATGGCAGAAACCGTTTTTGGCCTGGGGCTAAAAAGGTCACCATTGTGGCAATTTATATGCATGCATTAAAAGGTTATACCTTAAATTATAAATATTTAATTCAGTTTATTTTTTGGAGACTTCTGCATGCTTCAAATATGTCTACCCTGTGTGACTTCAATGTCAGTTTTAGGTATTCGCTTACTATGTTTTTAATTTGACCAGTTAAAGTTTAAAACTGCCTTTGAACGATGTATAGAAAATAACAAACACATACTTGGGTTTTTTTGCCCTTGCATGACATACGCGAGGTTTGATCTTTCACAGTTGCATGCCTTATGGTGTTTACAGCAGGGAAGTGATGATGTATTAGGTGGCTAGTCAAGACTTGCAAGGTAATTAACAAATGATGTTTTGGCCAACAAAGCATGGCCTTGATGGGGATGCATTACTTTCATGGAGCCCCACAGCTAGGCCGCTCACAGGGATGCCACTTAATAGAGTTAGATGAATGGACTGTGACTTGAACCAAGCAGGTGGACACACCACTACCACACCTAGAACCCTGCTGACTCAAACTAACACATGCATCATGCATGTGAACGTGTAGACACACACACTCACAAATGTGGACATGCCCATAGACCGATGCACATACACATTCTCCTCAAAGGGGAATGTGTACAGCTGCAAGGTGAAACATGGCAAAGTAGAGACCAATTATCCTCCAGACAGATGACTTGGGATGTGGGAGGCCCGATCATTTTTCCTGCCTAGGTTTGAAACCCTGCTGCTGTCAGCTGCTGACAACTGGTCTCCTCCTCTCCAGCCCTCTGTTAATAGTACTGTCTATTTTAAAGGAACACTTGCCACCACACTGTTTGAATGTTAGGGTTAAGATGTTGGCCGCTATGTGCTCTTTTAGTTAGTTCTAGAGAGACTAACAGAGTGATGTTACAACCCCATTCAAAACAGCATGTCTCAATTTTAACAGCAACAAAAAAAAGCATAAAAAAACAAATGGATTAGGTTGTCTGTGTTGTGATACTTGTGTACCCTAAATGTGCTTTCTCCTGACGATTACATTTCTAAATATCCCAAAGGTCAGCACAATTTCACCTGGTGCTATTTAAGGTGAACACACCAACTCTATAGGCCTAATTGTAAAGGAGATGACAATAATAATAATAATAATAATAATAATAATAATAATAATAATAATAATAATAATAATAATAATAATAGAAACAATTCAATTGTAACATTTTGGATGTTTTTATGTATAGGAAGTATTAGTTATTAATCCTGCATAGTGATATTACAATGTTTTGCACCTAAATTACACACATTCTCAGTTCCTATACATGGAAAGGCGCCCCGAGCAGTTGGAGGTTTGGTGCCCTGATGGGGGCAGCACCATAGTGCATATGACAATAAAGTAAGTAATTTTCAATTCAATTTATATTTTTTTATTTTCTGTGAGGAACTTCACTACTGAAAAATGACTGAAAGCAGAAGTGGGGGAAAAAATGCTTTTAAATGTTTTGGACAGAGGAAGCAACTTAAAAGAAACTGAAGACAGAGAGGATTTTATAAAACAAGTGCAGCGAGAAGCAAAAGACATCTGCAAAATAAGAGCTGCTTTCATGATCTAAATGTCATTTTGGGTACTATACATATTATATTCATGGCTACTGAGTGGATAACTGACTTGAAACACTGGCCATTTCAGTCTGCTGGGCTGTAATAACACAACCCAGTATCACAGATAAATATGGTTTACAGTTACAAAACTGAATGAATGTATGAGCATCACCTAATATACAATGCATGATATAATCTGGAGCTCTTAATCAAAACGCCATTCTAATTAAAATGTATTAAGCCGATTACTTTTCATTTATAATATGAAAAAACATATTCAGCATCTGTAAAATGTAAATGTTTATTTTAATGCAATTACAACTGTTTCTTTCTGTCATTTGGCAGGTAAAAAAAAAAAATATTCATTGTTTACTAGCAGTTCTCATTCAAGTAACCTCTGGTGTGGTAAATAATGACTGATAAAAAAATCCATATCACAAACAGGAACTAACCATAAAACACAAGGTTTCATGCTCACACTTGTAATTCAAAAAATTGAATTATGAGGAAACCACAGTACTGAGTGATGTTCATATATCTAGTTCCTGCTACCTGAACACTGCAATAAAATGTGTGCAGTGCTGCTGGTGACAGGTTACCAAAAAGGAATCCATTAATAATGTATTTGAGATTCCGGTTGATGTTAGATCTTGGTGGCTTTTATTGACCTTGGAAACATAGTTGAAAGTGCGTGGTTTCTGTCTCTCCCATGAGGAATTTCAAGTAATGACAACAACAATGTTGGTGCGTCTACATGATACATCCTTACGTGATCGGGCACCGCCCCCACCTCCTCCACGCAGTAGCAAATAGCCAAGTAGGACACGGAGGATTAAAAGAAAACATGGACTCTTTAGAGGAGGTAATTATCTTCACTCAAGCTTCTGCGCGAGAAAGTCATCCGACGACACAATCTTCCGAACATAGCGATACTGAGAAATACAGAGAGAGTTGTGTGGAGCTGATAGTCTTAATTAGCTTTGTAGCAACTTCTTTGGCAATGGCTTGAATGTAAAAGACATTCATTAATATCAAAAAGTTACACACTAAAACTTTAATAATAGTAGCATAAGCTCCACTTACTAGAAATCCTCCATGGCTTTCAGTCAAACTCATGGCTTTTATCTGCAGATGGAAGAATGAGTTTTGTTTACAAGCCCTAATTTGGCCCAAGTATTACATATTTACCAGGATGTGTTTGTTTGTTTTGAGTTTAATTTGAGTTACTTGGTAACAAATGTAGCTGTCCACTTTATTGTTTTTATACATATTTAACTATGTCTATCTGCCTGCTTGAGTGGTCATTGTGAACAGAAGCCTAAGAAGAAAAGTTTATTTTGTGATGACAAAAATGGTCTGACTTATTAAACATGTAAACAACATTAATCTATCCTACATAATGCAGAGACAATGTGAGACTACAATACAATGTAACCTGGGGAGTTACACTACACAATATCACGACAAGTTGCTTAGTCAATGAGAGATTTCAGAATAAATTAACATGAGAATTTCCCCCGAGAACTATTCTAATCAGAGTATACTATCGTTTTCTGTTCCTGTTTAATGAATCATACGAATTATAGTCACATTATAAATGGCAAGTCTTTGCAGGGCTATTAGTTTGTTTCTTTAGGGGTCTAATAGAAGACATGCTTCATTTAGGGCACTGTAGTATCCCGCAGCAACACGGAATGAATTGCATTATTTTCAACAGCTGCCATTTTCCAATGATCTTATCACAAGTGCGCTAACATAATGTGGCAGAGGAATGTATTATTCCAGACCAGCCGTCTCACTCTCAGTCGATAATAGCATACATCTTTCTGAGCAGGTCTTTTACTTCCAGCTATCCGTTCTCCACGCACATTTCCCACACATTCTTCCTTAATTACAAAAAATTCCATCAGTAGACTCATTCCTGGTCAAGATTTATATTCAGCGGAAGTTTGCCTTTAAACTTTCATTTTAATGCTAATGCCTTGTGCTTTATTAACTCCCTGGTGTGTAAACCATGTTTGGTGGTATATGCGACTGCTTGAACGCAACAACACCTTATTCAATACGTTGATTAAATT
Source organism: Percina caprodes (assembly GCA_013375575.1). Lineage (NCBI taxonomy): Eukaryota > Metazoa > Chordata > Actinopteri > Perciformes > Percidae > Percina > Percina caprodes. Next base: position 1,291,752 of record JABXJD010000014.1, read on the forward strand.
TTGGTGTATCTAAAGAGGTGTCCGTAGAGATTTCATTGGGTGGGACAAATATTCATGCATCCTATTACTGGCTCCAGGCTTACTTGTCCTTATTGCAGATAATATTTTCTTGATTTCTGGCAGTAAGATAGGAGAATGAAACAAGTGCACCTCAAGTGCATCTTTTTCCAGGCATCACGTAGGCCTAATCATGCAGCACTTATCACCCGCTTTGCCCTTCAAACTTGTTTGTCATCACAGAGCACAAAACAGTTCCATGCTTCCATCTACTAGGCCATTACAGTCATAGTCAAAGTTCTTTAAGGACATTCAGAAGCAGGATAAGTGATAATTTGTTATTTTCTCTGACTATGCCAAAGGCTTGGGCATTAGAGACCTTTTCCTAACACATTTTCACACTTTTATTGAAAATACATGGCATTTTGTTGCAATGAATTTAAAACACCGTCAGATTTTCAAAAACTAAGATGACAACGATGTTTAGACAGACAATGTGAACTGTGAACATTTTGAGTGTTACTATAACGGATTCTAAGAGGGCTTCAACAGTCAAAATACAGTGGTTTCCACAGGTTGAGAATTTACTTGTGGTGGTGGGTGGCGCGGGATGTAACGGCGCTGAGTGTGATGGCTGGATTTAGTAATAAACTAGTAAAATAACAAAAGGTTTATTAACTATTTATTAAAAACAATGACAACATTAATCATTTTTTAAAAACTAAAAAATTAGAAGATGATACAGGTACAAATAAAGTGTAGCTTATGATGTGCTTTGTCAATTAAATTAAATTATTTTTTCATAAATGTTATGGTTCATTCCTGATTACATGGAGCCCAAATGTTAAAACCATAGCCTACTGTGATATATACAGAAAATTTGCATGTTATGATAAATCTCAACACTGTGTGCACGGCATGTACTCCTGTTAAATCATTTTACACAAATACTTACAAAGTTAATTCTTGTTCATTCTGTTTGCTATAGACCAAGTGTTTTTGATAGATTGTAATAAACACTGTTTCATACCATAATGTTCAATACATTTTTTTTTTAAATCAGGATTGTAGTTTAAAACTTTTACAGCCAACTTAATAAAATGCAGTTTATTTTGAGCTTGAGTTTATAATTAAAGTTAATGGTTACAGGCACAGAGACAAAACATTTAACCAATCACACTTTAACAGAACTCCACTTACCAAGCATGCTTAATTTTAAATGAATGTAGCCTACTGGCAGTCTGGCACATATTGGTGCTCAGTATGTTCCGTGGGTGCTCCGGAGCTCGAGCACCTACGGAAAATACTGAGCACCGATGTGTGCCAGACTGCCAGTAGGCTACATTCATTTAAAATTAACGGCGCCTATGTTATGGCCACAGTGTTTATACTAGAGTTGGAAAATCAAGGATCTACCTAGGCAGGACACCCAAGTAGACCATATGTACAGTGGGGCTTGAATGTGTGGGCAACCCAGGTACAAATTTGTATTAATGTGCATAAAGAAGCCAAGAAATGATGGAAAAATTTCCAAAAGGCATCAATTGACAGATTAGACATTCCTATAATATGTCACAAAAAGTTAGAAAAGCAGTCAGGATTTTATTTCCAACATCATTTCCACACTTTCAAAATAACAAATTAAAAAAAAAATGGCATCTGCAAAAGTTTGGGCACCTTGCAGAGTTTATAGCATGCACCTTTGGAAAGCTGAAACCTGACAGTGTCATGGATTGTTCTCAATCATCGTCTGGAAAGACCAGGTGATGTTAATCTTAAGGTTTTAAATGCCCAGACTCATCTGACCTTGCCCCAACAATCAGCACCATGGCTTCTTCTAAGCAGTTGTCTAGAAAATGGAAAATAGTTGACGCTCACATAGCAGGAGAAGGCTATAAGAGGATACCAAAGCGTTTTCAGATGCCAATATCTTCTGTTCGGAATGTAATTAAGAAATGGCAGTCATCAGGAACAGTGGAAGTTAAAGCAACATCTGGAGGACCAAGAAAAATATCAGACAGAACAGCTCGCAGGATTGTGAGAAAAACAAGTCAAAACCCACGTTTGACTGCACCATTCCATTATAAAGATACTCGTACAAATATGGTCTTCATGGAAGAATCATCAGAAGAAAACCTCTTCAACGTCCTCACCACAAAAATCAGCGTTTGAAATTGAAAGTTTGGAAATGAACATTTAGACAAGCCTGGAAACAAGTTCTGTGGACCGATGAGGTTAAAATAGAACTTTTTGGCTGCAATGAGCAAATGTACGTTTGGAGAAGAAAGGGCACAGAATTTAATTAAAAGAACCTCTGTCCAGCTGTTAAGCATGGGGGGGGGGGGAAATCAATCATGCTTTGGGGTTGTATTGCAGCCAGTGGCACATAAAACATTTCACGAGTAGAATGAAAAATGGATTCAATAAAATTTCAGGAAATTTTGGACGCTAACTTGATGCCATCTGTGAAAAAGCTGAAGTTAGAGAGAGGATGGCTTCTACAAATGGATAATGATCCTAAACACACCTCAAAATGGCCTTCACAATCTCCTGACCTCAACATAATTGAAAATCTATGGCTAGACCTTAAAAGAGCAGTGCGTGACAGACAGCCCAGAAATCTCAAAGAACTGGAAGACTTTTGTAAGGAAGAATGGGCGAAGATACCTCAAACAAGAATTGAAAGACTCTTGGCTGGCTACAAGAAGCGTTTCCAAGCTGTGATACTTGCCAAAGGGGGCGGTACAAGTTATTAACTCTGCAGGGTGCACAAACTTTTGCAAATGCCATTTTTTGTTTTGTTATTTTGAAAGCGTAAATGATGGAAATAAAATCTAATTTTTTTTTACATATACAAATGTCTATTCTGTCATTTGATGCCTTTTGGAGATCTTTTCTTGACTTCTTTATGCACATTACAAATTTTTGCCTGGGGTGCCCAAACTTTCGAGTTGAAGTTTTTTTGTTTTTTTTAATTTTTTTTTTGAAGTTGTTTTTAACTTGTTGACATCACCCCTTAAATGCAGTTCAAACATGGAAATCTAACATTAAGACTTACTGATGATGTAATTTGAAAGCCTTGTACTGTACAAGGCTTGGTCCTGAAATATTGTACTCCATATTTTTGTGAATTGCTTTTTGACAGAGCAAATTCAATGAACCAACATCATGAGCATTAATGGCTAACAGTACTAACAGTACTGTATGTCAAATAGGCCACAGATATTACAAATAACATCAACAATGGCTCTGTTCTATTAAAGCGTGAGCCATGACAGAGTGGCCGTGAGACAGCATGCACAGTAGGAGCGCCCTAAAACTGAAGTGGCTAAATGGCTGTGATTTTTCCACTCCAACATGTCAAAATGTCTTTGGAAAAGCTTTTAGGGTAACTTGTCTCTTTAGACTTTGTGTCACTGCTACGATTACTGTTTAATGTTGTGTAGCTAATGGTGGCTTGATTTGGTTATACGGCAATAAAATTACACTAGAAAACACACAGACCTGTTTGTACTCAAACTAACCAGATGCACCAATTTAGGCATTTTAAACAGCTTAAAGCCAACTAAATGGCTAACTCTGGATTTCTAATGTCTTGTTGGTAAAGTTTTGCATAATGGTATATAAAATACAAACAATTTGTGAACTACAGCAGATGAGAATAATCTGGACTGATAAGAGTATGCACCATACGTGTGCCGGGTTTACTCAGTTGATACAGCGCCCGTGGGTTCGACTCCGACCTGTAGCCCTTTGCTGCATGTCATTCCCCCTCTCTCTCCCCGTTCATGTCTTCATCTGTCCTGTGAAAATAGAATGCCTAAAAATGCCCAAAAAACATTTTTAAAAAGTTTTTATGCACCATACAATGGGAAAAGCTTTACTCAGATTTCCACTGTCTTTCATAAATATGTGCAACACATTTGTTAATAGGCTGAGTTAATGCATTATTTAAAATTCAGGGGCAGCTTATTATAGACTGCTATCAAAGTGTTACTCAATGTTGTACTTCTGCAAGGTTCTCTCCCCCTTGATGTGCACCCAGAGGAACAATACAGCACACAGATAGGACGTGAAAAAATTGGTCTTAGCAAGAACTAGGGACTTTAAAATCCATCTCATTATGCCAATCAAACTAGTGAACATTTCAACCCAAAATGGATTGACTTCCACCTCTTCTTGTACACCATCATCTCAATGGAGAGGCTTAAGAAGCGGTGCAACAAACTTCACATCTTTCTCTTGTGTGTGGATCAAAGCAGCCACTTGTAACATGAACGGGAAACATGACGGTCTGATTACTTTAATAATACATGAGAAATCTAATGAACACATTCAGAAAGTGGCACATTAGCCGTCTGTGCGGCGCTGAGCATTGATTAAAGTTTGCCTGTTTGGCATTTGAATAATGAACAAACACTGTGGAGAAACGGCACCCATTAACCTTTCAGCGAGTCCCTCTTATTCTAAGCAACAGCGTATCAGGATGTTCCAATTCCTGATTCCTATTTTCCACTACATTACCCTTCTAAAAAGATTCCAACGGCGTCCCTATCAACAGAAAGGTATGACAGAGGACTTCTAGTCATGTGCCACCCAACAAGTTGATATACTGTACATATCAATGTAGTTGCCCTTTTCTTACCATTCATGCGCCATTCAATCTGCTTTTTTAGTCTTGTAATGTAAGAGATAGCTGTGATATATATTATAGACAGACAGACAGACAGACAGACAGACAGATCATCATCATCATCATGGAACTTAGTTTAATCAATATGTTATTAATAAAGATGTTTCGTGGAGTTTTCTTGTAAGTTATGTTTACATTTAGGATTAATGTATAGTGTGACTCACTGAGGTCTAACAAACATGTTGGATGCCATTTCTTCCTCATGAAATGAGCAGATATCATTAACAATTTAAAATAGTACTGTTTACATCCATATTTACTTGCAAGTAAGTACATTTTTGGCAGATTACTACTTGTAGATTGTAGATTACTACTTGTAAACCACTGATTGACTAATTTGCGTGCCCGTTCATGTTAATTTCCATCTGCACATACAGGGTTCAAATTAGACGGGGACCCACTCGTCAAAACTGATAATGTCAAAAACTCATCAACATTATTGATGTGGCAACCGTCCAGGGTGTTTGAAATTTGGCTCCACTTTTTATTGGTTGTTACAACCTGTGGCTTAAGTATTGTCATATTGTGAATGTATTACCTGATGAAGGTCCACGACCAAAACATTAGGGATCGACCTGGATATGGATATGGATTTCTTAGTGCCGATGCATCAGCCTTAGCCGATGACCGATACGGGGTGCCGGTTTTCTTGAGCAGATATTTGGAGCCAATACTGCTTTTTCTCCCTCAATGTACATCATAAAAATGTAAACCCTGCCACACTGTATTTGTTTTCGGATTGTGCTCTGCCATTTCTTTAAAACGAATAAACAAAAACACAGATGTGTGTCACTTCTGCAATCATCATACATTCATATCACCCAAAATATGTGTGCAATGTGCATCATATGGACTATGCACAGCATATGGTTAACTGTGCAAGGGTAAAAGGCTTTCATCAACATCTACAACACAGCCTTGATGATGCACTGCTTGCTGACATATTAGACAGATATAATTAGTTCATCACAAAATGTCCTTTGTCAACACATTTAAATTTAAGAAAACAAACCTGAAAAGGAGTCATTGAAATAAAGTGCTTGATTTGTAATTTGAGACATGATGCTAGTGGTGCAGGGGCAGCGCATGGGCTGCACGTGAACTGCAGCGTCTCCAACAACACAGAGCTGCCTGTGGACACCTGTCTGTAAATTATGCCGGGAAAAAACTATCGCAAGATCAGCAGCCGCGTATCGGCCGATGTGATACACATAACAACGCAAATATCATCCGGCCGATAAAATCACTACAAAACATAACTAACTAGCAGGGCACTCAGAGAGCACATTCCTCCGCCAAGGCATGCCGACTTTGACAATGTAAATGTAGTGTGAATTTTCCCTGCTGGAAAATAATTTTTCCCGATTATTGCAACACCCCAAGAATGCAACACCCATGTCCTTTCTCACACTGTTAATTACAGTGAAAAATAAGGTATATCAGCCCCCGTGATTTGAATAAGTTCCAAACTTTAAATAGGTTCTTCCTTGGCCGAGGCTACACCCTCCCAAGTTTCATTAAAAATAAATAAATAAATAAAATAAAAAATAAAATAAAATCGGGCCAGCAGTTTTCTTCCATAATCCTGCTGACAGACAACTACAATCTGACAAACCAAAAACCTTTCCTGCTTGGTGGAGGTAATAAATTCAGTGCTGACATTGTGTGGAAATTCAACTTTTTTTTAAATAGTGTACAAAATAAAAATGTATCTGTCTCTGTTGCTCTACGTCTTTGAGTTTCTGTTCATTTTATTCATTTCTCCAAGCAAGGAAACCAGTAGCCTGGTGAGCTTGAATTCAGTTTGCATGGTTGACTGATTTCCTAACTGACAATTCTATCGTTAACATGCTATGAGGATTGTTAAAAACAAACTTTATATTTTTTTGCAACGTTTTCATTTTCTCTCAGAATCTGTGGTAACAGTTAACTAAATACTGTACATGTCTTTCACAGCAATGAGGTGGCAAATATAGCAAATAGGGTGTCTGCTTGTCTTGCTGTGCTTCCGCTCATCTGTTTCCTGTTCAAAGAGCGGTCTTTGTGTTTTCCTGGCATAAGTTTCAGCTTCTACTAAATCTGTAAAATGTTACAAATGGAGACATGTATTTTTTTGCTCCAAAGCTAGATCAAAGCTGCTTTTCAGGAAACAAAAGCAAAGCTTTCTTGTCATCTTTCAGAACACTGGACAACTTTTTCCAACTTATATCATCAATCCATGCTTGCAATTAAAATTATTTAAACAAATGAGTTTTTAAAATAGATGAAATAAAAAAAGTACAGCAGTACTCTGGATTGACAACAGTTCATTTAAAATGTCCCATGACATGGTGCTCTTTGGATGCTTTTATATAGACCTTAGTGGTTCCCTAATACTGTCTCTAAAGTCTCTTTCCCAAAATTCAGCCTTGGTGCAGAATTACAGCCACTAGAACCAGTCCCACTATGAGCTTTCCTTAGTGTGTGCCATTTCTGAGTTTGTAGCTTTTAAGGAGTATGGGGGGCAAGGTGGAAGCTGGGGGTGCGGCCTTGACCAACTGCCACTTTGCTCGTTTGAAATCCACGATGTCGCTCTCTCATGGGTGGGCCAAATTCTCTGACCGGCCAAAGCAGATCGGCCCATCTGAGCTTTCATTTTCTCAAAGGCAGAGCAAGATACCCAGGCTTGGTTTACACCTTTTGCCATTTGTAGCCACTGGGGAAATATAGACAGGCTTGCACCTTCACTTAATTTTCACAACATTTAACCTGTTTCCACAGGATGCGGAAGGCTGCAGATGCGGGACAGGATGTCAAGCACAGTAACAAATAAAACATCCGGTTAATTTTCAAAATAAAATAGAATATGCTCACGGCAGATCATATTTCCCTGCACTACACCTTGACAACACAGCACAGCGTTGTTTCCTCTCTGTTCCTCTGGATTGAAACAAACTGTTGTTGTTTTTGTGGTTCTATTCTACGTGAATTCTCTGTCATCCTCCTGACTACAGCGCTCAGTCATGGCCGCAACCGTTCCGCAACAGATAGGGACCTGGTGGGTGTTGACGGAGTGCGCAGCATGGAACAGACACGCAGCGTAGCCGATCTGCAGCCATTCCGCATCCTGTGGAATTTGGGGGTTATGGGTAATCGCCGGAAACTGCCTTGCAAAACTGAGCATTTCGGGAAACAACAACAACAACAACCTTCTAGCTAGCAAGCTACATGCTGAGAATGGTTTTGAAGAAAATGCGGATCGTAGAACAATGCAGGACTGCTTGGTTCTGGAATGATTGTTGAATGAAGATTTACAAGGAATACATTTACAGCATTTACTATCTGGGATATTTTGGGACCGATTGGCGGGGATTTGCTATGGACAAGTTACTTTTAACCATGTATCCTGCTAATTGAAATAGTGCACGTGACTGTGTGTATTTTATATTTTATGTAGCATTTTCTTTTGCGTAACGCAAATGTTTCACCAAAACAAGGTCCCAAAAGAACATTTAGCAGATCCACGTCGCAGCGACCGGAGTTAAGCATCACCCAAGATGACTGTGATTGGTTTAAAGAAACGCCAACAAACCCGGACCGTTTATTTTTATCCTATCCAAAAGTGTATGCGTGAAAGGGCCAGACCTTACTCCGTAGCACTGTGGATTAAGGTCTGGCAATGCGAGACAATGACCATCCTCTCTATTACCTGGTGTTTGTACATTGATTTGTAATGACTTTGATGACTGCTGATGTAGAAGCAGAGAGAGAGAGAGAGAGAGAGAGAGAGAGAGAGAGAGAGAGAGAGAGAGAGAGAGAGAGAGAGAGAGAGAGAGAGACTGCTTTTGCTGGGACTCCATGCACCCATCACTTTGCTTGTTGTCACACATCTTTTAACAGTGCAAATACAGTCATGCATTAGCAGACAGTAGCAGCAAGTTTGAGTGCATAAAAGGATCTGGGAGTAAACATTTTTCACAATTATCCAGAGGAGAACATTAGTATTTATTAAGCTAGAGTGCTTTTGCTGGACATATAAAAAGGAATATGTGTGGTATGATTTAATGAGTTTAATTCTGACCAACTATAGGGTGGCTTTCTGAGAAAAGATGACAGTGGCACCTACAGCATGCTCACAGATCAACAGAAAATAAAAGTAAAAGCTTTATATCATCTATTGCAGCCATGCAGAAATGTCAGAGATGTCTGGTGAAGATGGTAAAAAATGTCAAGTTCTGTGCTAATGTTCAGCATATGGTCACAAAAAAACACCAAAATGTGCAAACTTCTCTCAACAACTGCAAGAATAAACATCTGTGGGATATTTCCTGAAGCCACTTTCAAAAGATGAATCCGTCTTATAAATGAACAGAAAGATAATGTTAAAATTATAAGACTCCACGTAGATGTCCAATTTCTTGATAAACTTCTTTTCAATTCAAATGTGTGTTAAGTCTATGTCTTTCAGCTTAAATAGTGCAACACGACTTAAATTTGACAGTTTGGAGATGGATGACCAGTAAATGTTTGATTTCTAGGAACTGCAATTATCTTTCTAATGTTCTTGTCAAAAACTCTTTGCTCTTGACAAAGGTTCAAAATAAGAGCATACATCAAAGAGGAATAGAGAAGTTTGACACAATTCTTGGGAACATTTTTATCAGACCGCTTCTTTTAAAATAATTGGGATATCCTCTGAAAAGAAATGCCCCTTGTGTAGTGTGAAAGTGCTCAAGTTGGAACTTGTACAGGCAGTGTAATGCTCGGAACTATAATGACTTTGGAGGAAGGGTTGTGAGAAAAATTCTCCTTTTAACAATGTGCTTAACTTCTGCAATTTATTTGCTCCATCCATTGAAACTCTCCTTAAGGAATTACTGAAAAGGAAAAAAAAGTGAAAAACAAATCCTCCTGAACCGTAAAAAGACATACTACTCTACAACAAACAGGTTCCCATAATTTACCTTCATATTCAACTATTGTCCAATAGCACAATACATTTTTAGAGAAACACAATATTGTCACAATACCGGAGCTGTCTTGGGTGTTCGCCAACATATAGACTGGCAGGCTGGGATCCCACTGGTGGAAACTGATGGCTAACTGTTTGCTTTGATTAGTCAACCTCATAATTTGCCTCATCTGTAGTAAGTCGCAAAGCTCTCATCCACCCAATGTATTATTTCCTTTCCAAACTCAACTCAGATAAGCCAAGTGTACCCTACCTGTCCAGCATGAAATGACAGTGAACTAAAGTAAAGCTGTAATGGCTGATTAAAAAAAAATAATATATTTTTTTTAAAGTTAGACCTTAGTAGGATGCTTATGTTGCTCAGTGTCTGTGGCAGGTTGTAGCCATAAGTTTTTATAGGGGTTAAAAAGTGCTTAATGAAATTTGAGTTCTACCGTACAATAGCTGGAACAAAGAGCTCATTGCATAACATTTTAGCATATCACTTTAGGCTACACTATTGTTAGGGACTTGTTTTTTGTTAAATTAATTAAGCAGTTCTATCTTTTACATGACATTGTTTTTCTGCAGACATAACACAAGGTTTACTGTATCAGAAACAATGGCATTTTTATTAGTGAAAACAGGTCAAGAGAACAAGATTCTTTCCTTATATTTTGGCTGGCAGTAGAAACTCTTTGTTCCCTTGGGAACCTGCTGATTTTGGGTCTGTATTCCCCTCTGATTCTGATATGCCTTTGGCAATGGCTGATAACACTGCCATTGTTTGATAGCATTGGAACACACACACACACACACACACACACACACACACACACACACACACACACACACACACACACACACACACACACACACACACACACAGATGTGCATGTGCACACAGTCACGAACACACGCACCACTGCTGTAGGAGGGGGGACAAGTGTCAGCTGGAGGCATAGAAAGATAGGCCGCCTCCGCTACACAGTTAATCTTAATGAAAAAGAGTCTGCCTGCAGACTGGGTACTTTGGCTGACATCCATTGATGTTCTTTCCTCAATGTATTTTTGTATTTTCTTATATTTATATATTTTTTTTTATAAAGCATCATTGAGCTTTAATTGAAGGTATTTTCAAGTGTTTTAAACTTTTACTTTGCCATCTTATTTTGATTAAGTTCAATTTGAGGTACAATTTGTGCATGACAATACAGCGGCAACTGTACAGATTATCCAAAAAAAATCAATTAATCAGTTCATTGTTTGTTTTATTAAACAATGAATCAACTGTCCATAAAATATCAAAGTTAACATAAGACAGTGACGTCACACACAGGTATTGAATTTTCCAGTGATATGAAACATAGAATCACATTTGAAAAGGTGTCCTCAGCAAACGTGTTCATTACTAATAAATCCATTGTTTCAACAGTAGTATATATTATGCTCTAACAATACCACATTACAGTATATATTGCAGGAAACCTGGTGGTAATTTATATTTCCATTCAATTTGTCTTCTAATTTTTATGGTGTGAGGGTGTTGAGTATTTAATTGCTATGAATATTAATGAGTTATTGGCTGCAGCTTTGTTTTAAAGCAGCTGTTGTTCTTAGATAAGGAAAATATTTAATTAAGAAACATTTTGTAGTACGAGACAATTAAAGAAAATGAACAGGCAATTACTGCAAAATCCTGTTTATAATACTCCAGGGCTACTCTATACACTAGGCTAGTCCAACTGTTTCGGTCCAGTGTTTCAACTTAAATCATGGCTCCTCAAAAACAAAATTTTAGGTTTTATGTTGTTTTTTAAAAGATTGTATGCCTTACTGGCAGCCTAGTCTCGGATTGCCAGACCTTCCTCCACAGCGCTGCAAAGGAGGGTCTGCTGAGTCCACACAGCATTCCGGGATAGGAGAAAAATATGCTTGCATTTATTGCCATGTCTTTAAATCAATCGCACTTGTCTTAGGCGGCGCTAAGAGCTGAACACAATGACCCCTGATTTCCACTAACTGGAACAGCTGCGGAGCCACTCCGGAACGGTGGCAGAGTAAATAGGTTGCCATTAAAGTATATATATATATATATATATATATATATATATATATATATATATATATATATATATATATATATATATATATATATATATATATATATATATATATATATATATATATATATATATATATAGCGATCTGCAGGAAGAGAAGTTAACCATAGTGCTCATAAATCCACCAGAGTTAAAAATGCCAACACAAAGAAAGCGAACTGTAATGAAAATGCAGCCGAAAATAAGGAATATCCGGCAAAATTTCCGGAGGCACCTGAACAATCCCGGAAGTGGAACATTGTCAATATAGACTAAAATAGTACTGTTTAGGAGGAAGGTGGCCCAATGGTTAGCACTGTGGGCTTAAAGCAAGAAGGTACCAGGTTTGAACCCTGGTAGTCTCGGGCCTTTCTGTGTGGAGTTTGTGTTGTTCTCCCCGTGTCTGCGTGGGTTTTCTCCGGTTTTCCCCAACACTTAAAAATATATTCCCCTCCCTTTCTACCAAGCTGATGTGTGGTGAACATCTGGCGTGCATCACCCAGGATGGTGGTGTTATAGAGTAGTCCCCCGATAGATATATATATATATATATATATATATATATATATATATATATATATATATATATATATATATATATATATATATATATATATATATATATTTTATTATTATTATTATTATTAGCAGCCCAACGCATTCCACCAGTTACATTAAAAGTGCAACTAACAATGAACTGCACAAACTAGGCTGTGTTATTTAATGTAACACAGGCAGCATTACCTGAATAACAGTATATGCTTCCATATTTTTTTCTATAAACTTTTTCATTAGCATACAGTGTACAGTTCATACTGTACATGTGAACTAAATGTTTGTAGAACCAGCGGAACTAGAAGTGATTTACCCATAAGGCAAGAGTGTAACAAAGGCTGAATTGGTTTCCACTCTTACTGTAAACAAGTGCCTTGAGCTGAGGTCCTGACCTCTTGCGCCTGTCAAATGTTGAACTTGGTGCCATGACTTCCAATTTGGTTGCAGCACGGGGTGGCAGGCCTTGTCATGACTGGTCTGCTGAGAGGCATGGAGCTCAGTTAGAGTGTCTTGCCCCTCCGGCAGGTTTTCTTTTCGGGGCTCTTGGCATGACATGGTGCATTAAGACTCAGACAGCGTAAGTGAATAAGGGGGTTTGACACTCAACCCCCGAATAGACAAAGGCTTGGACACTTAATTAAGTCCTCACAGTTCTGTTCACTACTCATTAATGTAAAGGATTACTTAGTCCAGACTAAATGAATGCATGAGCTCTGTCCGAAGTGGTCTTCCCATTTTATACCAACAGAATACAGCAGGACTTGCGTGATTACAAATTGCGTGAATTGTACAAATTGAGTATTTTGGTAAATTCAATTTGCAAGATATTAAGACTGTTTTCAAGTACAGTATTTGCCAAATCAGCCCAGTCTCCTAGAAATTATCTTTATTCACTGCTATTTGTTTTCCAAAATTCATTTCAAGGTTTTAAAACCTTTTTTAATACCACATAGAACGCTATTTAGTACCTGTGTTATGATCATCCTATCCAAAGTGGAAAACAAAAAGGGACAATATAGACTTAAATTATTGCATTACTATAAGACATTATTTTGAGTACTTCACAGCAGTAAATAAAGAATTGTAATGAACGCCTTATTCAATTAACACAGACAGGATCTCGATAAGTGGCAGAAAATTGATTGATGGATTAAACATTTAAAAAATATAAATTATCTAAGTTTGGGCAAAAATGTACACAGTGATTGCTTTAGGTCTGATGAGGCTGACTGAAACTCCACATGAAAGGATTGAACAGCTGCCTGCCTGCACAATCCATGGTGAAAACAATCGCAATCCTGACAACGCTCAATCAGATACACAAACTCACATTAATGTCTACAGCTGGCAAGATGCTTTTGGAAATTATAGTTAAGACTTTCCAAGGGTTTTTTTGGGACATGTGAATTCAATGATTAAGGAGAATCACTGTTGCTTTGTTCAGTGGCAATGTTTTTCAAGTGTACCACGTGCTACATGTTCTCCCACATTCAATTTGTGGATTGTGGATTGATGAGATTTAGACAACAAAAGCTCTTTGGTTAAGATTGTGGTTTTGGTTAATTGTTAAAGCCAGTATAGCCAGTGAAAGGTCGCTGATGCAATCAATGTCGACACGTTGGCAGATTTGTTCATTAAAAATGCTTGACTCTTCTGTTAAATGTAATTTGGGTGGCATTACTGTACGTTTCTCTCTAAACTTTGCTGTTGCAAATTTATAGTATATTAATGTAATTTCTAGGACAAAGGGTTGACCAAATAGCTTGATTATGTCCAATGCAGTTTCTTTAGAACTATGTCAAAATGAAGGTTTGCATTTAAGTTAGACCTAAAATATTTTAAGAAAACAAAGAGACGTTCTGTACTTTTTCCACAATTGTTTAGCAGCTCTTCATCATTACCAAGGAAAATTGGTGCTCAAAGAGCAAGAGCTGGAAACAGAATTTTTTTTTGCCTTTATTGAAATGCTGTGAAGCAGAAAAGAAAGAAAGAATGATGCACATGAATTGAGTCTGCCGCCTAGAAGGACACTACAGGTATAGCAGTAAGTGTCAAGATGCTGCTGAGTTACTGAGCTGATGTAGCCACATACAGTATTTTATGACCCAGCAAAGATTTACATGCACAACAGGAATATACATTAATTCTGTGAGCTGATTATCCCTTGCGGTTTTCTTTATGTCAGGAGCACATGTGTAGACAAAAAATTATCCACAATAAGATGCAATCTACATTATCCAATCCCCCAACACACACACACACACACTGTCTGAAAATGGTGGCAACAGTTCTCCTCATGGTGAGTCAGTGAAAGTTCCTAATTGGATGCTACCCAATTACAATCACTGGTTTTATGATGGAAAGTGTTAATGTGAGGTTTTATAAACGAGGTATTTGAAATGATATCGGACTATTGCAAAAAAGATTCTAGGTCTATTAAAACACCCCCTCACACACTCATCACTTTATCAGCTCTGAAGTACACCACCTTTCAAGTCAGCAGACATCCTTCTATAGGCCTGAAGCTTCAGTCACACACTTCTTCTGGTGTGTGTGTGTGTGTGTGTGTGTGTGTAGTCAAAAGCATCAGGTCTAAAGCAATTATGTGCCACAGACAAGCCTTTTGTTACACTACGACAAACCAATTTCCTGAATATATGGCAGCTAAGTGACTCATCACTTTACTTATTCAGGCTCCTAAGCATAGAAGTAACACATAGGGCCTTTTGAAATAAGCAATATTTCTTATTTAAATAAATCAATAACCACCATCTGCACACACCCCACAAGATCACTAAATTCTCAATCTATCCAACCTTCATTGGTTTTAAATAGTGGGTGATCAAAATACTGAGGCAAACCAGCTTCAAAATGCAAGAATTGTTAGGTGAACTAAATTGAAAGGTTCTATTAAATAGAAGGCGCCTCATCAGGTCTGAATAATAATGACATTGGTGCCCATCTCATATTAAGTCTTGGCTTTTTGTGGCAGACAGCTTGAGCGACCCAGGCTGAAATTGAATTTGGTTCATTTCCTTTGGCTGTCTAATTCTTTTGTGCACTTCTCCTCTACTTGGCATTGATTGTTACGATACTAGGTGCATCTAGGCTAACTTTTATTCATGGGTGCAAATGCACGCGCTCGCATGCAAAAAAAAAAAAAACATCATGATAGTATAATACAACCACTTAGAGAGAGTTTCTGAAAAAAAAGTAAAGAGGTATCCAACTTTGTAACACACAAAGTAAAGAGGTATCCAAGGAAGTAACACACGAATGTCAACTGATTTTGTTAAGACGGCGACGTGTCATACTGTACATGTTATGCTGGATTCTGCTCAGTGCATGATGGGATTGGATGCAGACCTCATGACCCTGAATGTGAACAACATGTGAGGCAAAACAAACTTAAATGAATGAGGGTGATTGGCCTCCATCTCATTAACAGTATTAAGGTGAGCAGCAGGCAGATTGTACATTAAACTACACCCAGTTCTGTCTGTCCAAGTTTTTTTGGTCTTGAGTTTGTCAGAACATATTTTGGCGAAGCAAATGGTGCTGTTAGGACACAGTTTTTGTCATTGTTTAAATTTTGGATCCAAAGAGTATGCATTTCAGTTAATTAGAGCGTGCTGGGTCTGGTCTATGACCATCAGTCATGGCTTTTTTGTCCAAGCTCTGGGACTCTTTTAGTGCCAGTAATCCTTCCTGGTTTTTCCAGGCAGCTGCTCCAGCTTTTGCTCCCAGATTAGCACTAATGTCAATAATGATCACACTGTGCAGAAAAAACATCAAAGATGGTCGAGCCAAGTCTTAAGTACCACTTTGTTTAACATGTCTCTGAGGATGGGGAAAATCCATAATTAGAGAAAACAAAGACTTAGATCTTCTGAGCAAGAGGATATACAGTAAGATGTATGCACTGTGTCCAGTAGCATTATCTAGCAATTCATTGTTTAACAGTCGCACAATGTATTAATGATGCAAACTCCTCCAGGGCCAGTCAGTAACATACACCTGCCTATTTTAATCTGCATGTGTAGCCATTTAAAAATCCACAACACCATAGCAAAAGATATGTATCAATCCCAAAAGTACTTTAGACATAGCAAAACATTAAACATATGCTAATTTATACAAGGAGGGAAGTTATGTGGAATTTAATGGAATGTTGCCATGCAGTTCTGAATGTATACAATATAAATTTAGATCCAGACTTCAGTTAGTTCAATAAAAGTTGTTGAAAAGCAAAAACCCAAGCGAATACCGATATTGATATGAGAATTATTTTTTAAATTTCTTTTTAAAAAGAAACATGTTGTCCGATAATTGTTTCCCTTAAATTTCCAAGTAAAAAAATTAAATTAAAGAATTAAAATTCAACATTCAAAATACACTTGTTAGTGCTCTCTCTGGACAAACTACTCTAGCAAAAACCTTTTTTAAGTAACTGTCTACTGCTTACTGATACCGTGTATGTGATAAGCTTGATGTGGCCAATAATGTTAGCAATATCCATGTATTAGTTCAGCTCTAGAAAGTGGTGCTCTTTTGTCTAACAAACAAATCTTTTGCTGAATACTGGCACCTGCTTGCTGTAAGCACATGAAATAATTTTCTTCCTTGCTAAAATTCCTCAATTGCTTTTATTGAAAGTTCTGATATTTTATCGATGTGGCAGGAGGTGAAAGGGGAAGGCAGCAAATTCTTACATTAATTGGGTCATACCTGAAGTGTGGTGATGGAATTTCTAGTGAAATCCCATACTCCTGAGAGTGTGTGCTAAATTCAGATAAGCCTCCACTGCATGGATTCTACATCTTATCTCGAGCCAGCAATAGGACTGTGAGGTTCAATAATCTGGGGAAGGTTGGGTAGCAATAGCTTAGGCATCCATAGGTTCTTAAAAGCAATTTGACAATGCTTACAGACTCTAATAAGTGTTGCAAGTCCCCTTACGGTCAGTGAAGGATGCCAAAAAAAAGGTTCCTACTTGACATTATCTCTTACAATAATTTAAAACTAATAACTGTGCAGTCTGTTGTGTGCAGTGTAACGTCAAAGTCATCCGACGTCCTGTTGTCCCGTTAACCTGTATTTTGGTATTTACTATGAGATGTCAGTTCAGCATTGAATGCATTATTTGTGTTAATAGCTGGAAAGTAACAAGATTTGGATTTTCGGCATGGTTGTGCTCAAAAATGAAAATGGAGCTTCATGGAGACAGCAATGTTAATGTTAACTGTCTTTTAGCTGTTTTACTCGATATAATAGCCGTATTCTCATTAAGGTGATAATCTGCAAAAAACAGTTTGCTAACAAATGACCTTTAAGTATTGAGAGCACCGTTTGGCATAGTTATGAATGCCGTTAGCATGGTGGCTAGCACTAATGTTACTCCGTTTACGACAAATCGTCTCGGCTGTGCTTTCTAACATTCTGTCAGTGTGCTAACCTAAACCCGCTAGCCTTTACAACAGTGATGCTTCACTATACTTGTTAGACGATGCGCTTAGTTCTCTGTAGAGTTGGGTTTGTTGTCGTGCGCTGTAGATTGAAAATGTTGAAAATGTAAACAAAGCAATGTAGAAAAGCAATGAGCTATGACGTAGGTGCCCTTCGAGTCTAATGTCAGAAGCCCCACTAGTGGACAGATTGTATAGGGAATATAGATCTGCAACTAACAATTATTTGCATTATAGGATGAATCAGCCAATCAATTTATGCTGATCCACTGCTGCTGGGTCTAACGTTAGCAGTCCGCTGACCCTCAACCACTGGGTGTAACGTTAGCGGTCCGTTGACCTGCTACCGCCGGGTCTAACGTTAGCCATCCGCTGCCCCAGTTTGTGGGGAAAAAAATTTATTTGTTTCAAATCGTTAACAGACATAATGAGGGGCACATAACGTGAAGTAACATGGCATTTTATTTTGTTTGAGTTATAACTTGTCCAGTGGGGAAAGTACATTTCTCTTCCACTTGCCCTACAAAAAAGAAAAAATCCACTTTTCCGGACAAGCGGAAAAGCCTTAATGTCAAGCCCTGGGTGGACTTTGGGCTTTTTCTTTTTGTAAACCTATAACATGCATAAAAGATAAATAACACAATAAAGGAAAGGGAAAAGCCAAGAAGCATAATATGAGCACTTTAAATCGATTAATCGATCAAAATAGACAATTTATTTTATTATTACAACTTTTTACTTGGACTGCAACTTTAGAAGATAAGGATGTCAATATCCACAAGTCCCAAGAAAAGCCTGAAATAAACAGTCCATCGACAGTAGTTCCTAGCGAAGAAGACATAGGAAACTAGATCATAATGAAAGAATACAGTATCTCATTAAGTGTAACAGGGTGGCTCAATGATGCTTCTTTAAATAGTTTTTTCCTCTATGACTCAGAGGAATAAGCTCTATAAGGCTTTAACTACACGCGTTATACTTGTTAGCAGTGCGTGGTATTTGTTGACAATAACAAAAATATAAAATCATCACCGGAAAAATCCTTTAACGGAAACAACGTTGATTGTCATTGCTGGTCATATTTATTTTCCTAGTTTTTTTGTCTTTTTTAGATAAACAGATAAATGTTGTAATCATCTTCTATTTTCTTTGAAGCCACCTAAATTTATTACATTACTTTATGGACCACTTGACATACATGAGTTCTTTAGGGAATCCAGAGTTTATGGGAGAAATAAATTTCATAATTGTCCTCTCAATAACCACTAGAATATACAACCTGCCTGTCTAGAAGAAAGAGTGAGAAAAAAAAAAACAGACAGACACTTTTTTTTTTTTTTTTAAATGTAAAGATTAGAGATTGAGAGTAAGAGGCTATGAAGTGTGAGCGAAGGAACGGTAATTGAACCACACTGCCATAGCACCAGTGAATCAGATAAATAACAGTATAATCGAGTTTTGCCCCGACATGCATAATTCATATTACATTTAGCATTATATTTTTTTCTCAGGATGACTTTGCTGCTTAGGACAAATTGTTGAGGATATAAGAACATGCTACAGGTTTTAGCCCAGAGGGATATTACAGCGGTCTCATGAAAGCCAGAGAGTTGCCTTTATGTGCACAGATCACTCTTTCATCCTCCCTTTGAACCCAGATTGTATCCATACTTCACATGATAAAACTCATTCTGCACATGGATCAAGGTCATAAATATATTACTCTAAGAAGCAACCTTTAATAACACTGCAAGAAATATATTTGAGTTTAAACAATTAGCATTATTCTTCTATGAGCTTTTGCCAATTCCAAAACATAATAAACGTAATACATCCATGGTTGATGCTCTACGCCCTTGACCAGCTGATCGGAGAAACGCGTCACGTGGGTCTGGCTACTGAAAGATATTATTCAATAGTCACGTTCAACTGATCAATTTTCATAAAGATGGGCATCGGCCAGCTTTTTGACGTGCAGTATTTTTTCAAATGCAGCGTCACCTTCCCAGGATGCTTTGTGGGCATGATAAAGTCGCTTGCCGTCACCCATTGGAATAACGTGGAGCACGGTGAGAGACAAGCGTCGCACAGCCAGGTGGATCTGCACTGTTAGTGTTCTAACGTCATGAGGCATGATGAGGCACTGAAATCTGTGTTGTTATTCCAAACCGAGAGTGTCGACTACAGCCCGTTGCACCACTACTAAAAAGCATTTTGGTTTTGCCATTTGAATCAATTACATTCTTATGTTATGATATATAAATGATCATGTTGAAGATGTTACCAACCAGATGTCAAAACCAGCCAGATATCACTGATGTATAGAATCAGTGGGAGGTGCAAGAGAGTCACCTGGGTGGAGAAAAATAGAGTGATTTCTTCTGGCTCCACAGTCCTTGGCAGGTGTAGCGATAGCTCACTCACAACTCCACGGACCACCTGCTGCCAAATCTGATTTAGTGCAGGAAAATATTTTCTCCCCAAGACCATGCCTTCGGTTTAGAAGGCCAGGCCACATGTTGTGAAACGAAGTAGGCCGGCAAACTAAACGGGTTGTCATTTGCCCACACTGCGTGGCTATTGATTTACTGCTCCTTGCTGCTGGTTTCCTGGAGGGGACAGCAAGCACTAAAAAAACGCCTGCATGCTCCATCAAAAGAAAGCTTCCTCGGGCCAGACCTCCCATGAGGCTCAACTGCCAGCACATCATCAGGGGTTGAATAAATGATCAGCTAATGCACAAGTGATGGCATTAATTTAACATGTGTGATCACATGAAAAGGCATCAGGTTAGTATAGCGGATGTACAATTTGCAACTGTGACTAATGCACATTACAATATTCACAGTAAAAATATTAATAAATAAAATAAATAATTATTGCATTTAAAATTAACATGTTTCTCTTTCAATAACTTCATATATCCATTTTATTATTCTTACTGAAATACTTTCCAAGACACGTAATAAATGGTGAAGTGGTAGAGGCCTTCATTTTTGTACTTTTATAACTGCAACACTGTCATTGCATTATGTAAGGAATTAAGGTGAATTTGCAGTAGATTTAAACAATTCAGCAACGGTACCTCTGAACTCGCATTTACTTATGAAGTCATGTGATCTTGAACACATCAAGCAATAATTGGTCTGGGGCTTGGTCGTGTCATACTTGTAGTGTTGCCACTCTTCCGTCCAATACACAGCAAGAATGTATAGCACTATGTCTGTCTAGTCTGACATAGTGACTTGTGAAAGACCAAAGAATAGTGTAGTCTGATCCTGGCATAACAGGCATTTCTCGGGGTGGAAAAAAACCCCAGCATGAAAACAACAAGAACACTCCACAGACTTCACTTCGGTCTGGACATTCTTGCTGTGAGGCGATGGTGCCAACAACTCATTGTCATTCAGAATGTAGTGGTGGGATCTAATCTGACAGTGCCATTTGAAGATCCAACCGCAATCTGACCACAAAGGCGGTAAACACACCCAGACCAGATCTCAGCAACATCCTAGCCTGATCAGAGGATGCAAATTGCATTGAAATGACATTTTAACTGCAGCCACACTGCTCTGTAAGAGCTTCCTGAGTGGAAGATCTTGCTATAAAACAGTTGTCCTTTTAACTTGCAATTTACAATGGGATATAAATATACACTACACACATGCAAACATGTTTCCATCTGTGCACATTAAGAGCACAATTCTTTGTATGTATTCTTTGTAAGAGATTTATTTAGTGACTGGTATAGTAATAGAAAAAACTGTGATGCTAAGGATACACAGAAGCATGAAAATGAATTGATATTTTGTCTCCAACCTGTTAACCTTCTCCACCTTCAGTGTGAACACATTTATTCAAACAGCAGGCAATGGCTTCAATTGAGAGTCGAGGATTTTATTAAGTCTGCAACTAAAACGCAGTTTTATCTTTAAACATCCAGATCCTTTATATAAAAAAAAATAAAACTTGCTTTAATAAATCTCATACTAACTCCAAAGCTTCATAGCCAGTATATTGAGACACTAATGCACTTCAGTTACTTAAAAAAAACAAGATCAGAATGCAATCTGTGATAGATAGATAGATAGATAGATAGATAGATAGAGATAGAGAGATAGAGAGATAGAGAGATAGAGAGATAGATAGATAGATAGATAGATAGACAGATAGATAGACAGATAGATAGATGCTGGTGGCCGAGGTGCAGACTGGCTGCACATTGCATATGATCAACCCATTACACTCTGCCAGGGCTGGTTATGGAAATAGACTTATAACAGTGCTACCTGATGTTGCTGCCCACTGAGACAGAGGGAGATATCACATTCATTTACCAGCCTCCAATTAGTGCTGAGCCCGCATCATCATCAATTCACATACTAATTGTCCCATGTGACTAGTATAGTATACCACCATCTGTGCAGTTCCTCTAAATCTTGAGCAGGTTGTTATTTTTAAGGAGAAAAGAAATGTGGTTGTAAGGCACCTAAAGGTCTACATATTTGCACTGTATGAATTAGGAGGGTCAAAATTATTGTCAAAACTGACATGTGTGTGTATCATAACACCACAATCTTCAAATGGTAATTAATTAAAGGAAAACACACCCTGAGGTCTGTCATTATAATTGGATATCTACCTTGCATGGCTGTGCCCTTTTCATTGTTTGGTGTTATATATTTCCTTGTAAATAACTCATTAAAAATAGACATGGTGACCTCAAATTGAGATGTTTCTAGTGCAGCTACAACAGAAACATTTCTTTAGCATAAAACATCAGGTTTGCAGCAAAATCAAAGAGCAAGGCTTCCTTTGTTGCTGCCATTTTGCGTTTATGACCAAAAATCATACTGCAAGATTTCTATCGCAAAAAAAGGTCACTGTTTCTACCAACCGTAGCCTCAACAGACCAGAACACAAAGCTGCAAGACATAAGTTCACTTACATTCTGTGAGGGTTGTTGAAAGTCTCACTGGGGAGCAAAGGAAATCTCAAACTGAGGCCCAAATAGAAGTTGATAAGCCACAGAAGGAAATAAGACTACTAGCACACTCCATAATGCATCACAGTGTACATTCAGATTTTTTTTACATCCAGTTAAATACAGTTTACATAGTTAGTCTAATAAAGACTGGCTAACAGTTAATGACAATGATTATTTGTCTTTGACAAAGTGTTTTACTGACTCAAGTGAGATCAACCACCAGGCAACTACAACTATTTCAACTACAAATGCTGCATTATATTGCAGTGTAACCCTAGCAGCTGCTGTGGCAAACTGCAAACAGAATAAAGGAACCGAGTGTGTGTAGGCGTTTAGCCTCAAGTTTAGTAGAGACCTTGAAATGTGAAACTTTAAGTGTTTTCAAAGCTTACATGGAAGAAAGGTGGCTATGAAACACACCTTACAGGTTTAATAGAGGCCATATTGCCCAGCAGTCTTAGAAAAAACTGTATTTTAACATGCTGTCTGTGTGAAAGACTGCACAAAAGTGAAAGGCTTCTGCTGTGAACTGTATAGGGTGAATCAGGATAAGACGGCACTTACTGTGTAGATCTCGAAGAGGTCTCTTCCTTTTGAAAAAATTTAAAGTGTCGAATCAATTCATTATTTCTATAAATCCAAACCTATCAGTCTTGTGGCCATGTATCTCCATCTTAGAGCAGAGGGGTAACCATACAGAATTAAAACATTATAACCTTGTGTTACATAGGTTAACATGACTGGACCCATTACTGGCAATACAGTAGTTGATGTCATGTCAGATTTTTTTGTCAGTGGTAGATCTCAATAAAAAACTGTTTTCCAAACTCACATATCTGAACATCAAATAGAATAGAAAATGAAATAACGAATCGGTGTTTCATTACAATAAATTAATTTTTTGTCCTGTTAGGATATGTGTAATTGAAAAACTTTTCCTGCATCTGTCTGTATGTACGTGTTTGTGAATGGTATATGGCTTAGGCCATGTGTATATATGTTTCAAGATGTCTGAAGTCAAGTGTGCTTCTGTTAACACATTTCGACCTGGCACTAAGTCCGATCACGCACCCCATCCAATCCCTTGGCTGGCTGCAAAGTAAAATGATTCAATACATCCAATAAGCTTTTCGCTTTCTTTTCATTTCTTTCATTTGAAGCTGGTTGTGTACTGCCATCCTGGGTCAGTCAACCCCATTTCAAGTGTCTTTCTTTCAATCTTTACCAGGAATTTCCTCAGCGGTTTCTCCTTTCAAAAAGTCAGACGCGGGCATTGCTTTTTTCGCAAAAACACAAAAGAAAATAAATCCTTCACAACGATAACACAGTTCATTGTGTCAAAAGGGGATTATTCACAATAATGCCACTTGCCATTGTTACATCTAGATTGTTGTTTCAAGATATTGCTCTCCGTGTCACCGGACAGGATGAATCAACTTTGCAGGAGCTCCTACGAGCCGTTATTCAATTATCATTTGATTCATCAGGTTGAACGAGTGCAATACGTTATGAAATGCATCATGAAAAGGCTTCAGGGATTATCTCACAATCCGTACTGATGAGATTGAACTATGAACATTTGTGAGAAGGTACAGACAATAAAACTGTACATTAAAAATGTCATCCTCCATTCTGGCTCCACTGACAGGCAAAGGACCAATAAGCACAAATGTCTGACGGATAACGCTCGCATTAGGGCTTGATTCATTCACTGGTGCTATTCATAGCTCTCTGTGAAACAAAGTGAATATTACTGTGTGTGCATTACATCCCGCTTCAGTTGAAACCTTTCTACAGAATGCAAATGTACAGCATAGATCACCAAACATAAAGCTTATAGGAAAGGCCCTGATTGGCCTTATGATTGTCTTCCTTTCAAACCATGAGGATTAGTCCTCCATTATGAATGGCACTATTAACCCTGGTTCATTTGTGAATAATTTCCAGGATGTTAGGTTTTTTGAATATGTTTCCATGTAATGTAACAATGTAAATGTAATGTGGTCATGTGGCTGGGGTTAGCTTGGGAATGTGTGTTGATTTTGTATCTTCTAGTTGGTGAAAGTGTGAGCTGAATACATGGTCATGCCTGTGATGTTCATCACTGCTCAATGACAATTATGGAGTGAGAACTTAAGGGTAGCAGAGGGTAATCCTTTTACCAGGCTCCCTCAGGGCTTTCCAGTGGGTTGCTTGATTCAGAGTATTGACTCCAACCACTCGTCTTGCCCCAAAATTACCTATTGATTTACCCTTTTGACAGTTGTTAGTTGGAAACTTAATCACAGCGACCTACATTGTCATATAAAGTACATTGTTGTTTGGCACTAGCTGCCAGTTCTCCTTTTGTGTCATTGCTGTAAGTATTGCGGCTGTCACATACATGGAAAATCAATACATGTAGTATACCAGCTCAGTTTTGCTTACAGATGCTAAGACCTTTATAAAGATCTCTTCATATTGAGCTTTGACGAAACTAAATTATTCTAAAGCAATGTGTAGTGTGTCCTTCAAATAATGAATTGTCTACAAACACACAAGTCTTGGTATCACCTTTTTTCTAATAAAGCAGTGTACATTATAGCATTGTTGTGGCTCTAAAATTTAATTTCTATCAGCAGTTGCTAAGCACAGAGGCACAGATTTTTGTTCTGAAATCATGACAAACTGAAACCTTAAAAAAGGTTTCAAAAGTTTCAAAAGTCAAACATTTAGAGACTTTGCCATCACTTTTACAGTTATGGAGGCATAGAGATTAGAGAGATGAGGAGATGGTAGAATTATTTAATTATACAGTATAAGGAAAATATGGATTTGTATAAAGAGGAAATAAAACCATGATATGTAAGTTGATGTTGTACAAAATGTAGAACAACATAGGTATGTGTAAAAACATTATCCAGAGGAAAAAAGATGGAGATTAGGGTTTCACAGATATAGGTTTTTTAAAATCAGTCAATGCTTGTACTGAGGCTGGTAACAATTTGCTTTGCTTAAAACTGCTGAAAACAGTTTAACCACCAAACAATGCTTACTCTCTCTACACTTAAAGAATACACTCGTTGTAGGGGAACAAAAGCCAAAATTACACTGTCAACTTTTTTTGGTGTCCAAATTCTGAAAGCAAAATGTATGCTCTTCATGATGCCCTTCAGATTTCCCACAATAGACCCTAAATAGCTGTGTCCATGGCACGTATATTTCTTTCTGATAACACCATAATGCAATGTCTTGCATTTCAAAGAATTAGAGTCATGTAAAACGACACATATCAATGATGATGCAAAATGATAATTCTCAATGTACTGCTAACTATAGAGTACACTACTGAGTGTTAATCATACAGGAGTAATGAATAAGAGAAACAATTAAGTAATTTCGTAAAACAGCCAATTACTTAAGTTTAATCTCAATGCCAATACCAGTGTGTTTAAAATAAATGTCTTTGTTTTGTTGTCACTGTTGAATGGCCTGGTTTACGTTAAACCCTTTGTAAAACATGTTATCTAGTTTGACAGTCAGTCATAATGGAAAAATAACTACTTAAAAGTATTTTTTTAAGGAGTAAATTACATGGTATTAGATCATGCATAGACTCACAAAGTCGCCGATACCAACATGTTAGGCCATTACAATAAATCAGTTTTAAAACAACTCTGATTTTAACATAAGATTTTATTTACATTGCTAAGAATTGTAAGTTACAAAAAGTCTCAAGTAGTTTTCTAAAATCCATCAGATTTAAATAGGCTGTTGCCATTATACAGTAGTTGCTGTGACAGGGACCTTGTCAATCATACATGAAAGGCTCCGCCCAGGAAGGTTTGTAACAAAACAGTTTGTGACTGCTGAGAGTCACCTGTTGGAACCATTAAAATTGAAAATAAAAATATTAAGATGCAGGTAGGAACTGGGAAGTTTTTGGTGATATTTCTACGACTTAATGGCAACACCAGGATCACAACTAAAGTCTTATTACAAATACAACATCTTGAACAATATTTTAAAGATTAAACTTTGAACAAAGACAGAAGTTGCTACAACAACTCAATTTGGATTCTCAGTCTTCACAAATGTATGTAGGAATATGAAATGGTGACAGAACTTATTGAAACATCTAAGGGAGCCTGAGTACATACACTCAGTCACAGGCCACTGTATTAAGTCAGAAATATTACAAACACCCTTCAATATAATGGAGACCAGTACAACATCACCAACTACTGTGACATCTATAATAAACAAAAGTAGAAGTATCACCTTCCTGACAGTGTCAAAAAATGAACGTTCATGAGCTTCACAAAAGTTGAGTATACAGTATATATGGCCAATATGCTGTTTTTGATTGCAGAAGAGTTGTACAGGTACTGTATACTTAATAAAGTGGCCAGTTAGTGCATATTATATTTATAGTCTGATAATGTAATTCTGATCTTGTTTGTAAAATGTACAAACAAGAAAATGTTTGAGACTGAATGAGTTAGTAAACTAACTATTAAACTAGAACCTATTTAAAAATGTTTCCGAGTTATACATATAAAAATGTAAACTTTATTAAAAGCGGTTGTCCCTTACAACCAAGGTGCCTGTATAATGAAGAGAAGCAAGGTTCTTGCACATGCAGTAGTTCCAAGTCGCACAGAAATAATTCTCTCATTCAAGCTATATCATAAAAAAGGTACAAAGAGTACATTTTCACTTTCGCAGACTTAACATGCATGATTGCCGCTTGACGTTAAAACATGCACATCTTCAATTCAAGTGGAAAAAAGGTCATTCTACCCACCACAGCATTAAACATTTATATTGTTTATGTTTCCCATTTTTGCAGCAAGATGCCTCTCAGCAAGTCTTGATACGCACAAATGTATGTTTTCTCTCCCTGCTGGATCTTGTGTTTTCTAGATCTATTACCGTAGGCATTAGTGGGGTGTTTGCACTCTGCACTGAAGCTTGGTGGTGTAACAAACTGTTAATCTTTCACTCTGACAGAATATCATTAAGATCAGCTATAAAAGGAGAGATGGCAAATAATAGCTAGGCATTCTTATAATACTTTGCTGCACAAGTTTGGTAATAATAATAACACTGGTGGGCAAATGCAAGCACAAATGTTTCAGTGTTGATACTGCAACAGCAGTGATGTTGGCTTTGCACAGCATTGCCTGTGTGAATAGAAGGTGACAGTCGGTGATATGGCAGCAATGCTAGTCTTTCTATTCTTCAAGAGTGCATATTCATTATTCAATTGCAAAATTTAGTTAAGAGGATGTTTTGGCTGTAAATCAATACTATTTGGGACATTTTCTATGAATATAAACATTTGATATACATTTGATATTTTTTTGTTTTTAAAACATTTAACCAACCCTGTAATGGTGACTTTCTGGGTGACTCATTTCCTATGTTTGCTCAGGAAACAGACAGAGGCTGCTCCAGCCAGCCTAGGACGTACAGAAGGGAATGAAAAGCTAGTTTGGAGATGATATCTGTCCATCTCCAACCATGGAGATTAAAGCCATGACAGCTGTTGTGGCAAACGGCTTACAGCTTACCGAAGTACCTGCAAAGAGATGGCCACGATAAAATAAATTACCAGTGTGATGGCTGATGGCTTAAGAACACTGCCTCATTTCATTTTATTTTATTGAACAACAGAACTGTTATCTGATTTTGCTTGGGCTAAACCGATAGAGATTTAAAGGTTTAGAACTAAATGGGGTTCTCATTTTTACTCCCAATAAGAGGTTGTGTGTCTCTTATGTTCAATCTAAACATTCAACGAATCCTCAAAGTTACACCACGATGAACATGTCCCTAGACCTGTTCATATTTTATATTGTTTACCTTGAGCTCAAGGCCACCCCTTTTCCTATAACAACAGACAAAAGGTCAAATGTGATGCCATGTGGTTGTGGTTGTGGTGGTGCAGTGTACTCTGCTTCATTCCTTTCTATAGACACTCAGCCTGTGGAGCTGAGGTTTAAAGGGAAGGTCTTATCAGTGTCCGCCAGGTCCTACCCCTCCACTGGAGTCGCTATCCTCGCAGGTGAAAGCAGGGGAGAAACTGAAGTCTGGCAGAAGACGGAGGAAGGAGACAAAGAAGTGCAACAAAAGGAGAAATAGGTAGAGAAGAAAAAGGAGCAAATGGAAACAAGCTGTTGAGAGAGGAAGATGAAAAATCTAAATAGAAACAGGGTGTTGAACTTCAATCCGCGTAAGGAGGGGGGCTGGGGTGGTGGATGGGTCAAACAACAGAGAACTTTCACTCAGGAGACCGGAGATTGTGTCCCGCGTGTCACGATTCCTAAACCCAACCGTCCCGCTGTTTATTTCCTAATCCCAACCCGCTGTTCTTTTCCTGAACCCAACCAATCTGCTGTATACGGCCATCCCGTTCTTCGTTTCCTAAACGCAACCCGTTGTTGTCCCGCCCACCCACAACCTTTTTCTTAACTTAAAGGGCTTAAGGGGTGTTCATTTCACGAAATTATTCCATGGGCCCATCACTGAATTTTCAGTGATTCTGTGAAACTGCCACAGATTTTGAGTTAAGGGACTGTGTTCATTTCATGGAATTATGTGAGATTAGGCTGTGTTTGTTAAAGCTCAGTAGTTTGCTTTATTGTGTGGTCAGTCAATGTAAGTATTCTGGTTTAGAGCAGTACCAGCAGCCGTTTGTCTAAACGTAAGTGCTGATTGTTTCAAATCACGCATGGAGTCAAAGGAGCAAGGAGATCACTGGAGAGTTGCCAATACACCAATGCTCACTTAGACTAATCCAAATTACTATGTACTGCTGGAATTTGTAAATAATTACCCTGATTAAATGGCATAAGTATAAAAGAATTATTCCAGTTCAGTTAGTCTTATAATACAGGAATGAATTTCTTGTAGTGATGCTTTTTTTCTTACTTCTAAAAATAACAAAATAGACAAAGTATGCTTGTATCAATATAGTTTCAATATATAGCTACAAGGGTTTCTATATTGAACCACCATTTTGCACTGGCAATGAACAATCATAAAGAAAAAAATCCACTATAGAAGAGTTACAGAAAGCAATTTCTTCGTTGACAGTATAGACTTATCGCAATGCAGTACCGCTACAAAGCATGCAGGGACATAACTCTTACTTTTTCTTTTCCTGAAACCTCTTGTAATATTTCTGTTTTCTGTCTGCACATATTGTACAACCCTGAGCTGAATGAAACAAACTGAGAAATTTAGGAAATAGCTGGACAAGGAAGCTTGAGGGACACTAACACTCCAAGGGTGGATTTTTTAATGAAATACTAAAATAGATTCACATTCTGGGAAATATACTTTACTCACTTTCTAGTTAAGAGTTAGAAGATACAATGTATAATATAGTGTAAATATTAAGCTACAGCCAACAGCAAGGCGACCGGTGGATATCACAAAACGTTTCTGGTCTCAGCCAAGAAATAGGCTGGCACATAACCCATTGTAAAAACAGCTAATTTTTTACACTTCAGTTTTAGTACAGATTAGACAAAAGAAACAAAATGTTGATTAGTGAGATTTAGAGGTGCTTGTGGGAGAATTTGGAGAATTTTTGCTTCATATCTACTGGACATGAGTATATGATATCAATGTTGTCCTCTAACTCTGCACCAGAAAGGTGAATAAGTGTACTTCCGAAACTATTCCTTTAAGAATAAATTAATGAGGTCCAGAGCACAAATGGCAAGAAACTGAGGAGACCTACATGCCAACCACAGTGATGTGACAATTATAACGTGGTGAGGCTGGAACAGTAGAAAGCCCTCAAGCCTTTAGACTGAATCAAAGGTAATATGGGTCGCTGTTGGTGCATTCTAATTTAAACATCTCTCCAGGGGCAGATTACCTTGCACAACACATTCCTAGAATGGCAATACACACACCTTCAAGTTAGACCTAAAAATACATCATATGGGGGAGGTCAAGCCATCTGTGTAGTGTGGGCTGGAGAAAAACAAAATGAGTCATATGAAGGTCATTTGTTTAAATTAAAAGTACATATTTGAAGGGTATTTCTTTGATATTTTATTATGTTATGTAAGACGGGGCAGACAAAGGAATAGTGATTTAATTCATTTTTATGTTGTTTTTTTAAACTATGTATTCAATTACTTCAATTTACATAGTCTTGCATTGCCAGACCTATCTCCACAGCGCTGTGTCAGCGATGGAGTGGTCCAACTACACCGCCTATCTAATGTATTCTGGAATAACACTAGCTTGTTTATATTTCTTAAAACCTATAACAACTGTCCTGGGCAGCGCTAAGCTAAGACAGCAAGAGGGGAAGGACAGGCTTTCTTAAAGCAATGTGTGCATCAGTTGAGCCAGACAACACTTTACTGGGGCTGTTTGAACAAATTACAGAAGTCAAATATAATTTGAATAGTAAAATGTTTTTATAAATGTACTGGCACTTCTCGAGCGAGAAACACAAGGCATTGTGAGATCTTAAGCCTAGTTCAGAACTAATATTTGCAAGACAAAACCGTTTTTTTTTTTTTCCCACAGGCTATGTAGTACTCCTTGTGATGAGTACATTGACTTGGAATTGGGGAGTGTCCCTTTAAAACTGCACTGTGTTAATTGTTATTACTATGGGGGTCGTACTGGGCCTTAAAATACTATTGACTAAGTCTAACGGCATATTAACACATCC
The DNA here is from genome assembly GCA_013375575.1 of Percina caprodes. Classification (NCBI taxonomy): domain Eukaryota; kingdom Metazoa; phylum Chordata; class Actinopteri; order Perciformes; family Percidae; genus Percina; species Percina caprodes. The sequence continues at coordinate 1,323,167 of JABXJD010000014.1, forward strand.
AGAAGACACACAAATACATGAGCATCCAACTGGAGTGTTTCTGACCATGTGGAGAATTTAAGCCCAATATTCACTTTTAGAAGTTGAGAAACGCTTCTGACTCATTAGTTTCTAAAGTTATGTGGTTATGTTCATCAGTCACTTGCTTACTTATGTTCTCCATTGTTTCATGTGAGGTAGCATTTTGGATTGTTAGATTCTTTAGTGAAACGCAATGTTTGTATGAGCTTTAAGACTCAATCACACCATCACAATAAAAAGGCCAGAAAACCTAAAGCAACACTACGATCATACATGATACATTTTGTGCATAGTATGCAGGTTCTTTGCTGCTCCAAAGTGAAAACTAAATGTAATTTGTCACATAAATATGAGCAATATAAGATACATTATGGGAAGTTTGAAGTATAGAGTAACCTGCCTGTTCATTACTTTTCCAGACTAGCCATTTAAATCACTTGTGAAGACACAAGACATGAGGGAAATTAGTCAAAGGTTTTGATCTATAAGTTTAAAAGCGTTTTCATTACATCTGGGCTCATTGAAATGCCAGCTAGCATTTTTATGCTATGAACCAATTAATGGAAAACTGCTGTAGTGACTGTTATTACAGACCTAAAAACTCAACACTGTGTCTGAGAGAGAGGCATTAAAGTTATGAGAGATCATATTGATACATACAGTCACAGCTCAACAAACAGCAAAAAACTAAGGTGACTTTCAGAACACTTGGCAACCTCCCATAATTGCCAGCTTTTATGATACAGCAAAGCTGCCTTTAAAAAGGAGGCTCTTAGAGCAGGAGGGACCCAATGAGGGATGTGTCCTAGATGTTGGGCGGGAACTATTTGTTCAAACTGCTATTTGGTTACATTGTTGAGGACATATTGTAGTAATTTATTTGAAACCTTTGACAGTGTCCATTCAATTAGAGAAAAAGTCTTGTGAAAGGAAGTGGAACAAAATAGCACATCATGATTCAGGGTCAGTTATTACCCTCTAAATTCTTGATAGCCATATTTCAGAGAATAATTTTGTAAGGTAGCAATTTTCTTCTAAATTGCTGTTGAAGGGAAAGGATGACATTCCAGTAATGTCAATGGCAACAGATAGTACTGAATGATTATGCTAACTTATTTGCTAACTGGCCCAAAGTTATGGCATAAATGAGATCTTCTGTTCCTATACAGATGACAAAGTGTAATAGCAATGTGCAGCAATTATTCAAAGTCATTCATATACGTGCTTTTGCCTGTCTTGAGAAAATTGACATGGTTCGTCATCACTTAAGTTAAATTAGGATGGATACAAGTAAGCTTATATTATAATATATGTAAACCCTATTTTCTCGTAAGGGACATAACAAATCAGCCAGCCACTCAGTCTTACACAAAATAAATCTGTCCAGTTGAGGGAAACCATTGACATCTTGCAGACATATCCCCTTGAAATGACAAGCAGACACCATGACACATCAAAGTGGTGCAGCAGGTGAGCCAAATCATTAGATTAGGCAGATTTATGGCTTCATGAAACTTGTTATTACCCACAGCGCGCTCTACTGATGTTTAGCCTGATGTCTTTATGAGGAGGCCAATGTTCACCTTGCCCTGATAGACACTGTGTGATGATTAGAATATTAGAGACTCAATTTGACTTAGTTCTCAAGTCAGAGTAGCAGATGTCTGTCCGCAGCATTAAAACACATTTGAATGAGGTAATATCAAATAGATTTTCTTGAAACCAGCTTCTATGCTACTATATGTCCTCTATGAACACAATTTCTTCTGCAAAAGTCAGAAGGGTTTTGACTAATTCACATATTTCTGTCCCTTTTTCACTCTGTTTGAAAGGGGCAGGTCTCAGTTGGGAAAATGTTACGTCACATACTTTGGTGCACCAATCAGAATCTTATGAGAGTTGTTGGGGTTATTACATCCGCCAAGGTGGTTATGTTTTTGGTTCTCTTTGTCAATTTGTTTGTTTCTCAGCAGGATTACAACTGGCTAAATGTTTGTGATACTTGGTGAAAGGGTGTGACATGGGCCAAGGAAGAAACCATTACATTTTGGTGCAGATTCAGGGCGGATACACAAATTACACAAATTATCTTTCACTTTTGTTAATGCTAAATAAGGCGTTTTAGGCATGCATTGGCAGAGGTCTGCACTTTTCATGTGCCCTTCTATTTTGCATATGTCATCAGGCTACTGTCAATCAAATCTGATCTCATTCTTAACTATGTTTTTTCTTAACTTGAACTTTGATTGTTCCTTATTTAGTCATTAATTTTTACTGTTCGAAAGATAAAAATAAACAAAATATTATGGTTGTAAAAATGAGAGACTAAATCAAAGCATGACATCCCTTATGACAATCATTTTTTTGTGACTGTTTTGGGCCTGAGCCATAATTACAGTATATCAAACCTACTCTAACACCATCTCTGAGAAAAGTCATATCTATAAACAGCACTGATATGAGACAGATGTTTTTACCTTCTTTGTGCAGCAAAGGCTAGTTAATCTATTAAAGCAGCTCATGCCTATGGGTTTTTCCTCTGCTCACAGAGGCTCAACGGATGGATCGTTGAGGCTTAATTTAACACCGCAAACAATGGAAAACAGCTGCAAATGACGGCAGGCGTCATGAGCTTATCAGCCTGAGCGGGGATTACAAGGGAAATAAATCATTAACACTATTGGCACTTGAATGCTCCTAAAGCATGATTGGCAGGATGAAAGCTGGGTGTTTGGAGGAGGAAAGGAAATGGGTGGAGCTGTGGTCTGATACCCAGTGAAGCGGGTATCATTATCGGATAAGAGCTGCAGGAGGCCCAGCCAAAATGACCCCCTGTGTGTGTGAGTGAAGACAGAATAAAGTGAAGGAATGGATGAAAGAAAATGAAAGTATGAAAGACAGAGAACAAGTTAAACTGCATGCCCACTGCGCCTCGGTGAATCAGACACGCAATCCAAAGTCCATGAACCAATTCTTTCCCAACAACATGCTGACAGCAGGTGTTGAATTGTAATGTTGCCTTCTTCTATTTATAGCTTACTGTTGTTTTTTAGTATTACCAGAATATCTTAGAGATGTTCATGGCATGGAGTGCACTGCAACCCCACACCCGCCTCTCCCAATATGACACCAGGTAGATTTTAATGGCTTTATGGAAAACAGTGGGATGCCCCGCTGGTGAAGGGGATTCTGGGTCATGGAGGGATTTGTTAAGTTATTACAGTGTCTGGAGCAAGGCCCTTATCGGCACCTGCCAAGTCTTTGGCGGACCCAGTGGGATTGCACTGACCCTAGTGGAAGTAATGGATATTAGAAAATCTTCCCACTGTGAGGAGGGAGGAAAGGGGGACAGAGTTTGGAAAAGGCAGGGAGGTAGGAGAAATGGACAGAACCTCAAGGACACCAAGCATCAGTATAGCAGCACTATAACTGTGCAAAGATGTTCAAGTCACAGAAGTAATGAATGTTGTGTGTAATCTGATGTGGATTTTAAACTGATGAATGAGTAAACTAGTGGAATTCCCAGATTATAAAATATAGATGTTTATGTTATAGATGTTTGATTTAATGTAAAAAATGTGATTCCCTCTTTGCAGAACTTAACCCACACACAATCTAAACGTGGCACAAACTAGAACCGTACAAAGAAACGTAAAGACAGTAAAATTTGCGGAATGAGCCCTCACCGACTTCAGTGGTACCTACTGTGACGTGTTCGCTGTCATCACGTCAACTCTGTGAAAGACTGAAAGACGCCAATATCAAAATACAATATCAAAAGTCAAGTTATGGAACGAGAAATGGCTAAAATCGAAAGGTTTCTTACATTCGGATTTTAGATTTATTTTAATGCAGTGAACAGTCTGCCAGACTAATGCTAAATGCTTATCGTCTATGATCAAGTCTATCATTAGCATTAATAGAGACAGACTGATATCAGGACTACATCCGTGTCTCACATTAACAGTAGCCACTCAGAGGGGTTGTGCTTTAGTATCACAGGTTGTCCCTTCTCAAGGTCTAAACCAAAAACAATGCAACTCATTTGCTTACATTCAGTCATCTACCACACTGTAAAAAAAGCATTGCATTATTTTAAAGCAACATGGGTTGTACATCTCTTTTGATTAAGCCTTTTGACAAACCACACACAAACCAGGCCAAACTAATCAAAGCTAAGCATAAATGTTTCCGAGCTTGTCATATCTTCTGTTGGTTCAGTGTAAAATGCTTTACCTTTTCTTCATTGTAATGCAAATCACCAAGGCTTATACAAAATGATATCCAGTGGATAAACTGTCGGGAAGGAGGCAGGATCAAGTCACTCCTTACTTACTTTAAAATAGACCAAGGAGAAACCGATTCTTTGGTATTGTAAGTGCTTTAATGTTGGTCTGTCATTATGCGTCCTGTGTGGATCTGGGTTCAGAGATGACAATGTCTAGAGATTCGGCCGTACTGCGGAGTTAACGCTAGAACACACTGCAAAAACAACCATGTTAATCATTCATTCACCGGGCTGGTAGGATATTGACTCAATGTAGCAGCTTAGATGGAAAGCGCGTCAGGACACAAGTGAAATCCATTGTCTCCATGGCTCACTTTCATACACCGTGTAGCTGGGCCAGAAAGGCAGGAGGGGACGTAGACAGTTTTGCTTTGGGGATCTGAAACCAAGAGGATGATTTTTCTGTCTGCACTTTCTTGTAAGATGAGAAAAGGAAAATTACCCAGCAGCAAATAGATGAGTTTGATAAGGCCTCCTAAATATAAGTCTTATCTCTCTCAATTTGAAACAGCCATGGAAAAAATAGGCCATGTTGTCACTCAGGCTTTTAATTAAAAACAGAGGGAAAATCTGTGTGCGTGCGTGTGTGTGTGTGTGTGTGTTCCCAGGAGAAAGTACTTTTAAAAACATTTATTCACGCTCATCACCTTCAAATGGCCTTGTAATACTCATTTTTGTGGTCTGTTTTAACCTGCCTGCTCCAATCTTATTCACGGTGTGACCAACAGGCTGAAAGAGATGTGAGAGAGAGACAGAGAGAGAAAGGTGGCATGACCCCATGTCTATTAATCAGCAACTCAGATAGGCTCACATCACTAGAGCAGATAAGACCGCCTGTTGTCACACAGGTGGAAGTAATGGCTGGGAAGCACCCTTGTCCGATAGCAGCTTGTCCAAATGCTGAGATGTGAACTGACAAAGACACGTACAAGGCCTGGAAACAGAGAGCCGCTGTCAAGCCTTGACTGATAACAGCTTGAGTGAGAGGAGCGCAAGTCAAGAGGAACAAGTCGAAGCAGACAGATAACACAGTGGCCTAAATGTGATTATGGCTCATCATCAGTACAACAGTGTTCTTCTGATTTGTGCCATCTGCGGTTTATCTGAGGCATGATAGAAAACAAAAACAGTCTTCTGTAATTGTAATGTCTGTTTAAGAACGTAATCCTCTTGAGTGACTTGGACATCCCTTTTTTATTTCTACTGAAGAAACAGATGATCTGATGTCTGGTTTGGTTGGTTAGACAAGGCCCTATAGTTCAAACAAACAAGGGAGGGGGTGTACAGAAATTAACAAATGAGGAAAAACACATTAACATGACATACAGTGGGGCTCGAAATTTTGGGCACCCCAGGTAAAAATTTGTATTAATGTGCATAAAGAAGCCAAGACAAAGATGGAAAAATCATCAAATGACAGATTAGACATTTGTATAATATGTCAAAAATAATTTAGATTTCCATCATTTACGCTTTCAAAATAACAGTAAACAAAAAATGGCGTCTGCAAAAGTTTGTGCACACTGCAGAGTTAATACCTTGTACTGACCCTTTGGCAAGTATCACAGCTTGGAAACGCTTCTTGTAGCCAGCCAAGAGTCTTTCAATTCTTGTTTGAGGTATCTTCGCCCATTCTTCCTTCCAAAAGTCTTCCAGTTCTTTGAGATTTCTGGGCTGTCTGTCACACACTGCTCTTTTAAGGTCTAGCCATAGATTTTCAATTATGTTGCGGTCAGGAGATTGCGAAGGCCATGGCAAAACCTTCAGTTTACGCCTCTTGATGTAATCCACCGTGGATTTTGAGGTGTGTTTAGGATCATTATCCATTTGTAGAAGCCATCCTCTCTCTAACTTCAGCTTTTTCACAGATGGCATCAAATTAGTGTCCAAAATTTGCTGAAATTTTATTGAATCTATTTTTCCTTCTACTCATGAAATGTTCCCTGTTGCTAATACAACCCCAAATTTCCAAACGTATCTATGCTCATTCCGGCCAAAAAGTTCTATTTTAATGCTATCCAAGAGGTTAATATAAATTTTTACCTGGGGTGCCCAAACATTCGAGTCCCACTGTATATAAAATGCATTGAGAGCCAGAGAAATCAAGTGGGTTATAAGCCTGGATTCAACCACTTGATGGTGGGAGCTAATCAAACATGTAGAGGGAGGGAATTCCACAACTTGAGCCCGGTGAAGAAATAACTTCTGCTCTGTGGAAGTACAGCCATACTGTGATACTTGGCAAAATGTCTGTTTAGTAAAAAAGGTACGGTACAGTATTTTTTTTAATTAAAGAGACAGTTTTTTGATTACAAAGTTGTTAGCATGCCAGTTTTGGAGGTCAAGTTTCAAGTATAAAAGCAGAGTCCCAAATCAAGTCAAGTCCATGGCAATAGTGTAAGGTGCAGATCTCCAATCTAAATGCATAAAACCAAGTAAACAAATAGCCTAACAGTTCAGATTTAAGCATTTAAGAGTACACTGCTTGACTTTGTTACAGTGCCTAATACTGCCTCAGAACTGGACACTTCTCACAGTTTACTGTATATGAAATGCTATGGTATATGAAGTGCCAGCAAGACGTATTTACAAAAATATTACAGCAGAATTAATAAATTACAGCAGCAGTGCAACAACAAAGGAGCCAATCCTCTAGAGACATGTTTGCAGTGAGTCAAAAGCAAATCCCTCAAAACAGCAGCAACAACCTTGAGTGAATTAAAAAAAAAAAAAAACAGTACAGCCCATAATACACAACACCTAAACACATCTGTATCCATTTTCCACACAGCATACGGCAGACAACAAGCAAAACACAAAATATGCTCAGCTACTAAAAGACACCAATCAACAATTACTACAATTGCGAATTTATAGATAGATGGCCTGACTGCCTCATATACAGAAGTCTAGCAAATAAGCACAGACTGAACAGGGCAATGGCATAGCATTTAGCACAAAAAGCAAAATTCTTACCTTGTTGAAGTGAAGACGTGATCCCTGGTGTACCTATAGGAAATATAGTTGCAGTCCCAAACAGGATAACGTCTGTCCTAACTTTAAGTAAACTAACATTGTCCTTACCATGAAGCCTATATTTACAGGAAATTATGTAAAAGGGGTGTATGCAAATCAATTAGTATGTTTAAAGCAGTTTACAATATTAAAATATACCATTTAAACAAACTGTGGAAAATACTGGACAGTTGGGCAATATGGCTGAAATTAATATGACAACACTGACATTTCCCTAAAAATACCTCTACCTCAACACTGAAATGCAGGTAAACGTCCAAAAAAAGAAAATCAAACTCATATCCAATGCAATGAATCACTGTTATATTAGCCAGATAATCAAACTAAATGACCACAGCTAAAATCCCACAACATGAAAACTAAGTGGGGAAACAAAAATTCTAGCAAGCCTGAAAAACCAAACAATATTTTATTTATAATTACAATGTTAAATTTGACCTATTACAATGTACTGTCAAACAAGGACCAAAATAAAACCAAGCTCTGCCAACGTTACAAGACTTGACTGTCTTGTAACGTTGGCTGAGTTTAGTTTTGCAGATATAACAGCATTTAGCAACAGCAATTAGCAGCTAACGTTAGCCCAACAAGTGCCAAGTATGTGCAGCAAAGCAAAACAAACCGCAGAAGCCAAGCACTCAAATCACTAAAATGCTAATTCCTACCTTGAAATGAGTCATTGTGGTGTTGAGTGAAAGCGGGAGCAACAGCAAACTCCAACTTCCAGTTGAAGGTGGTGTTTAAGGCCCAAAGATGATATGAAAAATTACAGGCAAACTGGGTCGCTGAGTGGTGACAATTGCAGCAGGGAGATTGGTTCAAACACAACTATTTCCTCAACAAAGCCGTCCTCAAGCGATACAAGCATAATGTTAGCAAGCTAGCTTGCTCAGTAAATGCTACATGAGCAATGGCAGCAGAGCAAAACAGAGGACAGGGTACTGAGACTTTCAATAGCAAGCCTTTTGTGACCAATCAGATTATGATTATGTTAACATGCTGACATGTGGTGTGCTGTATCACTGTTATCTAAACTGTAAGGTCTCCATATAAATGTGACCTATTTCTGTTACAATTTGTAGGAATTACCTTCAAATCAGTGCAATCAAAATAAAGTTTTTGACCATGCAAATGAACTTTTTGCAGGCACTACAACAGAAATTCCTGATCAGGTCACAAAATGTGACACATTACATTGGACTCAGTGTGTTGGAACAAATTACTCTTGTTTAGAGATATAACCACATCAAGCCAAGTCATGTCCCTGTAAACCCAAACAGCTGCTTTTAATTGTGCCTGATTAGACCTCCTTTCAGGAGAGTGTGGGTGTGGCCCGCAGTGCTTTGTCAGTAGTCTTGTAGAGGTGAACTGCGCCTCGCCTGCAAAGTGGACGAGAGCAGGGGCAGTGACAAAAAGCCGCGTTAGGTCGGACAGTTTACAGCATCCTTCAGGCTGAACAGGAAGTCACAGAAACACTCACATCCTGTTAAGTATGTTAACATTCTGCGCAGACCTGGCTAATCTCAAATCAAATCTCAAATCTCAAAGCCTGACATCTGCTACTGTTCAACTGTTAGCATTGCTGTACCTGATTGCCCAGGAAAAATAACATCTTTATCATTCTCATTAGTACATGGAGTCTTGTGGCCTTGCATGACATATGTAGCTTGACCCAACTTCAACCGAAGCAGAGGTTCAGCCAGAATAACTGAAAACACCTGTGTATGTTTGCAGGGCAGATATCGACAACATAGCATCTAACTATAGGTGCATCTCACTTCCCGTAAATTGCATCCCCGGCTCCTCCACTTGTCTGTCCCACCAAGGATGGGAGAGACCGAGGAATGGGAGGAGAGAGGAAATGTGGAAATGTGTTTTAGAGGGATTTTACATCCTGTCCTCTGAAGTGTCACATGGATATGTCAGCTGTTTGGGCAGAGTTAGCAAATGGCTTTCAACTGCATGGCTTCCGGGAAGGATGTTCTTGTGTAGCCTCGCTCCTAGCTCCTCGGAGATCCCTTCTTGATGCTCGCTCCCCTGGGCAGAAATAAGAGCCTTTGAGACGGCCTTCAAAAAGGAGTGCCAGAACAACTTCCGGTTCAACCCGGGAGCAAGGAGCTATTAAATAAGGGAATTGAGATCCACCTTATGGCTGTTTCTGATCAGATGCAATAGGCCTATATTACAATAATAGCCCTAGAAAGATCAATATGGTGACATCATCTACCTCAGCACAGAAATAGTCCATGTAAGAAATCACAGCGCATATATATGTGAAGACTGCAATTCATAGTTCAAGTAATATTGTATGCCACACCAGCAGGTTTAGGGCAGAGGGCCACTGGCTGAAAACTATAACTTTGAATAGGGTCTAGTACCATTTTTGTGGACGGATAGTCATGATTGAAAGGTCTCCATTCATGACAGTGTTCTTCACAGGCATGCCTATGCCTATGTTCATTTTAGACTTTTTAGCAATTTCTTTTTTAGATAAAATACAGACATTTTCTTACTGAGGGAAGAATGGCATTACTCACTTGTTTTGTTTCCTCACATTTTCATTGTGGGTTCACGCTGAGATCCAACAGCATCCATTTGTTTCCCCTGTAAATCTGCCCATCTCTGATATTTGCATGACGCAGTTTGTAACATTGGATAGTTCCTCTGTTTTTCTGTCATGTTCTTGCAATGACATAGGGCCTCTGAGGCAGCTATTACCTTTTTTTCCCTCAATTTACCATTTGTTCAACTGTGCATGCCCCATTGTTTTAATTTCATGCAAGACGTAGTTTGGTGTTTTAGTTTAATCTAAAATGTATTTAAAAGTGAAAGCCATGCAGTTTTTCAGAGCTGGAGGTGAAGGCAGTAAAATTTTATCAATCAAATGTTGCCTTGTGGTTTTTGTGTACCTTAATGAGGCCAGGATGCAGAGCTTAAAAAAAACAAACACACTTTTTGATGTTTTGCAATGTTTCATCTGTGGACGGGAGACAAAATTCACATTTACATGCTTTCTGAAACCACCCACGCCATATATCAAGCCACCGGGTGATCAAAGGTCGAGTTAATAGGGATGCCGCACAAGGGGGAGTTTAATTACTAACCTAAAATACTTTCAAATTATGTTTAGGTTGATGCTGGAAGTGTGTGTTTGGCAGTGGGGAAAGGCTGGGTTCCAGAGAATTTCTGAGTCAAGGCAGCTGCCTTATTTGTATTGTGGGATTTAGAAAACAACTGGAGCAGAGATCAATAAGGTGTAATAGGCCTGGGAATGAAATGATGCCAAAGTGTCCCATGTCAATGAATCTGCTTATCTCTATCTGCCAAACTCCAGTCTACTAACCTATGCTTACTCACCTGTCGATTACTGATTCAGGAGAACTGGAGAGCTTGTAGGAGCACTAAATAAGGCCTGAGTTCAACTCTGTGCCCTTGACTTATCTGTAGAGCCAGCGGTATGTGTCCTACATACTGCATGATATGCAGGTGCAGATGAGATTATGGTAAATAGTTTAGGGGAAAAAATGTTGACTTTATTTTACTGCCTAAAGCAGAGTAAGTACAGTATCATGAGGGAAAGTGCCAGGGGTGGATTTCTCCAAATTAATCCTGGCCTAAGGGCTGTAAACTTCCATTTTAGTATTGTGTCAGCAACTGCCTTGTAGTTTGTTCACTAGGTGACTCTGGAATGTATGTACTTGGGTATGTGCTTTGGGAGTCACATCATGGCCTTCAAGTATTGCAAACACTAGATTGTCTTACACATCATTAGGTATTATCAGTTGGGAAGGATACTTTCAAAACTTATTCCGTTACAGAATACATGCCCAAAAATGTAGTTTGTAACATATTCCATTACATTACTCAATCTGAGTAATGTATTCTGAATACTTGGATAACTTCCACATTGAATTGCAATTTATGTTAAGTGTAGGAATGCAGCCATCAAATACTGCTTACTAAACATGCCTATTCTGGGATGTTCTTCTGTCTGAATGCATACATGAACAAGCAGATATATTTTTTTGTACTTGTAGTCCCGAACTGCCTACTATAAAAATCTCCCTGTTCTTTCTTTAATGAAAAATGGTGTTTGAATTTCAAAGATAGAAATGCATTCCTGCCCTGGCTCTGTTGTGCCAGTTCCGGCTCCATCTCTACCTCTACCAGTGATCATGTAAAAAGCAAATTTTTTTGTTTTAATAGGAAATACTGTATATGTTGCCTTAATTTATTTAGAAGTATCATGTAATCTATTGTTTTCAATATTCTAAATACAACCTATTTAAATTTTAACTACAGAATACAGTTACTCATAATTTGTATAGAGCTCAACAGTCTCGCCCTTCCACCGAGAGACCTTGGGTTCCAGAAGTAAATTTCCCATTCATTTCTCCCATTGACGTATGAAAACATGCGTATATTAAGAGTTTTAGACAATGCCTTAGGCTAACAAGCTACCATGTGACTCATAAACATATTTCAAGTGATGAAACAAAAAAAGTCAAATGGTACAAGACTGTGTACATATTTTTATTATCGAGCAAAGAAACTACTCATCCAATAAACCACTGTGCACCTGTTAGGTTGGTAGTAGATTCAGGAGCAGACACAGAGGAAAGGTTGGGAAACAGGAATAGAGGTTTATTGAATACAAGGCAAAAATGGTGCAAAGAAATCCTCTGGGACTAAGAGCGGGTAGACAGGTGGGAGGCAGGTCCAGAAAACAACAATTAGGCTTGTGCACTGGGCTTCCAGGACTGAAGCAGGAGCAAAAAAAACACACAAAGTCAAGAAAGCTTAAATCTGAGGTACTACAGGAAGATAATCAAGCAAAAACTACTAGTGCTGGCAGTAGTGAGTGTTACCACTGTGGGTGAACGGACAATCTGGCAGAGAGTGATTAGAAAGCCGGGGTTTAAGACAGAAGCGGTGATTGCTGGATCTGCTTCAGGTGTGTAGGCCACAGGTGTCCTGACGAGGAGGGAGAGCGAGCAGGGAGCGCCACACCCACTCAGCACAGAACAGAAAGAAGGCAAAACAAAAAAACACAAGGGAGAGGGAAAACAGACAGGAGAGGCAGCAATCCAAACCATGACAGCACCACTGAATAAAGGAAGCTAAGGTCTGTTAGCTAACAGCTAATTCGGCTTACCGCTAGCTAAGAGAGAATGTAATAAAAAAATAATAACTTTAAAAGACTCAAAGTAAAACCTGAAAATAACCGTTAACAATTATAACAACAGTTACGTTAGCAAAAGCCTGCTTATCCCAGTGTTTAGTTTGAGTTAACGGTATTTTAGACTGAATCAATATGTCAGCTAGCTTAGCCAAATTAGCTGTTAGCTAAACTAATGTTAGCTTCCCGACGGAGGTTAACGGCAGAAGCGTGGAACAGATGGTGATTATCATCTTGCGCATGCGCACAGATCAAGTACCGACCAAGGGGATAATTCTCTCCTCTCTAAGTGATGCTCCTATGGCGCCATTTTGATGTTAGCAAGCAATCACCTGCCGTTAGCATTCCATTGACTGCCATTCATTTTGGCGCCACGTTGACAGCAAATAACTTTACATATGAAGTGTTTAAAGACTCGATTTGCCCGTTGTTTATTTCTAAAGAAACGTGACAATGTGGTGTTGTGCTGTCGGTACCATAGACAACTGTCTATGGTACCGACAGCCTCCACACCTCACCAACATAAGTCCCACCAATGAGAGGCATCACTGGGGGATTGTGGGATTGTTCAGGATTGTGGGTAATGAAGTATTTATCCAAGACATGGCAAATGAAAGACATTTATCTGAAAACAAGGTTGGTGCCCCATAATCTGTTGGCATCTATATGAGCATATACAATCGTTTAGTCAAATGGTAGCTGGTTTTAAGTCTGCCATCAACAGTTATGATTGTATGGCTTATATTCCAATTGTCAATGGAGAAATTGCATTGTATTTTTACTTCAGGAACCCGCTGTGGGCAGGACTACTCTATTCTGAATACGTAACGGCAGTACATGGATTCCGTTACTCCCCAACAGTGGGTATTATATATTCATAGGCTATATAAAAACATTTTTATATCATGTATTATATTCTCTTGAATAGTATTGACCTATTTTTTCAACATACTCCCACTCATCTCTTTTCTTGCCCACCTGCATCACATGCATATACTGCAATTGCGTTTTTGTGGTTGTACCATTGTAAAAAAAAAAAAAGTAAACAAATAAATAATAATAATAAACTGCAGGCAAAACCCTCTCCTGGTATAGTTCGATAAGGCATGTGAACATGTACCCTGCTATTCGCTTATCTCGCTGACATGCTCAAAACGCCCACATGCCACTGCTGTGCGTGACATGTGCAGCCCGGCATTATTAGCGTGATAGGAAAAGGTCCTTTTATGCGAGGACGTGACAATCATGACAAATGCTGCACCAACCCGAGCCACTATCGTCATCACTCTAAATGAGTTTTCCCTTCTTGAAGGCGACTGTGTGCCATGATTGGTCTGACTGGAAACGTGAATCTAATGGTGAGTAGCGAGGTAAATTGGAGACTGAGTGACAGGTTAACACCCGTCAACCGCATGGTAGGAGCAGGTGCTGATCTCCTGGTTCCGGTCTCATTTGACAACGTATTGTGCTGATGGGATCTTATGTGTCCAAATATGCAATAGAAGGTTTCAGAATATATTTATTTATTCACCTTTGTCACAAAAATCTTGGAGTGTGGCTGTATTGTGCCTCATGTATTTCCTTATTTATTGCATACAAGACAAAATGTACACCCTTTTTGGTATGAAAGGCCACCTATCAATTAATTGTTTATTTGTTTGTTTATTTGTGGTCCTGCGCAGCAATAGCAGAAGATGTATTTATGTTTTCTTTACATCCATTTCAATTCCCCAGAACACCAGGGGCTTATTTATGAAGAACTGCTGTTCAGTTTCATACAATAGATTAGATATTATATAACAGCCTGACCTGGCAATTAACACATTGTCCTTGTCTTCTATTAATCAGGTGACAATTCTATGAGTGTTTTTTATGAAGTTACCTTGAGATACAACTAGACAGAATCTACATGGTATGTATAATGTGATCTTAAACTACCTGCACATGTCCCTGGCCAGGCTCTTGACAAATAAATGGTGACTTGGATATTAAAATAGAAGGGAAAGCTGTCAGGTGCGTTATATTCAGGAGCCTTGCTGTGGATCTTAGCCTTTCATTGTCTTGTGTTGCTCTCAGGTCTTTAGCAGACAACTTTTTCCCCAGCCTTAATGAATGTGTGAAGTTTTTACCTTAACAAGCACAATGGGCTTAAAAGTCTCATTGACTATAAGTGTGGTTAACCAACACATTGGATGTGGTTGTGCAGTCCTGTTAGGGAAGAATTATGATACATACTCTTTATCTAACTGTTATTAAAACTGTTTACAATATAATCAAAGATGAAACACTGTTGCTGCTGTCACTACCTGGTATGTGGGAGACACTACAGTCCTTATCTAAAGCACGGTGTGATGCTGAGGAAGGAACAGACACTCATTGACTGAGATAACTGACGAGATCAACTCTTTTATTATGACTGTAGAGTTTTATTAAATTCCACGCTATATTACAAAAGGCTGTTGAAGAGAGCTATTCAATGGACCTTTTCTGTAATATGTTGTAATACTGTAAACTGAGGTGTTTGCAACTAAAAACAAACTTTGATGTAACTTCAGTGGGTTTTGTCTATTCTTGATAATTTATTTATCATAACAAATCCAACACAAATACTCTTTGTGTGAGAGACTTGTACTAGTTGCAGATAAAATGGTTGCAAGGATATTAAAGTTTGAATGGCATCATCAGTAGTCTATTCATATGAGAGGCGTTAACCAAGGATCAGAATATAAAGCTTTCATATATTCATAGAGATCTGGGGGTTAGTGGTCAATGCAAGGGTTTGCAGAAGCTAGAAGGGATAAGAGGATTTAAAAAAGGGATTTAGGTAACAAAAGATGAGCAATGAATAAAAGAATCAATGTAGTAAAATTCCTTTATTTTACAGTAAATAAAAGCTGTGAGATAATAAGAATACGACTCAGCTTACTCTTTAACATATATATGTGCATGACATCAGTGAGACGGGTAGGTTAACAAATCATGTCAGTGACGTATTGCAGGATTGCAGAAAAAACGTAAAGAGTAGCAGCCACAAGTATTTGCTGTTGTATAGCCATTATTTGGCTATCATCAAAAACAATGGTAATATTACAATGGTAACATACAATTTCTTTGAAATTGTAATGCTAAAAAGCACTAAATCACCTCAGATGCTCTTTTTAGGAGATATTTTGAAATGATCATTTCAATCAGTTTTGATCCTTTGCTCAAATAATCTAGCCTAATCCTATAGTCTTTAAAATAGTACAAGTCTGCCAATAGCAGTATACTTTATGGAGATGAAGGTGGAAGTGGTGCTTTTTTATGTTTAAACATGATCTTTTTCCCCTATTGTTGTAATACTGTATTACATGCAAAGGCCTTATGTCACTGCAGTCATGCAAACAAGTTTCACATTTCCTCCCAGGAACTGATTTTATGTCATCGGTTAATGTCTTGAAGAAACATTGCATTGAGCCCCTTTCTTCCATTTTGCCCTCAGCATTGACCAGTGTCACACAAACATGCACAAACAAGCAACTTTAAGGTTATTTAAAGGACAGTGATCAATAATGCTCCTGTAACTCCTACTTAATCTCCATAATGAGCTTTATTGCAGCAATTAATCATGTCCTAGCAGCCAGTGCCCAGCCTTCCAAAAGAATGCTGGCAGAATAAAGACCAGGCCCAACTGGTGCTCCCCACAGCTGACTTATCAAGGATCCCATGGTGAGGAGATCATGTTCTAAGAATTAGAGTGGCCTCTTCAGTTGATAGCTGTTTGATTTTTCATATTGTTTTAAGCAATTCATCAAGTTTGTATTAAAAAATATCCCAGATATGACCGCCATAATATACAAAAAAACAACTAATTCTTTAATCTGTTATGAGGCTATCCTGTCCGTTTGAAATTGTTTCGAATTGTTTATCATGGTGATTATCTTCAATGGAAATAGTAACTCATCAATAAAACAAAACACAATATGCATTTCAGAAAGCAATAAAAACAAAAGATAAACAGAGTTCTGTCACAATACACTCCATGGATTTAGTGTTTCCCCATAGAGAATAATTTTTCTAAAACCACAGGAATTTTGCTGAAGATGAAAGGTATCTATATTTGATTTTCCAAAACCTTTGTACTGTATATTAATTATTAATTGAGCGGAAAACTCATTTTGAATTTAACTCAATAATCATCCACACAATGCTTTCCCCCTTGATTTCATAAAACCATAAAAATGCCACTTTTATCTTAAAAATGTCTTGCTGCTGCTGCTGCTGCATAAGAGAACTTATCTCCTCCAGACACATTTCTTTAAGGGTCAGACAAATGGCATCAGATGTATTGTGTTTTTTTCATGTGTATTAAAATGTCCCCTGCTTCCAAGAGAAGATTATCGCATGTCAGTTAACATTATCTGCTTTTATGAAGTCTGATTTAGGTAAGGCGGCATTTGATGGCCCGAATCTGTAAAATTGATGACGCTTGTACGCAGCTTGATCAAAACAATTTTTTTGGTGTTTTTACAAATGGGTACTCAATTATCTATATTAGATGGGAAAACGAATAAGGCAGGTCTCAGAGGTAGCAGGCAGTAGATGAGGGGGACAGCCCCAGCCGTCTTATGATGAATGATTCAGCTGCATTTAGAAAAACCATTGATTCTGTCCTGGGCCTAATAGAAGGTGATGATGGCACAGAGGTGAATCCATTACCGGGTAAGAAGCTGCGTCAGGTACGCAGAGGGCTAATGTGTGTCCTTTCCCATTTGTCATCAGCAGCGTATACGCAACTGGATGAGCATTCAAGTGTGGCATGACGGTGTGCTCCTGTCCTCTACACCCATAGGTGGATTGTCTATTAATTTTAACAGCAACTCCAAAAAAGGCCAAAAGGCACTTTGCCACTCTATGTATCCTGCCTGAGGAATCTCCATGTCAAACCCAGACAAAAAGAAAGCAAAAGGAAACAAAGCAGCTGTCTTTACTCAGTCGAGATCCTCTCGGCCCCCATCTGAAGCAGTGCTTTTCTGGCTGGGAGCAAGGCAGAGGACCACACAATCAATAAGTCCTTAGGGACAGCAGTGTCTTTTTGAGCAAACAAGTACCTCTCTGTGACAGAGCACAATTCACTTTTTTATACAGTAGCCTGAGTGTAGACTTTGTTAGGGTGTGTTAAATGGAAATGAAATAGTGAAAAGAAGATTTGTGTTTTGGTAGAAGAACCCGAAGAAAACCATCTTTTATTAGTATTTTGACAAAATGAACATCTTTCTGAAACTATTTGACTCTGGCATTGAATGATTATTGTAAAACACACTATGTTTGACACATCAGGTTATTATAGTTGAATCAATATTCTATTATTGTTCAATTATGTATAAAAAACTGAGCACAGCCAAACAAACAATCCATCACAATATCAGCACAAGGGGCATCTGGCCACTACCAACAAGGTTAAAAGGCTTTAGAAACAAACAAAGTCTCTCTTGATGTGTTGGCATTTGCCATTTCTCTGGCATTGCCATAGGGTGAATTGCTTCACTGTTTCCATGAAGATCTTGTGACATTTGATTAGAAAGCCCTTTGGGAGTTCCTACATGCCTTTTCCTGAGTCGTTTGAAGTGTTTGCAGCTCAGTGGAGCTATATCAACAGAAGCTGTGACGCCTCTAAGGCCTTTTCTTTTAGAATCCAAAAAGGTGTGTCATTCCATCTCGAAATCTTTTGACTAACCCTCTGCCTCTTGCTTGAGAGAAAATAAAGACCTAGATCCCCATTCCCTCTCCTACAGATTTGATTTAAAAACATTTTGTCTCAGCGCTGAATTCTTTATAATTCACTGCAAAACTTTCAATATCAAATTCTACCACTTTGCATACTGGTTTGCATAAATGTCTGCATTACATTTTCTGGTGCATACTCAACATTAAACAGTAGCATATCTTTTTAAATAATGCAGTTGGCTACTTATTGGTTACTTTTTATGGTAAGTATATATCATAAGAAGCTGAATGTGCAGGTATATTATTTTCCAACATTTGCCAACATTGCCATATCCAGGTCTGTACAAACAAATGTAGCTCAGCGTAATTTCTTTCAGGAAGACCTAACTTTTAATCAGTGTACCCCTAAATCAATTCACCTGTTATCATAATATAATTTTTTTTGCTGTATATAACTGTCGCATACAGCATATGCAGCTAGTCTCTCCTGATTTAAATATAGCTCGGCGTAAATTCTTTCAGGAAGTACTAATTTAATCAATGCTCTCTTCCTAACTGGAATCAGCTGGTGGAGGTGTTCGCCTTCCTGCTTAACCAATCACAATCATACACAAATGGCAAAGGGCAATCACAGAGTCACAACCCTGCTTTTAAAAAATCTGTTTCTCCTTCAAGGTCAAGGTCACTTTATTATCCCCGAGGGGCAATTTGGATTACAGCCAGCTGTAACAAAAATATACACCAAACAGCAACAAAATATACATAAACACAACCACAATAGTACTACAACATGAATTGAATTTTAATTTACAGGATATTATTAACAAGTGGGATAACAGCTGGGATGAATGAACTATTGAATCTATTGGTTTTGCATCGCGGCAAACTGAAGCTACACCCGGAGAGGAGCAGCATGAATTCACCCTACAAGGGATGACTCGGAACAGCCAGGGTGGCTTTTCCTTCTTCAAGGATCTGGCCTTATACAGGCCATGTAAGTCACCTAAGGGTGTGCCCGCAATTTTGCGGCACACCCCCACAATACCTTGCATGCGATTTTTCTGTTTAATAGAAAGTGACCCGTGCGAACAGATAAAAGAGAAAGTAAGAACTGATTAGATAAAACAGGATTAAAACATTTTCATAAAAACAGTGTTGACATTAAACCTGCAAAGCTTACGGAGAGCGTGCATGCGTTGATGTGCATTTTTACGCCCAGCCTCGACCTGGGGCTCAAAGCACAGTCTACTGTCAATCACAGACCCAAGATATTTGTACTGCTGCACAAGTTCATCTGGTTGGTTGTCCATTACAACTGGAGAAATAACAGTGGGATTTCTTCTGAAGTCAATGCACATCTCTTTGGTTTTAGACACATTAATGTTTAAAAACGAGTATTTACACCAATCAGTAAAATCATTGACTACAGGACCGTGTTTGGAGTTGTCACTGATTAGAAGGGACACAATAACGTAATCATCTGCAAATGTAATAACGTGGTGCCCTTCCTGATGGCTTTGGCATTCATTTGTGTATAAAACAAATAAAAGAGGGGAGAGGACACAGCCCTGGGGGGGACCCAGTAAAACCCCGTTCACTCTCACCCGTTGTGATCTCACTGTTAAAAAAAATCCAACAGCCAGCAGATCAGTCCAGTATCAATGTTATAAGTGTTCTTCAACCTGTCTGCTAAAACATGTGGCTGAATGCAGTTAAAAGCGAAGGAGAAGTCAAAAATAATAGACAAACAAGGGACTTAGCCCCCTCAAGATATTGAAAAACCATGTTTAGAAGCGTCTCTGTTGCGTCATCCACGCCTCTGCCCGACCTGTATTCAGCATCGTTGCAGGCAAAGAGTGCAACCCTCCACCTCATCGTCATCTACTCCAGCTTACCGGTCCGGAGCCTCCTTCGGTCTGGTGTTCGGGCTCCTTCGTTGCCACCACCAGTGTCTAGATTCCATCTGTGGGTCTGATGGTTCTCTACCCTTATATAGATATACGAAATATTTGTATAGCGATGAAGTCTAATTGCCAAAGACTTTGTACATTTTATTGAGCTGTACAATAAACCTCATTTGCATATCTGCTAACATGTCTCTCCTGATTGAAATTACTGTATTTCTTTATAGGTACCCAGAGACAATGAATATTTGGACCAAAGATTAAAGTGCCGGGAGTTCACATCACCCAAATGATTACTATCATTACAGTTATTTATTTTCATGGCTGTAAATTCACATTCTGTGTCTTTGTACAGGCTGTTCCCCTCTCTTTATCTTAACATAAAGCCATTTGCTCAAGGGGATAGTATTTTTAGTTCAGGAGAAAATGTATGGAGCTTATTTACCGCCATCGTATCATCAAACTGTCAAGAAGCATCTTTTGCCGACTAAACCTTTCGCATATCTGTGTTCTCATAATTGATTCTCTGTTATATCGCCAGCAAAATGCCACCAAGATAACTGAGCACTGCATGCGTGGATGGTATAAAACCCTCACTGAGGTTTGATAGACTGTCACATCTTATCACAACTTTGAAACACTGAGAGGAAGGAGAGAGAGGGGGTGAATATGCACTCAACTCCTGTACCTCAAAAGGTGTTTCTGTGCTAAACATTTTCAAAGCGCTCTGCCTTGAAAATATCATTTTGTATTTTTTCAGGTTAGTGGAAACGCAAGGCTTAAGTGAGACAGAGGAAACAACTGATGCCAAGCGACAAACTTTGAGATTTTAAAAAAAGTACAAGTTTGTGTTTGGAACTTTCCATGCCATGTGAAGTGCAAATAGAAATGTGGGTACAGCAAATACCAGGTAAGACTGCAGACACAATGGTGATTGCTTTCCATTAAGTAGGACGAGGGGAGCAATATTTAAAACCATAAAATGAACCTCGTTTAGTGTAAATGACCTGTCACTAAGCCTCAACCACCTTAGTGACAGTTGCTAAGCATGTCGAGCTTTCCATTCTAGAATGGCACCTGTGCAATACAAATGGTGGCAGATTTAATAATTGAAGTTCATTGTAACATTTAATAACAATGAGTCCTAATTTTAGACAGAGGCAGGCCTAAGCAGCTTCTCATTCTGGCTTACAACCCTGATTTGGCAGCTAAAAAACACAACTGCTGCTGTCAGGTTTGATCATCCCTCTTAACTAGCTAATTTGGGCCTACATTAGCTTTGTTGGTTGAAAACTCTCCAGGTGACGTTTGAAGCATGAACCCTGTAAACAGGTTTTTAAATAAAAGGCACAGCCCCACTCTTTAGACACCTAGTGTATCTTAATTGAAATGCACACCTCTTCAGCATGTGGAAAGATCCAAAGCTTGACAGGTCTAGTTATCGTTGCTATAGATAGATAGATATATACATAGATAGATAGATAGATAGATAGATAGATAGATAGATAGATAGATAGATAGATAGATAGATAGATAGATAGATAGATAGATAGATAGATATTGATCCCAAAAGAAATGGGAAATTATGGTGTTACAGCAGCAATCGTACATCAGTCATACAGCACAGCATATAAATATAAATGAAAAACTAGGATACAATATACATACATACAATGTACATGAAATAATAATAATAGGAATAAAAATATAAGAACAAATATTTGAATATATGAATATATACAGGATGGGAAAAACAAAATGTGCAACTGCTTAGATAAGAGCTGTTAGGGGGAGGGGTTTAGCAAACGGTCAATTATTGCTGACTTCATATATGCCATATGACCACATGGACAGTGTTACACCAAATTCATCTGGTTTCAGTCATATCACATCTGCAAATTGATTAATACAGATGGCACACTTATACTAAGTAAACTCAAATAATAATACCTTATAGCACCTTTCATGCAGGGACGCAGCCCAAAATGTACCACAAAACAGGATTAAAAACACTTCCCTTTAATTGATTTATTACTTTCATGATAGTCAACTGCGTTCATCTGTCCTTGAAACTTCTTTGCTCTTTTGTGTTTTTGTCAAAACAAATATTTATAATTACACATGCCAATCCTGACAGCTTGGCTTTGAGCTGTAAATTGCAAATATTTATCCAAAAGGCTCTCACGATTTAGGAGCCCCGTTAATGATTTGTAAAAACATTAGACAAAAATAAAATGACTCTCAACAGCATGGGGAGAGCCTTTTGATGTGTCTTTTGAAAACTTCCAACATTAAAGGCATGTGTTGACACTGCAAGCCTGGGATGTCCTGCTGTGCTGAGACTGAGAAAACACCCTCCAACAAAGAACACCATCTTCCCTTAGCATCACAAGCCACACTCCTCACGCCAATATTCTGCACCAAGCTCATTCCCCCCTGTGTGCTGGCTTTGAACATCAGCCACATGACTGAGTCCCCAAGTCACATGAAATCACAAACGTCAACCGTCATATCACATATTTATCTGGAATAAAACTCTGACAGAGTTCTGCAAGGTCTTGCTAATCAAACATGCTTTTTGTCAATGTGCTATGTTAAGACCAATCCAATTGTGACTTTCAATGGCAGATTGTCAGTGATTTGATATCAGATCTTTATCATATCAAAATTGATTATTGTAAAATGAGTGTCCTTCATTAAGCCATCAAGCATGTGGTTTAAAAATCCAATCTGATCATGTTTATAACAACTATTACAAAGTCAGTTTCATAAAATTACAGTCAAAGGAGATCTAGACTCAACCTTAAACTAAGTGTGTAATTTGGGCTGAAATGAATTGGAATAGAACACACTTGTTTAATCACATATAAAACAAACTGGTTCTTCACACTTACTAGACACAAAGTGTATAGCAGAGAAAAACGCTGGCTGCTCTGAAATTCCACTTTTCTCACACACTTGCATCCCACCTGAAACAGCAACAGCTCTCCAAGGCAACCTTGCACTTTGCTGAAAAGCTGTAGCTTTTTTTGCAGCAACTCGCAAAATTACAGTGTGTTACACTGTATTACTCCAAAGTTGTCAAAGTAAACAACAACACCTCACCAGTTTTATGACAGTGTACCTTAGAGACACCTGTGACCCTGCCCCGACATCCAACCACCAACCTCTGCCTGAAAAGCTGTAGTTGTTGCCACCCAATATTGTTTTCCTCCCATAGTTACGATGAGTCACCATGTGACCTGTCAGAGAGGTTTAGGGGGAACTGAGCATACCACTGTCAGCCACTCTGCCCTCAGGCAGATAAGGATCTCTGTGCATGTCTCAGGAGAGCTGCTAGGCTACAATGGTTGTTGAGTTATTGTTGCACACGTGTACACACGTACACATCGACAAATGTCACACCCTCAAAACACATCCTGAATATGTGGAAGCTATAATTTCAGGGAGAACAGGAAATTATGTGAATCGTATGTAACACAGATTGGTTAGATTTGATGCTATTATTTTATAATTGTTATTATAATTGATGTGCAATTATAAATATACATTTGCTGCAAAGATGACCTTTGAATTTGCTTTGATTTTGAATATCTATAAACATGTAGTATACACCAAATGCAGGAGAGACAGGAGGGTATTTTTTGAGTTATTTAAAGCATGTACAAGGGTGAAGGTTCATTCTTGAGCTGACAATAAAAAGAACATAGTAGCTTTATTTTTTAAATTTTTTTTTCATTGTTATTCATTCCATAATGCAAATTGAGTTTGCTCAGGTGTCATGCAGAGGATGAGAGTTCTTTTTTTTAAAACCTGGAAGCAGTAAAGAATCTAATAGCAAGGTTCACTTACTAGTTTCTTTGGCTTTTTAAATGCATCATGAAGTCTTTCTTAGCAAATGGAGTTTGCTTAGTTGTCATGGAGAAGATGAGAATATGCTCCACTGAGGAAAAACTACGAGATGCAGCTTGAAGCTCTGCAAAAACAAAACGTCCAAGTGCTTGTTGAGATTTTGTTGAGTTAAAAATCTGCTTTAGTGGGACAAGCTGAAACTAAATCAATGCTAGCTAAAGCTAAAACTCATCAACAAACACTTGGCTTGAAATGTAGCACATGCATACACATTATCCTTGATGTCTCCCATAAGGGCAGTTACCCATCTTGAGTTATTTATCGGCCACTTGGAAGGCCACGAAGATGATTTTACAACACAGGGGCAGTAAGACTGTTGCTATAGGGTCGGACCCTATCAAAAACATAGAATGTCATGTGCATAACTGAAGCCAGAACTTAGATACATTGAGATTGTGAGTCCAAATCCCCCCCGAAGCACCCTCTACCTATTTCAGAAATGTTGACCAGACAACTTTGCATTTAGACTTTGGTCACCGGCCAGTAAAGACATTTTAGACGGTGAACATACTGAACAGTATATCTGGTAAACATATGTTAACAATCATTTGTCATACATAGCAATTATTTTAAAGGACTGCTATGTGTAAGTACAGCTTTACTGAACTGCTAGCATGCTGTAAACTTTTAGTCATGTTTTTATCAAGTTGTCAAATTAAACATAGTCTGTAAGTCTATGCTGGAATCAGCTCATAAAATACAAATACAATGTTCAAGTTTTTGATAGAATGTTAACTCCCCCAGTTAACTAAAACTTGAAATTGCACAGGATGGGACCTCAGTATTCTTAATGGTAGCTGTGACCGTGGTCATCTGGACAGACTGAGACAGACTGAGAAAAGTTGGATTGAGATTGTCAGCGCCCTCCTTGTGTCCTAATGTCTAAGTCAAGGCTCAAATCATTGTGATGTAAAGGTTTCTGTTATAATTGTAAGAAAACAGTGACAGTTCCTGTAAAATAATCAGCAGGAACACTGACATCCTGCACTCACACACACACACACACACACACACACACACACACACACACACACACACAAATTGAAGCCAAAAGACAACCCTCCCCCATAAAAGCTCCCAGGAAGCTAATTGTCAACGGTACATTTTTGTATGTAAGAGAGCACTTCCCCAAGTAGTGCCTATTACTCCCTGCATGAATTGACAGGGCTAATGAGGAAATTAGGGTTTTATTAATTCACCGATAGGACAAGATGAGGGAGACGCAGGGGAGGAGAGGAGAGGACTCCATCTTTGATTTAAAGGTTAATTTGGAGAGGAGGGTAGCAGGAGCACAGAGAGTGGTCCTGACAATATTTTGATGCTCCTGGAAGTGTGCCAGCTGTCCCGCTATGGGTGCAGCTCTGGCAAAAAAGTGGAGTGGAGACAGACGAGAGGGAGATAAAGTGGAAGCCAAGTTTGGGTCAAGCCTGGGAATCACGCAGAAGCAATTAGGAGTGTTGGCTTCATCAGTAATTCCAGTGGCTACGTCCGGCCATAAAGAATGGGTGAGAGCTTCTCGTGCTGCACACGCTGGGTTAAGGGGCATTAGCAGCTCAATACTTGACTTTGACGGGGTCAGGCCTGAAGAGCAGCAGGCAGACTGGCGTGGTGCTGATGACCTTATGCTGTCATGCTGATGACCTTACCTTACCCAGCACTAGCCTCCTTAGAGTAATGATAAGGATCACTTCCTAAATTCTCCATATTTCTGCTCACCGATACTCTGCTACATCACTGCTCTTCAGTGTTAGAGATTAAAGGTGGGTATTTGGGTTATTTATATCAAAGAGGTGAATGTAAGCTCAACAACAGCTCAATAACAACCTATCCAGAGCATACACATTTCCTCAATGTTTTATCACTATAACAGATTTGTAGTGTACACTTGTTTAAGTTGATTCAATTTGTGTGATGAAAATCTTTGATATTTAACACGCCGCCATTTTGTCCAGTACACAATAGAGCACATGAGCGTTAGTTGCAAGAAAAACTTGATTACTGGGAGAAGACAATAAAACATGCTGTACATTTTCAAACATTCGTTTTAAGCTTTTTCTCTCTGGATTACAAAACCGTGCACTGTGAGGAATTTATTTGTTCATATGATAGAAATGCTGCTTGAATCTGTAATTGAATTTGAATGTCATTCAGTGATGAACAAGTTTGCTTTGCATTTGGTTACAGTAATTATTCATGATGTCAGTACCTTAATTTATTTAGTTTTAAATGTAAAAAAAAAATCAACTCAAGTGTGCAACGTTAACCCACACATACAGTATCAGTGTGGGCTTAATAATGAAGTGGAAGGATCTTTTCTCAACAATAGTTGTTCACTTTCATTTTGTACACATACAAACTTTTGAAAATCTATTACCTCTGCTAAGGAGGTATTTTGGTTTGGTTTGTCAGTTTGTTTGTATGTTTGTTTGGTTCTTTATCTATTAGCTGGAAAACTAGGCTACTGGCCTAATTTTCATGAAACTTGGGGTTGGCCATGGAAAACCCCATAGAATTTTGGAGCAGATCTGAATCACAGGGTACACAAATTATGTTTCACTTTCATTTACATTGCGAGCGGGCACAGGTGCTGCATACATGTGGTGTCTGAATAATCATAAAAATGAATTCACAACTGGAAAAATTTACATTGCATTGATAATGTAAGAAAGGTCATGCTTAGGCATAGCTACTAGCTACGATATATACATACTACTAGCTACTATATATCTATATATATATCTATATATAGATATATAGATATATATATACACATACATAACGCTTCTTTTAGTAAGTGTCGTTCGGTTATGATTATGGTTAGGGTTATGCTCATGGTTATGGTTATGATTAGGGTTAGGTTTAACCCATGTGTTACCAAATGTCCACCTTCACAATATGAGCTATAGGTAATATACACATTGTGGCATATTTAGAGTTGTGTTTCTGGCTACCTGAGGAATGCAAGTCCAATAGTCATTCCTTTAAGCTGCATTGTTTGGTCTCTAGCAAGGGTAAATATCTGCTATGTCACTGCTCAATGTTCAACTATGACCACTCACTTTTGGATAGACAACTGGATTACAGAAAGACAAGTGAAATTGGCAAACTTGTTTATTTTCAGCCGTAACAATAATGTTTAAAGATTAAGTTAAACGCAGTGATCCATTAAACTGTATGTACGGAACAAGTTTTTTTTTTCCTGGAAGTTATTGTAAACATTGTAAATGGGTCTATAGCAATTTGATTTCCCTAAGCTTTTGGAATCCTTAACTTTGGAAACACCAACACATAGAGAAAAGAAAATTATGTATCTTGTTCTTACACCTTGTTTTATAGCAACGAGTCATATGCATGCACTATGTTAAATAATTAATATATCAAACTCTCAATCTGAGCTGTGTGGGTTCTTTTAAATGGCCCTTGTGATAAGTCCTCCATTAAAGAGCAGTTGGAACAAGCCAGGGGTGATGCTGCATGATTTATGGGACACCTTCATCTGGATAGGGACATCAACAGAGTTACATTTGTCTTTATTCTCTGCTTGAAAGGAAGCATATGGTAATGCTAACGTCCCTTCAGTGTAGCCTGTAAAATAGTGTTAGTAGAGTTTCAGATGATGCTCAGATTTGTGTTTTGTGATATAATATAATAGTGTATTTGTGTGGGGTGAAAATAACGAGGCTCTACGGCCATTCATATTTAATGTTTTATTGATTTTACTTTACCAATATGAGAATCTGTAAAACAAAATGGGATCTGGGCAGGGATCTATGTTTGAATATGTTTTAAAAACATGTAAACAATATTATATACAATTTGCTTTACAAAATAATGTTTATGTACCTGTCAAATCTATTAAAACACCAAGTGTAAGATAGAAGAGATACGTATAATAGATACCCACATTTTCGATATTGATAGCATCACATGTATGAGCCCCTCGGTAATTTCTGTCAATACAGTACAAAGATGAATATAAATATTTGAATGTAGCCTGAATAATTATGAAATTATCTCCAATTGCAGCATTGCAACACATTTCAGTTTGCCTTAGACCAGGTATAACAGTCCAAACAAGCTTTTGTAAACGGCACACCACAACCTATGTTAGACCACTACATTCTGCTCACTTAATACAACATTAAAATTGCTAATGATTACACTGTAATGGTGCCCATCCCTTTAATAAAATATTCACATTTGAATAGTACTGATCCAGATCATCTGCCTGCCAGTTGAAACATACAGGGCCAAACAACCCCTGAACAAGCAAAAAAAGGCATCTCATGAATAACAGACAAGTGTATGAGCCATGGCATATGTGGTGCTCTGATCTAATTGTTTTGATCTCCTTACCTCTGCCAAGACTCTGAAGCAATAACCAGCAGAGCAAAGATTGTGGATCTACCAAGAATGGTGCATCAAGTCAAATGAGTTGTTCTGCTGGCACTGTCCAGCTTAGGGTAAAAGCAATTTGGCTTAATGGGTCAGCGTGTCAAAACATCAAATTGCAAATATATGCTGTGCATGTTCAAGGATACAATTCACATTTGTCAATGGATAAAATCAAAATTAACATTCACATGGGAAACACTACTCATGCCAAACTGACTGAGCTTTCAATACTGACAATGTCATGCCTTTTAAAGGAAGAAAAATCGCTATAAATTATGGGGATGAAAATTCATTCAACTATTCATGTGTCTCCATCCACCAGGCAGTATGGATTACATGTGAGGTCGTTAATGGTGAATCTTCAAACCAGCCGAGCTTGGTGAGAAAGCCTCTTATCAGCCTGAGTTCCTATAACATATATTGTTTGCCTGATAGTTATGCAAACCCAACAAGAAATGTTACAATACAAAACAACTGGACAATGGCTACTTTTATTCAAGTCCTCTTTTAATTTGTCTGTGTATTCTGAGAAAACAACTAAAAAAACATCTGCTCAGTAGTGAAAAGTTTCTGTGATAATATAATACATGTATTTGACATGATATTATTTAAGTATTTGAAAAACATTTCAAATAACAGAGTCCAGCTGAAAACAGTCCACAGTGAAAAGCATGCAAAGTGACTCAGCTTCAATATTGCTCAGATACTGGTTACAGGATACTACACTTCTATCAGTTAATTGTAAGTCATGGCTTTATGCCTTCATGAGCAGAAGTGAAAGTAGTCCTTATATTAGCATGTCACATATCAGTGTTCAAGGGTTATGACAGATTTAGTCATTTATATTTGATTTTAAAAGTCTGTTGCAGACTACTCGGTGATGGTTTGACATGTATTCTTGTGCCGTGGCGTGTTCAGGTGCTAGCAGAACTTCTGATCTCTTGTTCTTTGTAGTTGACTGACTGAAGAAATTACTAAATTCACATAAACATTTCCATAATGTCCATGTTTACTAATTTTATTATTAGACTAAAGAAAGACTAGAAAATCCTGTTCATATTTTCAAGTTTACCCCACTTTTCCAAAGGTGCATACTGTAAACAGATCAAAATGCCATGCTTCTAGTATTTGAGTTGTTCCCCGATGATAGAGTCACCTTCTAGAAATCCTTTACATATGTCTGGATTTATATGTTACATCATGGGCTTGCATTTTCCCTGTGTATACTTTTGCAAAGTGGTTTGGGATTTTAAAGGAGAATTTGACCTCCAGAAGCACGCAGTTCCTTCTACTCTACAGTAGTTTCCTGTTGTTCTGCAATGGTTGAATACTGCCATCTAAGGATAGTCTTACCCACAGTGCTGCAGACAGGCAGACTTGATCCTGCTTTTCTTTTCTTTTTCGTTGAGCTTGAAAACAATGATGTAAAATGGATTCAATCTACAACAGAAATAATAAGAGAGATACAGGGATTTGATTGCAGGGATTTAATTCCGGTGACCTAGAGAAAAAAAAAAAAAAAGAATTCCTAAAAAAGAACACTAGGGAATCTTGTTTTTCTGAATTTACCACAGCATGGTTTTCTGACAGTTCTCTTTCAAATTTCATGATCTCCGAGCCTATAGAGTGACTTCATTCTTCACAATGTGTGCTGTTTGTTATTCATTCAAGCATGTAAATTTGTTTTAGATTTTGACTCTTGTACGTATTCCAATACAACTTTAAGCTACATGATTTATGGATACCCCTGTAGCAGTGTACACTGTGGCAAGGGGATCTCGCTGTTAGCTAATTTGCAGCTTAATTATGACAGTTGGTGTGGTGGATATGAAACGACTTTGGGCTGCTGGCATTGCTGCTGGCTGAAACAAAGAGCAGGTCTGTGTGCCAGGATGTGCACAGAAAGCCACAGCCATTAAGTCCCCCTCTCTCCATCCGACCATCCTCACAGGGGAGTGATTGACGGAGGCTTTACCAAGACAATCTCACGAAAAAATCCACCTCATCCTCAAAGGGTCTTGAGCAGTTCCAAACAAGGTTGAGTGCTGTTTTTTTACAAAAGGTATTTGCATTCTGGGCCAGCATTTGCTTGTGCTTTGTGGCTCTCTGCACTGAGCCCTTACCTAGGAATGTCAGAATTTGAAAGCTCTTACTAAGATTTTCGGAAACAGTGTTTGCTTTTTCCTTTTTTTCCACAGCGCTGGGGCCTTAAGAGTCAATGAACATTATACTGACTCAACTAATGTTCAGAAAGAAATTGAACATTATAAACCATGACCAAATGTAACACAATGTTCTGTTATCAGCGTAGTCCAAAGGACAATTGCAAGTCACCATTAAAATCTGGACCCAACATGGTGTAATTACATCCATAAGGACATAAGCTTGGACAAACATCACCTCACAGGCTTCCAAAATACTTGTGCACAATGAAATATTTCCATCAAAGCCCGTGAGGAAGACATAACTAACTTTTTTTTCTCTGTGAGGTTAAGGACTCCCTTGAAAAAGAGGTTTTTAATCTCAACGGGACTTTCCTGGTTAAATAAAGGTTAAATAGAATAGAAAAAAAGAAGAATCAGGCAGAATAACATGTTCTTGAAAATAATGTCAAGTGCCAGATAATCCCTGATTAAAGATCAGTTCTAAGTGTCAGTGAATTATTTGCTGGTGCTGTGCTGGTGCTATAATGAGGAGAAAAGCCACTCCAACTGAGGTACTGCTGTTATAATCTTCACAGTAAACACTTATCATACATTCGCCATTGATTATGGTGTGCCTCTCATCAATCACCAGAGGCTCGTTTTAACAGATTAATAATTATGACATCTGCACTCAGTCAAGAGCGCTGATTAGAGGGATGAGGAGTCAAAAGCATCTGATAATAGTGAGCAGCAAGGTGTTCAGTAACTTCATCATATCGTCTGGTTCATTTGGTGCTCATAAGTTTGCTTGCTGAAATTTCTATTAGCTGCATACAATAATACGCTCTAAGCATTATATTAGCATAACATTAGATGCTGCTCTATGTCTGAAGCCTTTTATATGTAGCCACACATCAAATGAGATGTTACATCAAGATGCTACATCAATCATCAGCTGGAGGTTGACAGTGTTCTTTTCTAATTCTCTGTGTTGTTTGTGCAATATGTCATCTCCTGCAGCTGCCAATATCCATGTTATCATAACCGTGCAAGTGAAATAAAGGTAAATACAAAAGCCTTGGATTCATTTAGTGTCTGGGACCACTGTACTACCTTTGAGAGAACATAAGTCTCATTTTCTTTTTTTCTCTTTAGTGACTTATGGTCAAAAGTGTGGCCTTTCCTTGAAGAATGTCTGTGAGTGCACTTATCTGGCAAATATTAAAAATAGATTACGGGGCCATTGGGAGGTAAGTGGTCCATAAGCAGAATTGATGGTACTAAGGAGTATCATGGAGACTGCCTACATCACCTTGAGGGTCTCATCCACTTAATGATGCTATGTGCCTCATACTTTCATCCTGAAGAATGGCAACCATTTTGCTGTGGGTTTTGACACTCCACTTAAACTGATATTCCAAGCAGTTAACAGGAGCACCAGGCCCCACATACCAGACAGCTGGAAGATGGACAACAAGGGGTGACGTGGTCATGGAGTAAAAATGCTCAGCTTTTGCTCTCAATCAAGAACTCCAAGGGCAAATTAAATGGCTTTATTTTCCTGGAAAAGTTATGCTTTGTTGTCAATAATATTATAGAAATGGGAAATCAGAGGCCAGTTGTAAAAGTTTATATATTTGAATAGGGAATACTGATTTGAAAAGTATGCATGTTAAATACACCTTCATTAACTTAATTCCACTGAATCATTCACATTGAATTCTCTGTATAATCTCTGACCTTTTTTTAATGAACCTTTTTTAAACATATTCCTTTGAGTGTTTCCATTGGCACGCAGTTTGCAAAGGAAACTGGAGTTAGCATGGAGAAAAAGAGACCATTTACAGAATCAAACTTCAGGTGAAGTTTTCTAAAACCCTTGGTTTGTGCTTCCGGCATGATTTTCATACAAGTGATGCACTCCTCTAAGCCAGCTCAAGGGAAAGGTGTGGACAGCTGCCAGTTCCGTGGGGTTTGGAGATGCCTTTTGCAATTAGGTTCTTCCACCGTAAAAGACTGCCATGCTGGTGTTGCCAGCCCCTTCCCCTGGACCCTGAGCCCCTTCTCCCAGCCAGCCCGTCAGCAGACGGGTTGAAAGGTACCATTTGACCATGGAGATGGGGCTCCCTTCCCTGCCAGCAAGCTTCTGAGCCGATTTGAAGGTGTGTGTCCCTGGACTGGAAAATCTTCCCTATCCGAAAAGTCGATTAAAGCCAACAGCTGCGTTTCAGGCTCTGCCAGGCAACCCTACAATAGACACACACACACACACACACACACACACACACACACACACACACACACACACACACACACACACACACACACACTTTGACATCAAGAAGCATTTGGAGCTGTCAGCTGTATGCATCAACATAGCCCAAACATGAAGACAACTTTACTTGCTCTGTCTTTAAACTTTATCACTCTGTCCCATCAATTAGTGTTCTCTTGTTAGCAAGTTGTGTTCACTTTATCAACAAACTTCATTGGATGCATCAGTGAGACACAACTGGCACTAGATGAAACACTGCAAATATAAAATCAGCACGCAAACACAGTGGTCAGCCATTTTTATATTGTTTTTCCTCTGCATCGTGCACTTATGAGCCCTTCTGGTGTTTCAAAGGAGATAAAGAGAGTGAGATGAAGGGGGCAGGAATGTGTGATGACTTAGATAAACACTTGGACGGCAAAACAAGAGAACATGTGTGTTTTGCTTTATTTTCTCTGTGCAGAATGAGACAGAATAATTAATATGCTTCAGACTTATGTGTGAAAGGGTAAAAATATTCTAAAACAATGCAGCCATAACTGATGACTAAATGGCCTGGAGCTTAAGAGTTTGTTCTGTTTTATAAAAACAAAAAATCATGTCACATTTTCTGCAGAGCACTCACTTGCTCTGTCGAGTTTCAAGTGTTTGTGTCGGTAAATTGAGCACTGCAATGGCCCTCATTGCTCAGCAGCCACCAAATAAATTTCCATTGGGGAAAGGGAAATCAATATGTGCATTCTGCCTCTTTTAGGGTCATTGTAGACTCTCCCTTGTGATTTTAAAAGTATGTTGATGTAATTTATTGAACCTCTTACCCTAATCACACACATTGCCTATAATTACATACCTTGATGGCTGCTAGACGTCTAATTGCTAATGCTTTTCCTGGAATTTGTCCTCTAATCCTTGTATGTAAGGACTAGAAGAAAGAAAAGTGCTTTGCTGCCACTTTTAGCTGCTTCCCGACCTGCAAGGGCACTGTGGTTCAAGCTGTTTCTGTTCCTCTAAAGAAGTGTTGGTCAGCTGGATGGAGAGCAGATGTTGATTATTGCATATGTTTTGTCTGATTATTAGACTTAAACTGACTGGGTTGAAGTTGCATTTAAAATAACAAATCTTGAAAGATTAGATTACAGGATTACAAGTATATATCTAGTGATGCAAAATTAAGACTTAATCAGTGCAGATAAACAGATTTTGAAATCAGCTATGTTCCTTTGTTTTCCTATACCTATGAAAACTAAAAACCCAATAACACATTAGCCACGACAGATGTTATTGTTGTATTTTTGCTGCAGGTTGGCCTACCAACGGCAAGTCAAAGGCTCCCACTGTTTGTAAACGCCATTAAACAACCCCTTAGCCCACTTTAGCCTTATGCCACACAATTCAAAGTATGCAATCTTTGGTAACCTAATTTACTATGCATTGACATTCACTGGGGTCAGTGGTTTTCAAACATGTTTTTCTTCGGTTTACAGTAAAATAAACAATAAAAATTATTAATCACATAACAAAAAATATGGTTTCTTCAATCTGCTTCAAGATGTTAGTAGCTCAGCTTGCTTTTAGAATTCAAATTTACTTTTCAGACAAACAACTTTGAGTCTAAACTTATATATGTATGAGCCACAGCCCACCACTATGGAAATGCAACAAAGCAGCAGAGGCTAAAAACAATAAAACTCTGTTGTTTTGTGTTTCTGTCAGTTAGTTAGGTAAAAATGCAGTAAATACCAGAATGCCCTTAAGCTTTATCTGCACAATCAATACATGTTATGGTTTCATACAGAAACAAAACACTGGATCAATGGATAGCTAAGTAATTAATCCAGAATGAAGAAGGTTAATTGAGTCTGGTTAATTGACTATTGTAGCATTTAACAACTTCTTTAAAGATAACTAACCTTACTTGTTCATTAGTGACAGACACTTAAATGTACTAAATTATTATGAAAGAAAGTCGTTGTCATACCGTGCTTTGAATTCAGCTGAGCTAGCAAATGTCAAAAATAGGCAATAGGAAATGTTTTACAATTGTGACCTA
Source organism: Percina caprodes (assembly GCA_013375575.1). NCBI lineage: Eukaryota > Metazoa > Chordata > Actinopteri > Perciformes > Percidae > Percina > Percina caprodes. The sequence goes on from JABXJD010000014.1 coordinate 1,358,077, forward strand.
TATTCTACACTAGAAGTTGAAAAGCCAGATTCTGAAGAAATTTTTTTGTTGTTGAAACAATCACATCAGCAGAACATCAGCGGAGTTAATCAGTTAATAGCTATTGCTAGCATCTCAGCATCTAGCGTTTGGCATTGTTCAGTTGCAGTACATCCCATTAACAATCTTCGGAAATTCTTTATTAGGAATAGCACCTTGAGTTGTGAAATCTCAAAACAACTTGAGGGGACATAAAAAAAAAAACATACACACATGCTGACAAACAAAAACAAAAGCTCTCCATCACACCAAAATCACCCATATCCTCCCCATTCCAACCAATAAATATTAGTCAATAAACAGTTAAGGTTATTAATCTTCTCCCTACTTTACACAGGCCCAGTTAGAGGAGCTGGCCTCAGAGAGAAACTTAACCAGCGAGTCCATGAACGACTATTACCTAGGAGAATAGTCTCTATCCACCACCTTTCACTCCCAAGATTGCTCCGGTTCCGCCAAAAATTCCACCTGATGTCCTTCTTTTCGACTGGATGTAACATTCCTGCTTTCTTTGTGTTGGATATTAAAACTCTGGTCGATTCGTAAGGACTATGATTAACTGATACTCAGATCTCTGGAGGGGAAATCTGTCTCTCTAATCTGAGTTTTCTGTTGCAAAACTAAAACAACTTTTGAAAGTACACACAAAAAAAGTTCCTTACCAAGGCCATTTTGCAACGTGATTGTGAATGGTTTAAAGAAATGCCAATAAATCAGAGCACACCTTTAACCACTGGTATCCCATGATGTAAAAAACAGTTCAAGAGCACAACCTGTAACATGACAGTTAGTCAACATTTTGGGTACACGTTTGGGTACTCAAGAAAAAAAAGTGCCTGTTACTTTATACAGTGTGTTTTGGTGCTCATCTTGTATTCAGTTCAGGTTGGATCACCAAGCTATCTAGCAAGTCTGTTATTCAGTTTTGTGCGCATCCCCAGTGGAAGTCTCTCAGATGTGCTGTAACGCCAACACAAGTGCTTATGATTCAACCAGGAGCTGTTCCAACAGCTAACTTAATTGACTGTGGAGAAAAAAAAAATGAATGAGACTTTTAATTATTGAACTCCAGGCAACCAATAAACAGTATCTCTGGACATTACTCTACTCTGTTGTGTCCAGAATCAGTCTATCTGGTGCACGTAAGCGGCTGAATGTTTTTGACATTTTGACTTGGACATTGTTTATGTGGTAACACTTGTGCCTTTTTTACTATGAAAAGGCATGTCATTATTTTAATTTACTTGCCACAGAAAGAGTCTTCTTATAACAGGCAAATAGTAGGATCCTCACATTATTACTGTGATGTATACAAAGGGAAAGACATGAGATTTAGAAGACGAAACAGTTGGACGCTACATATTTGTTTGACTGATCAGATCTTACAGTCATAAATTCATTTAATTTTAACCATGGAACAGAGAACTTGTTTTTGGTTGTAGTTGAATAAAACACTTATTTTTAAATTCATGCACAAAAGAATTTCCTGTTACACACATGAGAATGATAAAAAATGATACCAATGCAACTAACAATTTTTTTTTCTTAATCTTCTGATTGTTGCTTATTAACTATTGTTTAAATATCAAAAATAGTCAAACATGGCCATCACAACCACCCAAGTTGACATGTTTAAAATGTCCTGTTTAGTCTGACCAACAGTCCAAAACTTAAAGTAACTAACAAACATTCAGTATTGAGAAGCTGAAATCAGTGATCTGCTGTTGAACTATCAATAATCAAAATGATCATTATTCCAATGATCAATCCATCAACAAATTGTTTCAGCTGTAACTGAAAGCTGTCTTTTACAAAATCCATCTGTTATTGGTACATATTGAAAGTCTTGCAGCAAATCATGCTTTCTAGCTCACCCATAACAAACTGATAAATGAATATTTCTAGAAAAATCTGCTGGCTGTGTAGTTTCCTAGTTTTCTACTTTTAGAAATCTGAATGCAACAATGACAAGACATAAACATTTAATGTTGATAATAAGCAAGCTGTCACTCCCAGTGACAATGCCAGTCGGTTTAATATGGATTTACTGTATGTTTGACATAACTGATGGGTCTGCTCCGCATCACTGTGCAGGAACAGCATTCATTCATCCGTAGCATGGATGAAAACAATATCCTGATGGGTGAGGATGTTTCACAACACAAAAAGATACATGGCAAAAAACAAATTTTATTCCTTCCTGAAATCTCCCCCTCAGTCCACTCACCCATGCTGAGAGGCTAATGTCATCCTCTTTGCTTCCCAAGTCTCCTCTCCCTATGTGGCCCAAAATAATCCAGCTTCACAATGACAGTGATCCAATGTGAGGAACAAAAAGCTTATTTTTCTCTCATCAAAACAGCAATTAGATTCATTTTAGTGTAAATATTCCTTTTCGACATAATTGGATGTTTGGTTGGACTCAGCAACTATTCATAGCAGGTCATATACAGGTATATTTTTTAATTCAATATGTTAATTAATCTTAATGATCACTAGACCTTGGTACTTATCTGTGGAATGCAAGGGGTATGATAACTAGTGGAGTTGCATCATTTTTAATGTATTGTTATGTTCAGTGGAGGGAAGAAGTCAAAACAATTAACAAAAGGAAGTCACAAAAGTATGGATTTTATTTATTCTTTTAATTCTGGCAAATCTTTTGTAGATTTGTCAAACTGAAATGGATGATTTTACCTCAAAAAAGGTCAAATCATACTGTCAGCCTATAAATGTAAGTCTAATATTACAAGCTTTGAATGTGAATGCTCAAATGTAGCATGCTTGTATATAACTGTTTGGGGACATTGGTTTGACTATAGCAGGATTAGGCAGTCCTGTGTCACTGAATGTGGAGTCAGCAGATTTCATTTGAAAAAAACAAGGCCCAGAAGCTAATTTTACTTGGTTCAAAGTGGGCTGGTCAGAAAATTTAACAAAGCAATGCAAGAGATTTGTCATCATTTATATAATTAATTAAAAGATGTATTGACATGCAGACTGCCTGTGTTTGCCAATTAAGTCTGACTTTTTAATGAGCATATAGAATTTAATGTCAAGCGAGCAGCATAATAGAGAAAAAAGACAACCATCATTGAATATATGACTGTCATTATTTATTGGTAGTATCTCTATTATCTGTACTTTGTAGTTTTTCTTTGGCCTTATTTAGGATTTCTAAGTACAGTCTCAATTGCCTGCACAGGCCCCTTTGTTAAAATTTCACAAATTGACCACTGTCATTTGCCACATCTCACGCTCCAAGCCTGTAGACATGACACAGATCGATGGTACTCTCCCATCAGTGTCTCCAGCCTGCCAGATGGCTGGTGGGCTTCAGTCCCCTGACATTCATCAATGTCTTGCAGTCAGATGCTCCCACAGCAGTGTTCTGACCCTGGGACTGGTCCAGCAGACAAGTCTCTCTTGCTCCTCCATGGGGGCTACGAGGGCTTGGTCTAATGATGCCACCAAATGAGGTACCATCGCCTGGGAGCTGTTGAAAATTTGGCCAATATGGCACAGCTATCCCACACATCTGTGCAACTCTGTTTCCCTAGTTGGCGTGATGAATGCATTTCATGGACAGGAAGAAATGTGTGGCCTAATTCCGATATGCTGCAAATATTGTCAAGGCTTGCACAAACCCCATTAAGCGATTATTCTTTGTGCTCTTGGCTGCCTCGTAGCCTCAGTTGCATCACCCATCCTATGTTATCATCATGTCATAGATGTAAAAATGCAAGAAAATATGACCATATCTTTATAACCGGGCTTGTTCATTACCTGTAACTGTGTCATGGAATCTCATGTTCATCCACCTACCACCTCTGTCCACGAGTGTTCCTTTTGAAAGGGAAAAGCAATCATCCCGCTAACTGATTTTCTATGACTCCCCGGGGTGATATACCGCACTTTGAAGCCAACCACAGGCTTGGCCCTAAAACACCCCGCAATTCACAACTGTGGCTTTGGCAAGCCGGCTTTTTTCTCAACAAGTAAAGTGAAAGTCTTTTCTAATGGACCCAACACCACTGCTGTAAAAACCAACAAGCCCCACGGCACCAACAAATGAGCCTTGTGCAACACTGGAGAGGGAAATAATGTCACAAAAATGTAATTTCACCTCTCAAGTAAAGGGTTCTCCTGGCTCCCACTCTTGTGGTACAATTCCATAAACATTCCACATAAAATGTTAGTTCTGTTGGTTGTGCTTCAGTGCTTTACCCAGATTGCTTGATTTGAAAATCGACTTAATACCATATTCCTGTGTTTTATATTATCAAGGATGAAATGAACATACTAGTACTTAGTACTTCAGGTCTCCATGAGAGAGCTCAAGTTATTATTTTCACAATTTAGTATTCTACAGATCAAACATGTAATACGATATAATACTCTATAGTATACACTTTCAAAACAAAAAATTATAGTAAATATAAGAGAAACAAAGTTGGCCAGATCTCTCAGCTTTAAAATAAGCATTTTCTTATTTAAAAAAAAACATTTTAAAGCTGCAGTGTGTAGTTTCTGTCGCCTCCATGAGGAATTCTAAGTAATGACAACAAAATTTGGCAATGGCTTGAATGTATATGCACTAAAGCTTCAATATGATAATATTTGTTTATGTTGCTTTGCAATTGAAGCAGAAGATAAGGACAATAGTACATAATTTAATTAAAACACAAACATGACAACTAGGGTTGCCTTTTCTCTCTCAGTTACAACACCCAATATTCAGGGTCTGCTATTCAGCATACCAATTTGATACTTTTGTGGAACTCATTCAAATATTTATTAGGTAACATATCATGGGCACGTTTTGATGGTTTGTTTTTTGTTTGAACCACAAAACAAAATAACGAGAAAACCACCTTTTTTTTCTTTTGTCGATTCAAACCAAAAAGAAAGAAACGGTAAAAAAAAGAGCAATTCTCCCATTTTGGTTTCTGAAAAAATTTAGTCGTTTTTTGTTTTTGGTTTGAAACAACAAACGAAAAAAAGGTGGTTTTCTCATTATTTTGCTTTGTGGTTCAAACGAAAAACAAATTATCAAAAAGTACATGGACTCCGTCAAGCTTAAGTTGTTAACTTTCTTGTTTGTAAAAGTGCAAAATATTAAACAGGAAATGGTCACAGTAACAGATAAGTGTTTTTGGTCGTCATTCAAAGCCATTACACCACAGACATAGTTACTCTCCATGGATGATAAACTAAAAATAAATGAATTCCTGAGATCTTTCTATCTGTCAGCAGCTCGGACACATTGCTGTCCGCACTGGAAAACCATCAGCTGTTGGGACACATGTTGAAAAAATATCCATCTCGCAAACGTGTCTGCAGTCATCTCAACCATCGAATACAGCAAAACAAATAAATAATTTTCACAACTTTGTTTTTCCTGTGAAAAAATGTTTCCCGGTGTTGGTGAATTCCTCAAAAAACAAAACACCACTAAACATTGCATAAATGCGTTGTAATTTGCGTTACTGAGATTGTAAAGAGTATCATTATAATTGAATTAGTAGTGTGTTATATTCCTGCATAAAAGGTAAAAGGAATACATTACTGTAATTGCATTACTTTTTATAACGTGTTAAATACTACAGCTACACTTCATAAGGTCAGTGTTGGTGTGGATACCGTTCTGGTGTATCACATAAAAGATTACAACTTTTTAAAAAGCTACAACATGTTTGATATCATACTGGCATAATGTTATGCCACAGCATGACACTACCACTAATCATTGGCAGATACCCATGCTTGTAGGCTGCTGTCATTTAGGCTCTACTTTGTCCACATGGACTAGCCATAGCTAAATACTACCGCTTTATACAAATTAGCACCATAAGATAAAAGAGTGCCACAGTATGGAATACTAGAGGCCTCAATTACCATGCTAAGAACATTTCAGTCCATAGCAGTTGCAGTAGCAGGTTTCTATCTCTCCTCACATAATTAGGAAACAGCTTACCTTGGTACTGATAATGCCAGTGCCAAGCTAATCTATAATTATCAACCAGACAGGATGTGCTGCTGTTACACTCAAAAGTGCAGGACCCATTATTTTTACCCAAAGCATCAAATAAGCTAAACAGAGGGAGAGAAAAGGAAGATATGTATTTGGTTCAAATTGATTTCATTCTTTTGTATGAATATCAAGGATTCATTCTTTCCCGTTTCTCCCCTCACTCCCCATGGTAGCGTGTATTCATTGGGATTGCTGTTCCGACCAGATAAACAGGTTTTTTTTGTTTATGGCAATTATTTCCTGAGGATTGTTTCAAATGTGACTTGACTGTCAATGAGGAGGCTGGCAAGAGGGAGGGGAGATGTGATGAGAGGGAATTTTGACCAACCACCAGAGTGCATTCTGTTGCAGCTCTATGGAACATCTGCCATGGATTTGGCTACTACATATAGATGTTTTATAGAATGTAGAAATAAAAATGTTGCTTTTCTGCTTCACTAGATATTTACTATTAACAGTTGCAGCATGGTTCTGGTTTGCATTAAAATACATCTTTAAAGAGCACAAAATGAACTGCTTTGGAAGACCATTACCCATGGTGCACAGGGTTGGTGATACTGTAAATACTATAACAAAGCAGCTTGTGTCAACAGACAGAAAGTATGTGTTAAAAATATATATATACCGTAAATAAAATTACCTTTTATTATGCCAACAGGAATATGTGAGACATATTGCAAAGTAAAGGTTCAAGCAGCGAACACACTGAGTGTTTTATTTCTTTCAAGCTTGAACTGTCAACAAAATCACTGGCGTGAGACAATCTCTCTAAATGGGATTCAGGAATTATGTTTTTCAGCACGACAGCCTACTCAACATGATCCAACAATGATGACTTTGTAATTTCACCACACTATTACCATGTGTTCTCACAGAGAAACCTATATATTGTACATGACCAAGCCATTATCTAAAGGTATTGCTTTTTTTGGCCATGCAGTGCAAAGATACAATGAATCTAATATTACATAAATTAACAGTTTAAAACGTTATCTTGAGTTTCTATTTTTACAGTATATCATAAAATAAATACTTTATTTAAAAAGTATGGTGGGCACTCATGCTGAAAGAGAGACACTAACAATAATGATAAGAACATTGAAAAAGATATGCTCTATAGTGTTACTTTTCTGGAAAGAGCCATGTAATTGTCCCAAAAAGCCAGTAATTACCTTTTCTTTTTAAACATGAATGACCAGGACCTTGTTTTGGAGAAAAGTCATTAAATAAGAGTAGTAAGCAGTTGTTTTCCCTTGCCATCAAAGTGATTTTCTGCGGGCTGTATATTAACACTTCTGCAGGGAAAGGGATTGGACGTTGCAAACAGGCAACGGCGGCCTCACCAAGGTCATGAGAGAAAGACTTCCCCCAGAGATAGAGCTGGAAGGCGTTTCTGGGCCGTATTTGCATATATTAGTTTCAACATTGTGTGTGTAAATTCAGCAGTGTTGTTGTCCACTGTCTCATGTTGTAGTACAGAGGTGGAAATGATTATGATACGTTCATCTTGGTGCAGCTTTAGGATTATTATGAGCAACATATGTCCCTATCTGTGTAAACAGGCTCAATTGCTTTAAAGTTTCAATTTTTTAACTGGTGGTTCCCCATGAAATGACCACTGACAATGCAAATGTAAGTCCCTTGATGCTCATGAGAATAAATGTGAATTAAAATTCCTAAAATAAGTCATACTTATTCACTGGTAGATCTCATTCATAATATGGCAGTGTTTGTAAGTGGATAAGGTTTAACCAATCTAAGAGAGAAAGGAAGCAGTTGCCAGGTTGGCTCAGTTGGTAGAGCAGGTGCACTTGGAGGTTTATACCTTGACCCAGAGGTCCAGGGTTCAAGTTTGACCTGTGTCAAATTCCTGCATGCTTTTTCCACTCTTTCTCACCTAGCTGTCCTGTCCATTAAAGGAAGAAAAGAAGCCTTCAGTGCCATTCTTTGCTCTTCTTTCAATGAAGAAATACTCCCCAATTCGGATATAACTGATGTTATTTCAACATCTACGCTAATCTATTTAGGAGCGCCATTGTTTTGTTTTTTAACCAATAGTTGCCCAGCACAGACACCTTAACTAAGGCCGTAGATTCTTGGTTTGAATAGACATGCATGCCAAAGTCAGTCTGATGGCTGTATGTTGCAAATGTTCTGAATTGGAGCGAGGTACCTTTGGACGGAAGTATCGTTAGTAAAACAGTGAGGTGGTGGGCTGCTATCAAAATCCTTTCTATGGAATGAGATATCTAGAGGCCTCACTTCTATGTCTGGGCTCTACTAGCTTCCCGGAATCTCTCCATTAATTGAACTGTTGCAGTCATTCATCACCATAAACTATTTGACCTTGCCCGCGTAACACAATTGCTGATTACCACTCTACCAAGGAGTGGCACTGTGCACAGTGCAGGCAAATGGAAAAAAAGACAGCATACTTTGCTTTCTCAATTTGTTTTCAAACCATTACATGTTCTTGTTTGGTCAGTAAAAAATACCTTTTTATTACTTATTTTTTTACTTTAATTATAATAACATTTTGACAGAAAAATGTAGCTTTTAGAGTAGCTTCCCTGACTCGTCAGCACTGAGATCAAGACTTGTATTTATTAAATGTGAATAGTTGACGTTTGAAAAGTAATTTCTCAAAGCCTGTATGACATACATTAATAAATCCTTGTTATCTGGGTGCTTGTAAGGGGTTTTACACGTTTGACAAATGATCAGGAAGAGCCTTTAAACTAATTTCTGACACTCTGCAATAATTAGGTAGAAAACACATCATTAAATCAGCGTGTTTCCCCGACATTTGTCAACCTGTCAGGACACAGCGAGTGCTGTCGTAATATGCATAATGTAGAAGCCACAAACCTGCATGAGCCAATCCTGCAATCAGATGGAAAAGAAACATACTTGACGTTTTAGTTTATAATAATATTTTATAATACCCATTCTGGAGCATTAACTCTTTTGTTTCAATATTTTTTTGTGTTAGAAAATCAGCAATAGTTTGCATGAAACATCCTAAAAGAAAGCAATGGAATATAGGCAATAACATAATAAACTAAAAACATTGATTTGTTGTTCAAATAAGTGAACAGTATGTACCACAGAAGAAGACTCAAGCCACATGAATTTCCAATTGATTGCATTAAATGCAGTATTGATTCATATTCCAACACAATTACTGGTAAACTGATTACAGAATTGCTTATTACATTTCCCTCCATTTTTCCTCAATCTGAATGAACATAATAATGTGACATTAATGCTATGACATTTAATCAACAAGGGGCACTTGGATAACCAGTTGCCAATTTCTTATTCCCCATAAAAATGCCTTCACACCACACAAACAGTCTTGCCAATTTGTATTTACATGAACCAATTCAATAAAGGCTGGGTAGGGAAGAGACTTCCCTCACTCATATCTACCTCTTTGCACTCTCAACAATCAAACTGCTCCTATATTACTTGCAGACACGTGGCCTGCTGGTTTTGCTGTAGAGGAGTAGCTAACATTATTTCCTCAATCCCAAGCCTCTGGGATGCTTTGCTGGGCTTTGTAGCTGTAATGCCAGGAAGCTGAATGTGAGGCTATAGCACTCACTACTGGTCGCATTTCACCACAAGCCAAAGGCAGACCAAAGGCTTTCCTTAGGGGACTTGCATCGGAAAGAATGAGTCAGGCTGCTTTGCAACCCCTGGAAGTGGTACTAGAACAGAGAAGAAAAAGTGAAACACTGCCATGAAAAATCTCTCACCTTACACTTTGCAATGCATGTCATACAGTTGTGTAGATATTGCTTTTGGTCAGGAAATAGTGGTTTGCATAATGATTCCCTCTCGTTTTCTCTCTCTGTCTTATTTTTCTTTCGTCATTCAGTCTTGCTTTCTCCCTGACTTGCTCTCCCTCCCTCTTCTTTTGACACACACACACACACACACACACACACACACACACACACACACACACACACACACACACACACACACACACACACTTGATTTATTTTCAATGTCAATGAAAAACTGTTTTTTATTAATATTATTTCTTAAATTCTCTTGAGCTTCATCTTCCTGCAAAGCTGATATGGACTGTTGACGGAGCTTCTGTTGTTGACATTTGGTGAGCAGCACAGTCCTCACTTTAATTCTATATGTTTTTAAAATGACAGTGGCAATATCAGCACCAGAATGCTGACTGGTTGGTGTATGTCCACTGAGGGTGGAGGGGCATGCTATATCACCAGGAGACAGGCCAGGATCGCAGCTGCTGAGCTGCCTAGATTGCATCAGCATAGAGCGGACTAAATCCTATCAGACAAGTCAGTGAAGGGAGAGGAGTCTCTCGTCGCAGTGCTGAAGGAAGGGAATGTGAAAGCTAATGAACAGAAATCAGGTCACAATGGTGCAGAGACAATTTACCACAGTTGTTTCGAGGAAAAGGCATTAGTGAGGTGTGATAGATAGAAGGAAGCAGAGAGAAGGTACAGAGAGGTCAACCAGTTATTCACTGATATTGGAAAAAAAGTGTAGACCATTAACATTGGCAAACATTAGTCGGTTATAATGTTACTGTAACCCTTATTGATAATGTCAAACCACATTGTGTGGATGAATACTGTACACTTCTAACACAGGATTCAACACGCAGAGCCTGCTGCTCTGCCATGTAACATAGATAAGAGAACTAAGCATTCTCCTCAAAATGTTAATAAAGTGCATTCCAATTTTGGAGAGCAGAATTCATTCTGTCATTGGTGAGTGCAAATTCCTTTTTTTTTTAATTATGGGTAATCAACAGAGCAATTGTCCACCAACCACCAACTAACTGCAGCTGTCTGCACGCAACTGCTAAGCAGGTGCCGATTAAAACTGGTGAGGTTAATGAATGGCATTGATCAATGATACACTTCTCTCCTTTGCTGAAATCTCTGATAGACTGGAATACTAGTGAAAGCTAAATTCTCTCTGCAACAAAAAGAATATCAACAGTAAAAACGACTACAATGTCATGTTGAAAAATGTGTCCATGCAGCAAGCTATTATTGTATTTCATTTAGCCTAATTTTAAAATCAATTTGCAGTACTGAGTGTAATAATACATTGTAATGTGCGTTTGGTCTTTCCTTCATTTGGTAAAGGCCACCACATACTGTGCAATCCGGGACTGCCCCACATGGGGCAAAACTATCAGGAAAAAATTCTGTCAAACTTGTAAGAGTGTCAGAAATTAAGAACCAAATTCTCACAGTATGACTGCTGCTATGACCCTCTTCAACAAACCAACCAACAGAGTACATTGGTTTATCCAACATTGTAAGCACCACTTTTGAATAAAGTTATAATAGTGCTAGAGTTAAGGGCAAAACTTGTTATTAGTTAGTGACAATAAATCACAAGTTGATGATGTAGGAGTTTTATGCTTTATTTACATTGTTACCCATGATTCTTTAAGCATTCACAATCGCACAATCTGGCTGTTTAATTTTACAGGGTGACATGGTAATAAACCTGCAAGATTGCTGATATTGCAGTGTATAGATTCCTTAAAGTAGGCTAGGCTATTCTGGCACAGTTACAGCCTCCCCGTACAAAACCATTATCCATTCTCAGCAGGTTAAAATGTTCAAGTCTTAAATTGTAAAGATTACCTTAGTTCCAGGAAGTTTCCAAGTATTCTCTTGCAACTGTTTAGAGAGGAAGGAAAAAAAGTTTCACACAATGTGAGGCTACTTGAACATGCCTTTGTGTTTCTGTCAGAGAGAAAAGGATAGAGAGAGAACAAGAGTACTGCTTAAGATGCAGAGCATCACAGTGTGCCTTGTAACTCACTCACAATCTCACAAACACTTTCATTCACTCATTCATGTCAGCAGGCAGCAGATTTTTTCCATTCTTTCCAAATGTGCCAACATGTGCCACATGTAGGTGAACATAGTAACAGCTGCAGCAGTTTAAACCTGATATAAAACATGTTGATGTCGCAACCTAGAAAACAAAGACACAAATTGCTGTTAAACTTTTGCAACACGATATCAATTTAAAAAAAAAAAGTTCATTAATATTAATCAATTAAAATCTAATATTATTAAATCACTCCCTTTCCAGTTTGTATACACAAAACACAAAGAAAATATAATAAAAACAACAAATGTTGCTTCTGAAGAGTTCAACATTTGATTTAACCATTTCAAATGTCAGTCATTTATTTTCCATCCTTTTCAGGCACTTGAGGGTCAAGCAAGAACAAGCGCGGTGGGGGCGGTGCAGTGGATGTGACACATGCCTTTGGTGTGGGAGATCTGGATTTGATTCCCACTGTGATACATTAACCAGTGTGTCCCTAAGCAGGACACTTAACCCCTAGTTGCTCTAGAGGTGTGCAACCAAGGTAGCAATTGAAAGTTGCTTTGAATAAAAGCTTCAGTTAAATTATATTTAATGTAGTTGATAATCACTTGACATCAATCAACTAAAAACAGTTAATGTGTGAAAATGTAATGTTTGTAATCCGTATATTCAGTATCAAAGGAAGGATTTAGTTAACCCACATTGCCAGCTATTGTTCTCTTAGTTGTCTTTTGGCCAAGTGCATGTGTGAGGCTGCTGGCACTGCACTTGTATGATATTGGCTGGGCCTGATTTCAGGTGCTTCGCATCAGTGACACTGTGTGTCCTTGTTTGCTATTGCTGCACTGCACCCGCTGCTTTCTGGATCTCATTCTCAGCATGCTAATGCCACACTGATACCAATGCCTGCACTTCAACAATGTACAATTTAAACATATTTTGTTTTGCATCAAATAGTCACTTTTTTCACCATCACTGCAATGCACCCACTGGTTTGATGATATCTTTTCCAAAAATGTGGTTGCTACCTATTCCTGCCTGCAGGGGTGTGAGCTTATTCTATGTAAACCATTACGACAGGAGGTAATCACCAAACATCTGGGAAGATAGATAGATAGAAAAATAGATTTGATTTGATTTAAAAAATATACAATAAACCGTTTGCAACACATTTTCATTCCCATCACATAAGATACAAACACTTGGTCAGGTGCCTTTGGCATTGTTATTGAAGTCTACTTTAGCGTCATATCCAAACGCCCTTAATCTAAACACGCTTGGTCGGGACTATTTCAATTAGGAGAGACTTTATTGCAAACATGCAAAGGTTTATTTGTACATATGCATCATATGAAATGTACAGTGTCTTTGGAGATTAGACTCCATTGTTAAAATAACATTTTATGTAAAGGGGTAGAGAAACCAAAACATATCCCCCAATGGAGTCTAGACACTGGTGGTGGTGGTGAAGGACCCAATGGGAAAGGTCTGCCGGAGGAGGACCCATGATGCCGTGGGTGATGATAACTGGAGGTGGAAGGGGAGGAGGAGGGTTACACGCTTTTGCCTGCAATGACAACTGAGAGCAGCAGAGAGAAGAACATTCACAACAAAAATATCCAGTGACAAGAACAGGAGTGCAGTTGAATATGAGTAATAAATCAATTCTGCTTCTCGTGGAGAGCAGAGCCAAGTGAACAGTCTTGGGATGGGCACCTGGGGATGTGATGTCATCACTCAATATCCAAGTCTAATGATGAACAAGGAGTTTCTTCTCATTGCCTCTTCTGTTGATTATCAAACGGGTCCACCTTGTCTTTTTCTGTGACACAAGATCGATACAAAAACAGCATGTGCATTTTGCAATAACTCTGCTTTCATTCAAATCAATACGTCACATGAGAGCTTTGGACTTAATTTCAGCATTAGCACCATGACAACCCTCAGCCTCCTGAGAAGCATATTGCTGCAAGGACAAGGTTTTTCATGTAACCCTCCCCGTATGTATAAATGATGTATCATTGTGTGGCAGTGCACATAATGACTTTTGCTTTTCTTCAGCACATCTCTTACTGCTCTGAGAGTCTGATGGAAAATCTCAGAGCAGGCGAAGAGAACAAAATCAATAATCTATTCTATTTAATGGGCTGGAGTGTCACAGTAATGAGATAGGAGTGGATGAGTCGAATCGTCCATTGCCAAATCTTAACAGAAGGTTGCACACAGAGACTCTCTCTTTCCCTTCACATCTCTCTGCCTGTCTGCCTTCTTCCTGTCATGTGCACAGTTACACATATGTACTCTCTCTCTCTCTCTCTCTCTCTCTCTCTCTCTCTCTCTCACACACACACACACACACACACACACACACACACACACGCATAAGTACACAAATGCACAGAACACTACTGTTAAAATAATTAATTTGTTATTTCATAAATCTTTATTTATGAATAGCCTAAATTCAGTGTATTGTTAAGAAATGTTATGCTTGCTGTGCTTCTGCAGTCAGTCAGTGTGTAAAATGGTCATATTTACCAATAGTTTTGAGTTTTGACTTAACTTGCACTCATATCACAGAAGCACCCTCGTAATATTTAAAAAGGACCGTCAGTTTCTATTTACCTCCTTTGTACCCTGAGTTTAAATAGCAACACGGCTGTTCTACTTTGTGCTGACTCGCATTGCCAAACTCATGCAGATTTGAAAGACTTTTGACTTTGATGCCTGTTTTCCCCACGCTGCGCTCTACTCTACCCATCGACGTTTCAGTATCGACTTCTAAATTAATCTCTGTGATTAAGCTATACAGGAAGGTGATGGTTTTATTCCTTGTACTACAAACAGAAGATTCAGATGTAATGTTTCTCGGTCTCTCTAACTTGGCAGGCTATACTGGCAGCACAATGATTTCATACATGGCTGATGGAAATTGGAAAATCATCCTCTGAAACAACGATACTGTGTGCTGTCTTTTCTGAATGCAGCCGCCTATTGAGCAGCGTGATATGAGTTTTCAAACACCTTCTCCTCCCACACATATCCTGTTAGTACTACTTGTGGACACCTTGACCTTTAAAATATATTTCTGTCTTGTAACTCAAGAATTACAATGTATGTCATAAAACCACTGCTGGATGATATGACATTTTATTAAGACCTATACCATAATTACCAACACTTTTATTTAGAATTTTGAAATTGAAGACAATTCATTAGAAAAAACACAAATAGCACAATTAACTTTTTACTTTAATATTTACAACTGCATTACTGTTGTAAATCGAAGTAGTTACCAAGGAATAAACCCAGAACTAATTTCTATGTAATGAAGTTGTAAAATTGTATCCAAATAACTCTCAAAGATTAGAAAGTGATAAGTGTTCTCTTACTTGAGAACAGAATGCTAGATATATTCTAGTGATTCATTTCTGTATGTGAAAATGCGTACTAAAACCTTTCTTAATCATGATTTATAGAGCACTCTTTAAAAAACACCAGCAAGACACTATAACAACACAAGCCAATAACTAACTGTAAACAGGCCTGGGTTATTTTAGCAAATATTTCCAGTGCATCAAAAAGCGTATTTGTTGATATAGCAGCAGGCAAGCTAATTCAGCACAAATCAGTGCATAAAAAGTCACCAAAATGAAGTATTTGAACCTCATAATTAAATACAAAAAAGAGGGAAAACTGCAAAAAGATCCATATTTTCCACTGGCTGGTTACAGGCCTGTAACTAATAATTAATAATATTTATAATATTTGCTTTTTATGTTTTCTTTTTCTTCTTTTTGTATCCTTCTGTTTCCTTCTTCCCTTCATTTATTTCCTTGTTTTGTTGCATCCACTTGTTTTGTTACCTTGTTTTCTTCTTTCCTTCTCTTGTTTCCTTTTTTCTGTCTTTTGTTTCCTTGTTTCCATTTTTTTTCCCCAGCCAACGAAAGAACACCTCATTCACATTACCAGTGACATCTGTGTGTCACCTGAGCCTACTTGGTTCCTCAGACATTATCTGAAGAATGTAGAAGAGATGGTGAGATCTGCCCAGAATTGAATAAAGGAGGGAGGATGAGAGGATGGATGGATGGCTGGGTGTGCAGAATATTGAGGGGTGGATTAAGGATAAAGAGGCATGAATGATGGAGTGGGTGGGTTGAGAAAGTTGAGACGAACAGAAGATGGGTTTAGCAAGAAGGTTTGACAGGTTACCCACAGTGCAGATGATAACATAAAATGAAAACAAAACACAGTATTGAGCATAATTTTTCAAAACTCAGTTTTTGAACAAATGTGTGAATGGGTTGGTCACAGTGCCGAACCTAAAACGTTTCCGTATCCCTGTTCTGATTACAGAATAACAACCTTTAAATACCAACAACATTAAATACAAGCTAAGCTAGGGTGCATTTGGCTTCAACATGGTCTATCAAGTTTTTATAGAGAGTATTTTATCTCCACTTTAGTTTGAATGTGGAATTAATGGTTTCAGATCTAATGTGACGCAACACATCTGCAACGTTGAAATCATTCACTCCAAAAGTTCAGTT
The DNA here is from genome assembly GCA_013375575.1 of Percina caprodes. Lineage (NCBI taxonomy): Eukaryota > Metazoa > Chordata > Actinopteri > Perciformes > Percidae > Percina > Percina caprodes. The sequence goes on from JABXJD010000014.1 coordinate 1,374,556, forward strand.
ACATCACAGAAGCCTATACTTTGATATAAAGTGATAGAGTGCTCTACCCAAAATCTTTGTTTTTTTTATGTATCAAATGCTTTCCTCCTGCTGACTTGAACGGTGGATGGAGGAGGTAGATGAGAAAAAAACAAAGCAGGTTTAGTCAAAACTCTGAGTTTCCCATCTCAGGGTAAGGTAACTCAGTGTTCAGGGTCAGACTCAGAGTTTGTTAAACCTCCTTCTTGAAACGGGCCCATGCACCAAAGACCCCTATATATTTTTTTATCTTATTTTGGTACTTGCTTTCCTCACCTACCTCACTTCCTTTCCTTCTCTGTCTTCCCCACTGATTGGCTTTTGTTTTCACCCTAATCACCTGATTGAGTTCACCTGGTCACTCCTGCTTTGAGACTGCACTCCCTCGCAGTCAGTCTCTTTTCCACCTTTACATGGGGTGGCAGCTGGTAAGGTTAGTTTTAATTTTCACTTTTTTCTTGATAACATGGCTGATATTTGAATGACAGCTTTATGTATGTAATTACTTTTTTAAGAACATGTTAGAATATTGACTTTATGTTCTTATTTCTATTTGTTTCTTCCGTATGCTCCAACCAATGTGTGTCTGTTATGTTATCTATTATCATTTGCTCACCCTTATTTAAAATAAACCTTTGGTGAAAGAACTGAACTTCTGTCTCACTCCTGCATTCTGACCAATGCCCCGTGACAGTGGCCATCTATCTCTAAAACTGAACCCTCCTCCTTAACAATACAATTGCTTTAGCTTGTTTCATAGATTCAGTACAAAACCTCTGCACACAGTTTTCGTCTGTTTCACTCTCTTTTCACTGTAACATACTGGGAAATTCTAACACTTCCAAACAATAGATCAAGATAACATTGGAGGCCCCTCTAGTTATAATTTCCAATTAGTGTGTGCCAAATAAGCTGTACATCTTGGGCCTTACCCAACCAGCTAAAAGACAACTGTCTCATTGCCATAGCAGTACGGGTGGAACTTCGGAATTTATATTACCAATGCTAAAATGTAATTACACATAATTGCAGTTATTTTGTCAGTTATAATTTAGTTGAGCACCAAATCAAATGTCCTGTACCAAACATTTTGGGACAAATGCATGTCCCTTTACACCCCTAGAGAATCCTTACATAGATACACGTATGTGGTTTTACATTGTAATATCAAAATGAGCATTCTTGAATATGAAAATCATAACAAAGCCAGCATGAGGCCAAGTAGACCTGCTTTTAGTCAAAGTATCTAGTAACTGAGTAACTAGGTGATTTCAAGGAAAAGTAAGCTTCTATTACTGTCCACCTTAACTGAAACGTCTGTAAATGCTGGTTTCCCAGGTGGTTGAAGGTCATGGATGTCAGTGGTTGACATAAGGCTGAAGAACGTCTCGGATTACGTATGTAACCCTTGTTCCCCGAGATAGGGGAACGAGACACTGCATCGGTTACGACACTATGGGAACACCTTTAGGCATGACAGGGCTGAATGCGAATGAAAACTACTCCAATCCTATTGGTCCTATTGAGAACGGTAGAATGTCACGGCATAACCGTAGGGGCATATAAGCACGCCGGCACATAGCTCATTAGCTCTTTCTATGAAGCAAGGCACTCCAGGCGGGGCAAGGCGCGGTGAACCGACGCAGTGTCTCGTTCCCCTATCTCGGGAAACAAGGGTTACATATGTAACCCAAGACGTTCCCCTTCGAGGGGAACTCGAACTGCGTCGGTTACAACACTATGGGACATTTGCCCTAGCATGCAAGCAACCTGTGGGCACGACTAGGAGGAGAGCACCTGGGTGCCGGGTGCGGAGGGAAGGTCCAGACTATAGAACCTGAAGAAGGTGTGAGGAGTGGCCCAGCCAGCCGCATCACAAACCCCCTGCAGAGACGCTCCAGAGAGGAGAGCCGTGGAGGCCGGCATGCCTCTCGTGGAGTGAGCCCGTACGAGCTCCACGGCCCCCTTCTCCAGCAGCGAGCGCACTTCCTGTCCCAGCACCAGGCCCTGGTCCGGGCGCACCACAGTCCGGACCACCCCAGTGAAGCCGGGGGGGCGGACCCGGAACTGCAGCCTGTATCTGTCCACGCGGGACCGCTGCACCCGCATGGGCAGGGCCTCGCAATGGTCACAAACAGCCCCCTCGAAAGCTGCCGTGGCGTGCGACAGGCCCAAACAAGCAACACACAGTTTGTGAGAGTCACCTACCGTGATGAAACGCGGTCAGGGAGACACACATCTCCGGAACCGGTACAAGCGCTCGGACATGATTCCGGGTGAGTAGAATACAGGAGCTTTCCAAAACCAACATCAACCAACGTGCCTGCTGAATAGAAAAAGCTAATGAGCTATGTGCCGGCGTGCTTATATGCCCCTACGGTTATGCCGTCACATTCTACCGTTCTCACTAGGACCAATAGGATTGGAGTAGTTTTCATTCGCATTCAGCCCTGTCATGCCTAAAGGCGTTCCCATAGTGTTGTAACCGACACAGTTCGAGTTCCCCTCGAAGGGGAACTGACATGTGCCTTAGCATAAGGCGTTCAATTAATACCATTTTTGAGTGAAGGCAACTCAAAAGTATGTTAAAATTACAGAGTGTATCCAAACACATTTTGTTTAAGAATCACATTTAGCGTGTCTGCATATATCTATGTATGTGTGTATGTATGTGTGTGTGTGTGTGTGTGTATATATGTATGTGTATATATACGTGTGTGTGGGTGTATGTATAATGTGTAAACAGTATATATATATATATATATATATATATATATATATATATATATATATATATATATATATATATATATATATATATCAGTTTCTGCAGTTCAGCTCTGTAGGCAGTGGGTAGTACTGTTTAGTGAGAATCTGTAGTGATTGGCAGCTTCTAATTATCTGGACCTCTATAAGTTGCCATCATGAGGTCTCTGGGCTCTTGCCCGTGGAGTGTTCTGGATGAGGAGGTAGAGCAGCTCCAAGGGCAGCTTGGCTCAGTGCTACACTTTTTAACTTCTGAAACTGCACAGGAAAGCGCAGTACCCCCACACACACACACACACACACACACAAACACAAACACAAACAAACACACACACTACCCACACTTCATTTCAGTCTTGGGCATTCTCTCCTAATGAATATTATTTTAACAAAGTTAAAGTATTTCTATGCCTAAGGAAAATGTTTGCGATGTAATGATGACATTTGTTCACTTTTGCTATATTTTAGGCAGTGTAGAAGTGCAGCTCCATGAAATGAAACCCTGCACACTCCTCTTACTAATTTTGCCTGTTGGTTATGCGATTTCCAGCATTGCGTATTGGAAGACGGAAGGTTATACTCTGGGTGCTGGGATGTAAAATGTAAAATTCTGAAATGAATCTGTCTTGAAATCTAATGTTCAAAATCCAGTTGCATCTCAGTGCTCTTGGCTCTGATTTAACCAAGCAGCACTCATCACAGAATGACTTGCATTCCCTTTTGAACTAAAAGGAAAAGAACATTGAGTTGATATTTAAGCACTACTCCATCACTCCACTGACACTCCAATCTAATGTGACTTACATTGTGAGCCAGTGCCCATTGCCAGAGTCAGTCGCTTTGTTATTAGCCCAAAGAAGAGTCCAAAGCACAGTGAGTAATAGGATTTTAGTGTTAATATTACAGCACACACTATTTAATATTTGCAGAGAAAAGTGAGTGACATGAGTGACTTGATGAGGGCAGAGTGCAGAGCAGCTGCAGACTGTCTGGAGGCTTGGAGCGGCCAAAGGCTGAGGACACAAATGCTCGGCACAGTAAAGAGGAAATCAGCACATTTCATCAGAAAGACAGCAGCTGAATGGCCTGTGATAAAAGCTGTTATTGAGTCATCAGTGATATTCAAGAACTGGTGGCAATGGTGCAAACTGATTGCATGCATTCACTATTTACATCTAATTTCCTGCTCTTTATTTCTGACAAAAGGTCACATTTCCAAGATTTTGAGAGCAGGACAAAGGTTTTTTTTTGTAAAGCTAGATTTATATGCTAAATGCACCCATCTGAGTTACTAGGCAATGCTGTGGGAGAAAATAGCATGCCATGCTGTGATTGAGATGCTGCAGTTCTGCAGTATTTCCTATTATTATTATTATTATTATTATTATTATTATTATTATTGTTGTAAAAACTGTTACTACTATTAGTAATAGTATGTTCACATCCTATCATCAAATGAAGGAGATACTGTAACTACATTTTTTTCATTAATCTATTAACTATTTGTCTTATGTAATGCAGAAAAAGTGAAAGTGACATCTTGAGACGGTCTTGTTTTGTCAGTGCAACAGTCCAATACCCAAACATATTCAGTTTAAAATGACACAAAACACAAAAAAGGAGCAAATCCTCACATTTGAGAAGCTCAAACTACAAAAATATTTAGCATTTTGGTTAATAAAACAAACTTTATTAATGTATCTATTATCAAAGTAGCTCCCAATTGATTTTGTGTTGCTTTAAATTTGGTTGTAAGATTGAAGAAGTAAGATTTTGTATACTGCCCTGAATATATACCTACCAACCAATGCAAATAGAAATAGAAAATGCCATCCGCCCCACCGAGAAAAATAAATACAGAAATCGTGAATCAAAACTCATTAAGAAAAAAGCCATCCTGCTAATTTCAACCAGTCCAAGGAGTATTACAAATATATAAATGAAATATAAATATCATCCTCAAAGATTGCACCATCAAAGCCTGTGCATCTTTCAGTCACAAGAAAGAGACAAATTGAAATAGTCCTTTGGATGTTGGTAAAATGAGTTTCTACAGAGGAGAATATAAGAAAGGAAGCCATAAAAGCACATTCATCACTTTACACCAAACTAACTGGGTAGCAATGAGGGGCATCCTCACACAAGTATGCAACTTTATTTAATTAAAATGATTTAATATTTTAACTCTGACATTAACGGCAGATTTAGAGGAAAAGTTTATTTTAATAGACTCTCATGATCTATGTTAAACAATATCTCTTTGAGTTTTAGTAATTTGTTTAACATCAGAAATTCAAGACGCAGCAACCTAAATGTATCTATATATTAATGTCACAGACAGATTGATAAATAACTATTTTCTGTTTTAAGCCTGGTTATGCTATTACTGTGATTTCTAAATGCAGATTTAATTGTGTTGTTGATTGGGGGAAGGAGAGTATCCTCAGGTATATACAGTAATGGCGCTCCATGCCACAGTTTCTTTTTTGTTTTTTTGTTTTGTTTTTCAGAAATTGTTTTGGGCTTTTGTTACCTTTTGATCGTAGACCTGCTGGAGAATGGGTGGGGTACATACATGAGGTGCACAGTCCAGTGGTTGAGCTAGAGGTCTCCCCATCCCGGCAAACCACAGTTTTTTAGTTAGTTTAGCTCATAGTGCATTATAGTTATGGTGTACTATACCTCGGCAGGGGCTTTTTTCACATTCAAACTAGCCTAGTTTTGAATTCCCCAGCGTGCTTTTAAAAGAAGATGCCAGAATTACCCTAACACTCTGCCATGGATTACACAATAGGCCTTTAGCACTTTACAGTGTGTGGAGAGCATACTTATTTTTTGCCCCCTTACAAACCATCAGTCAACATGTGATTAAACCAGCAAGGAATTCAGTAACATTTGCAGTAAGTCATGTTATATTCACTTAAACATTGAACCTAGATTTATTTCTGATGTTAAATTTCCCCCTTAAATGGCTTAATGCTAGAAATAACTTTTTTCCACACTGTATAATTAAAAGTATATTTTCTGTCTGCATATTATTTAAGATACTGTATATGACCTGCTGAGCAAACTCCATCCACCAATGAAGACTGTGACGTGTAGTTGTCTATATTGATGTATTTGATATTTTTGGAAACGTTTGGGCTTCTTCCTTCAAATTGACCCCACATGAGTTTCAGTACTTTCTTTTTATAAGGGAAACAGAATGATTAACAATAACAGGAATAGTACAGGTGTTTACCTAACCATTTTGGTTGAAAAAAAACTTATTTGTCCTTTCAGAGACTCTCTAGTAATGACAAAATGTTTAAAATTTTGCAACCCTTAGAAATTGAAGAAACTGTAAGGAGAGCATTGAGTAACAGTTGTGTTTCTAATACATTTTAAAGAAACATTTGGAAGACGGTCGGTGGCTAAATGCTGTAATTTCTTTCAAAGTGCGCACATTGTGCTCATTTTCAGGTTCATAATTGGATTTAGAGGTTATATCAGAATAGGTTTGCATGGTTTAATTTTCAGAAAACACCATATTTTTGTTTTACTGTGAGGGCGTGCCATGCTATCAGCTAGGCGAACATTATAACATGTGTTACAAAGTGACCATCATTCATAAAGGCTGAACTACAATACAACTGTTTGGAGCAGTTTGTGAGTTTTCTGTTGGAGATGGTTAGTGCCTTTGGGGTGGACTTTGGTCTTTTTCACCTATTACATGCACACAAAAATATAACACAATAAAGGAAAGGGAATAATCCAAAAAGCCTAACATGAGCACTTTCATATTTAAAGAGGGCAGCATTCTGAATAATTTAGATGTACAATAATTTCTGCGGTGGTGTTATAACACTCTTTACAGAATGTCAGTTATCCATCTGCCTGTATGTTTGTAATTTTTAACAGAATAATTATAGTAAGTGATTAGTAAGTCCTGTGCAGGTGTGGGAATACTCACGAGCCCACAGATGAGCACTGTTGTAAGAACATGAGGGCCGCCTCTATGCTCCAGCATGTTGCACGGAGAAGCGCTATGGCTGCTGTTTGTGCCTATGGGCTTAAAAGCAATTTTGAGTGTGTGGTCTCCTGAGACCCTCTGGGTGGGATCATGGAGAAGGCAAAGCCTGAGGATTTCATGCTTGGTGCTGGAAAACTCAATGTCTCTAGGACACTCAGGTGAAGAGAAATTAGAGATGTTACTGTTTCTAATAATGATCATGTGATGATGACTTGGATCATGTAGTGGAGAAAGCTGAGGGTGAACTGGGAGTGTTAAATTTGGTTTGAGGCCCCTGTCTGCAGGGTCTAAAACACGTGTCTCTGAGGGAATTTCCCCTTCTATGTGGGGTTAGGCTACATGGAATTGGAGTGGGCCATGTTCAAAACCAGAGAGGCGCTCAGTGTTTTGGCCAGAGTGCATTTGGTGCCTGTTGTTATGCAACCCAAGAATTCACTGGTGGGCAAGGAAGCTGCCAAGAAGGAGGCTTTTTTACATTTAGCCCAAGCCCCCTGAATCTGCACACAGATCCTGAGGGACCAGAAGTGGTTATAGGGCCAAAAATACAGTGTGGGAGGAGGTGGAGATCAGCCCCAAAGAGTTTCTGGCAAATGGTGGAGCCTTGCCCATAACGTTTTCATCAGGGGAGGAGAAATGATGTTCGGAATTGGAAGAAACGGTTCCTGACCTCCTAAACGAGCAACACACCCTCTGTAAAGGAGACAGAATGAAGAGATTTGGGTGAGACCTTGCGCATCTCTCTGGTGCAGGTCACAAGAAATCAGAAAGCTCTCACGGATGTTGGGCTATGCCAAGGTTATGTGGTATCTGTCACGCACTTGGATGTATGGATTTTCTAGGCATGCAAGTGTTATTTTTTTATTTGATTTATTTGGGATTTAATAGACAACATAATCCAAAGGATAACATGTAAAAGTGTAAACACTTATTTCCAAAGAGGCAGATTATTCCACAAGGTTATACCTGTATAGAAAAAAGCACTTCCAGCTGCATTGTTGACTCTGGGCACTTTACAAGACCGCACACTTGCCCTAGTATTGTAATTATGCTCTGTATGAACCATTTTTATATGAGAGTGTAAATATTTGGGAGCAAAAAAAGAACGTATTATTCTTTTCTTCCTTCTGTAATCACAAAACACACACGTATCAACCTCATTTACACGCTGCACTAACTCAGAATTTCCTACAGTGTTTACTAAATTGTTCCTCTATACTCGTGTGTGTAACTCTTACTCAAATAACATTGTACCAAATATGACTGACCACAATACATTATTACCCACACTCATACACTGTCTAGCACAGTACATAGATTCACACAGTCCATACACACGAGGCCGCCATCAACTACAAAGAATTCCCCTTAGCTGCTTTGCAAATTCGACAACAACAATTTAGCAACTACTTTGCTAAACTGTAATCAGAACATACACATATCAGCATAATTCATGGCTACGTTAACTCAGGATTTATTGCAGTGTCTACTGAATTGTGCAGGACTCCTAATAGCTGCCCATACTGCCTGTGCCTTTGTACTCACTGCTATGTCATGCATACTGTCCCAGTGTAATTGAATACATATTTATTGTGCTAGCTAATGAAGGAGTAGCACACATTGACATAATTAGGGGGGTGTTAGTCAAAAGTCCCACATATCACCGACTCTGTTTGTAATTTTCATGGACTTTCTAGGTGCAGTCAAAGACTGTCCTACCAGTGACCTCAGAATCTGATCTTTTTATGCTTACTATGTTTTTGGCTTTTGTATTTATCAGATGTGACCTTTAGCCTGAATTTGGTTTGCGGCTGCACCTCCCAGTCTGAGGTCAGGGCAGAAAACAGTGAATTGCCCCCTTCCCCTTCAGATCTGCTTGTTGCAGTGTTTGTGACGATACAAACTATGTGCCAGACTAGATTTGGCTGCTGATTCTGGTGGTGAAGCTTTTGATTTAACAGTTAATTCCCTTCCAACCCTCACCCATTGGTCACAAGCTCTGGGTACAGACAAAGAGATTGAGATTGTAGATTGTAAAATCTGACAAATCATGTTTCCTTTGCAAAGTGTCCAATCTCACCCTTTAAGTCAGAGAGGAGCGTGTACAGTACATCCAGAATGAGCTTGGAACAGAACCGCCGCTTGTTTGCCTATCATTGAAGAGGTGTTTTGGCCATCTGATCACATTCTTGTGGAGGGGCTAGTCCAACTGGAAGGGGATCCTAGGGCAGATACGCAACACACTGGTGGAATTACATACCCCACTTTGCCTGAAAAAGCATTGGGATCCCCGAGGAGAAGCTGGAGAATGGCATCCTGACTGCCTGCTGCCATTGTGATTTGACTCAGATAGATGGAGGTAAACGGATGGTGTAAGGCAACTAAACAGCACATTATGAAGCATTTGTTAATTGTTTTTAAACAGTTCTTGCAGAAATCTTTAACATATTTAAAATTGTGCAAAATGTGCTAAAAAAACAATGCATTACAACTAGTAACCAACTACAAACTAGGTTGTAACGTGTTATCAAGTGCTGTTTTACACATCAGTTGTGGATATACTGTTATGGTTGTGGGTGTTTCTGTTTCCTGTTTTATTTTTGTCTGTTTTTCTCCATGGACTTGTCTTGTTTTACTTCCTGTCTTGTGTTTTCTCACCTGTTTGATTGTTCTGCCCCGCCCTGAAGTGTTTTTACCTGTTTTATCACCTGTCCCTTGTTTGCTTGTTACCTCTTGTATTTAGTCTCTGTATTTTCCTCGTCTGATGTCAGGTCATTGTTTCTGTTTGAAGTATCAGTGTGGTTAGTCTTGGTGGTTATTGAGCCTTATGATTCCTGTTTAGTGCGTCTTTCTGGATTTTTCTATGCATGCTATTTTTGCTGGACACCTTTTCTTGTAAGGAATTTTAGTTATTAAATATTCAAACTCTATTCTGCCTGTGGTCTCTGCCAGGTCTATCCAGGACATATTCAGTTGTTTTGAAATGCAAGAATAAACACTTATTTATACACATTAAATCAAGGTTTTATGTGTATGCAACTACATTATAAGGTAATATTACAGATGTATTAATTGTATGTATATATACTACAAATAAATGCTGAACTAAAATGTTACCAATAGAAGTCCTTCGTGAGCAAGTCTAATTTGTTTCTAGCATCTGTGACGGAGCATCTGCTGCTTACCAAGGACACAATTAGCAATCCATCAATCAACTTTCTTTCTTGCTGCTAACTCAGATGATGCTCTGCCAAAAAGCATGGGCATTAACATGCAACTGTTGGCCGTCGTTTCCTGGGCCAAGCTGTGCTTTGGCTTTACGGTTAGGAATATGTGATAGTGAGAAATGGTATGGAAGGTTTCTTGTCTGAAATTGTCTATCAGGACACACAACCAAATTAACTATGTTGCCTACAGTCTGTTATCCTAAAGAGGTGTACTACTGAATGCCAACATTCATGTTAGTACTGAGCTCTGTTGGTGAACATGCTACTCCACCATCTGCTGTCAAAACCAATTCTCTAAACTACAAACGATGGATTCAAATAGATATAAAACCTGATTTGTGACATGGGTGATTGTGATGCTAACAAGTAGTTATTTTGTAGTTAAGAGCTTTGCTCCTATTTAATAACTCACAGCCCTGTTGTCAAGCATACTAATCATTTGTACAAATGTCAGAATGTGACTTAAGGCAGCTTTTAGTTTTGATCCCAACTTTGCATGTTTTGGTTAATTGCAGAGTTTGAGTTTTCGCAGTTTCGCATCACACTTCTGTACCATCTTTGTTGGGAGTTGCACATGCGCAGTAAGTACTGCTAGCTTGTCAATTGCAGAGCATGTGGGCGTGCCATGCTAGCAGCTAGTAGCATTATGAGTGTGTTACAAAGTGACACAAGTTCGTCACGGAAGTAAAGGCTGGACTCCAATTGAGCTGTTTGGAGCAGTTTGTGAACAAAGTTTTCTGTGAAAGACTAAGGGCTTTTTCACTTTGTAAATCTATAATGTGCACAAAAAAACACATAACACAATAAAGGAAAGGGGAAAAGCAAAAAAGCATACTACGAGCACTATAATTGTTTGTTGGACTGTGAATCAAGGTTATGAGAAGCAGCTGTGATTGCCTGGACCACACACCCTTCCACAGCTCAGGATTGGCCACAGACAGTATAATGTACTTGTTAAAGATGGATGTGGAACAGGTGCGGAGGACAAAGAAAAAGAATCACGGATGTAACCTGCTGGAGGAAAGTACTTTTTATGCTGTGCAGAGGTTTTTTGTAAATACATTCTTTAAGAATCTTTCTCTGGAACACTTTTATTTCTGGTAAAACAGGACCTCACACAACTGTGTGACACAAAAAATGTAAACCTCCAAATGTCAGAGCTGCAGTCAGTGTCAGTGGTCTTGCCTCAAGTCATAAATCGATACCACAGTTAGAGTTTCTGTTTTCTTGCTTTACGAATGACAGATGTAATCACAAATAATTCCATATTCCCTCAAGTTTCCCAAAATACCATGCATGGAAGGCAGTATATGTCATCAGTTCATAACAGGGCCAATCCAGACAAACGGTACTTCATACCCAAGGGAAATGTTGTCTCCAATCAACCTGCATGTTTTAGACTATGAAATGACACTGGAAATGTATTAAAGTAATAACGGTCTTTACATTTTGATTGTGATTAATTCTGTTATCAGTTTAGTTTATAAATCATTTAAAAATACAGTGGTGCATATATATATATATATATATATATATATATATATATATATATATATATATATATATATATATATATATATATATATATATATATATACTGTGGAGTAGGTTCATAATGCAGGTGTAGACATCAATAAAGTAAATGAGACATGAGAAACACCTAGAACATGACTGAGGACAGAGACAAAAACAACAAACGGTTAAACAAACAGTAGAAACAATCCTGTTTTCAACTGTCAGCAGCCCTGCACTACCTCAGGAGTTTGACTGCTGCTGTATACTCTTCTTGCTGTTGAGAGTGCTCAGTGTTGACAGAGTGAGGTCACAGTCTTCTGTTTGTCACTTGCTTTTGACTTGAGCACAACATTCCTCCTCTATCACCATCAGGCAAATCTGAGCACCCCTAATGAGCTCTCCAACCAATTATGATCCTCTGGAGACTACCAGGCACCTTATTTGCACCTGCTACCATGTAAATACAATACATGGCAATGGAACACTTTCTTGCGTGAATGCATAAAATTGCCCTGGGGATAGAAAGATGGATTTCCTATGACTGGGTATTATTCTGCTGGTATATACCCTTCGAATAAAAACGTCCCTCGCTGCAACTCTCCCTACTGGGACAATCTGCAGCATGACGAAGTGCAATTATGTGCCGCATAATAGCCAGTTCTAACCCTAACCCTGTTTAAGACACGAAGGGCAAAGTAAAACCCTGTGGGACATGCTGTGACTGTGGAGAATTGGGAAGGAGAGTATGCGTGACACATTGACTGAGAAAGCCAGCAACAATAGACTAATAATGGAAGGTCACGCCTCTGCCTGACATCACCAAGAAGAGGCAGCTCATTTAGGATTTCTAGTATAGCTTGTGATGAGATGCACACAGGCATTAGGGTGTGCTATGACTGTCTCCCACTTTACGTCAACATAAGTGCTGTGCAACTGGCTGCAGGTAGATAAAACAGACACAATGGCAGATCATTTAGGTGTGTTTTGAGATGTGTGTGGGGCGGAAGGTTTTAGTTGCCCTCAGATCTGTTACAAAAAGGATTTTGTGTTCATATTAGGATTTGTCAGGAGCTTTTTTGGGGGGTGGGGTTCCCAATGCCATATGCTTGTAAATTTCCCCTAGAACTCAACTATTGTCAGGGGAGAGCATCAGAGCTCATTTATTTCCTGCAGACAAGATAATGCAAATTTGTCGACACTTTTGTTTTTAAATAATCAAATGGGTTTGGACATTGTTTAGCCTACTGTAGGAGTTGGATTTTCCTAAAAAAGTATGGACTCATACACAAGTAATCCCTCTCAATCATCACTAATGCACCTCTAGAACAGAGGTGATTTCTTTTTAAGTGCTTTGACTAGACGGTAAATGGACAAATGCTGCGATTGTGTCCCGCTCACGGACGCTCAGCATCTCGAGGTTCAATGGAGGAGTGAGCTGGCCTGGGCTTCGGGCTTCTGGGTAATGATTGGAGGGTCTGTCAAAAGGCTTCATCTCCTTTTGATTGACAGCAATTTTTACCATGAAAATTCGTCGAAGCTATACAAGCTCAGTTGCATCGCGGATTTTGGAAGTGTAGTTGACAGACGAACTACTGCAACCTTGGTAACATTTCTTGGTATTTGCTTGGTAAAATTGCTAAACAATTTTTATCATACATTTCATACAATTATACACCACATTCCTTATTTCACTTTAACCAAATTCCCACATTTCTTTTAGAGTTTAGTATCATTTTGTTAGATCATTTATTCACTCAGTCAGTCATTCATACAGTAGGCTAGGCTACAGTGTTGCAGGGGTGAGTTAGCCAGCTAGCAAACTGTACACAAGGAGCAGACAATGCTAATATTGTCGACCTGATTTTGGCAAAGCCATTTGAACGTCTTCAATATAAGGAGAAACTTAAATTAAACAGCAGGGCAGATCAACACCTAAGATTGATTTATTGACACCGAAGCTCTCCTGGTATGACAAAGTTAACTGGCTGACTGGAAATGCTGTGACAAAGAAAATGTACTGCTGGCCACACTTCTTGATGAAACTATCTCACAGATATTATTTATTATTATTAGTATTATTATTATTATTATTATTTTACTGTGTTTATGATATTTCTGGGCGTCAGCCTCTATAAAACCACAGTGACCAGGTGCCAAATTGTAAGCATGCATCCAAGAGGAAGTTATGAGAATGGCTGAAACTGTGGAAAAAAAAATGCAAATATAGCAATGAGAAACAGCAGGTGGACAAAGCTTGTTGCAAACTGAGAATGTGAATTTGGCTTTAGCAAGAATTGTGATTCTCTTTGAGCCGGGGAGGAGGCACCAACTTTAAATGTTGTTTACAAACCACAACCGGCAAATCCTACTCATTCTACTTTAAGTATCAAAATCATTGAACATAGAGATGCATGCTTTTTACCCTTGGCCTTGTTCCCTCAAACTACCCATTTTATTTTTTCTGCTTTGCTTTTTTATAACTTTCTTTTTACACCACTGCAAATAATTTCCATCACTTCTACTTAAGTGACATTTACAAATGAGGGTAAAATCAGGAAGGCAGTGGATCTCAAATTGGAAAAGGCATTGAACTGAATATAATGCCACAGGCTCCATAATATCAAACCAAATGATATGAAATGTCAAATGATGTGAAATGGTTGCAGAGCTGAATGTTATGCTGCCACCCTCATCAATGCAGCATTTTTTTTTTTTTTTAACGCTCTACTTAGGCTAATAAAAAAGTAAAATCCTGATTAGATTTTTGTTATGAAGATGGTGCTGAACATCATATTCAGCTGCAATATATATTTAAATAAGTAAGGTCTAATTAGAATAAATACAAATAAAAGGTTGGTTTATGAAATGCTTAATGTAAGAAGTAATAGTCCTTACTGCACATTTCCATGATTATTTCTTTGCCTCCAGGCCAAAAACGAAGAATCTATCTGGTGCAGAGGGAAAAGACATGCTGTTTTTTTTCACCTACTTACTGCATGCTGTTGTAATTTACATGCTGCTCATTCACTGGATGTTGAGGAATATCTTTACACCAGCTGCTGGATGCACTAGCCTTCTCCAGTGACATCCAATCTGAAACAATGTGTTCCCTATGAATGGCCAATTTCTCAATTACTGTTATGCACGTTTTGATGATGACGGTTGTTTTTTCAGGTCTTTTTTTTGTCTTCAAACTGAGTCTCTCAGTTGCTGTTATTCATGGCCTGCTTTCAGTGGCTGGAAATGCAGTTAAGTTAGGTTAATTTGGGAAACAGAGAACAGAACAAAGCACCTGGGTCATTGTTTAATGCAAGCAGTCGATTACACTGGCTCTAATGAGATCTAACTGATAAAGCCTAAAAACATAAAGCCTTATCAATCACAGCTAAATAGTGTCAGTTTGAACATTCAGGATGTTTGAATGAAATGAAGTTTAATCTCCCCTGTCTCTTCCAACATTCTTAAGGTCAGTCTATTGACCTTCTAAATCATGTTACTACAGCTCAGAAATATTGATTAATATCCAATGAATCTTTGAAACACAGGGTTGTAAACATCATATTGGCGTGCATTGTTAAAAGACTTGACCTCACAGCCTTTGATATGTGTTAGGGGATGAGCAGACAATCCCATCCTGCTCATGTATTCTTCACCTCCCTCCTGAACCCATGCCCCTTGTTCCATTACATTTGATTTGGAAACCCATTCACGGTCCAGTGACTCCCATTTTCTCACAGGATTATCGACAGGGCGCCTCCATTTATTCTAATCCATCTCTTTGTCATTCAAGAGACAATGTGGATCCCATAATTATATTTCTATCTTCCAGTCCAATCTGGCTGAACAATTTGTATCTAAAATACTAGAAGTCACAATATTTCAACACAAATCTAATAGAGTAGATTTTGGTACCTACCATGTGGACTGTTTTATTTTTATACTCTCTCCACTGATTTGGACTCAGAGGCATCTGATTCACTCCATGTCGTCCTCGCCAGATGTGCAACCCTCCCAGCTCTGAATGAGCGTCTGTTTTGTGATAAGAGAGGTGAAGGCAGCTCATGTTTATGGCATGACTGTGATGTACTTATATGTGACCCTGAGGCAAATGAGCAGATGCTTCATTACCCTCTCAGTGCAATACCAAGATTATAAAAACACATGGATATGGAAATAAAGACTTACGGATGCCATAAGGAAGGAGAGATACATGGTGAACATGTATGTTAACAAGTTAAGGCAGTATTCAGAGAAAAATGTGCATGTAGATAGATGGATAGATAAATGGATTGTTGAATAGATAGATGAAGTCTGCCATTACATAAAGTATATAAATTGGTTTGACAAAAAAAGGATTGTAAATGTGAACACCTCTGAGCTAATCATTTAGACTGCACTAGCTTTAGCTAACTGGACATAAAGTATTTTATAACCCCTGGTTATGTTTATAAATTGTAATGTGCGGAATCAACCAATATGGTTGTAATTTCTAGGAATAACTGAGTGATGTACAGGTAGCCAGAACTAAAGAATCTCTATTCAATGCATTGTCTTTTCAGTTATCTTGCAGGTTAAAGATTTTTATTTTTATTTTTTTATAGTGGTCTAAATACTACCCCATTCTTTTCTTTTATATTTCAGAGCTTCTTCTGGGTTGATTCTGCGAGTTAACTGGATGTTGTGTTTATGTTTAAACACGGAAAACTTACTTGCTTTGTAATGATCTGGTCAAATTAAAAATTCTTAATGCGACGACACAACGTGCCTTGTACTCCAGAGCTGTTTTGTTTAACATGTCTTCTATAAACATTTGCTTGTCAAACACCAGTGAATGGATGGAATGTCAATTCTACATAGAAGTTGTAGTTAAGTCTATATGAATTCCATGTCAGTTTGAAACTGACAGCCTTAATAGCAACTGTAAGTGAAAGAAAATGAGATGTCACAGAGATCTCTAAATCAGGAATGGCCTGCACACATTCTCATGGGTTCGTAAGATATAGTACTAAAATGTATGCGCACCAATTTGTATATCCTACAAAACTAGACGACCGCCGGTTGGTCACTTGGCGACTACAAAGGCATGAAGAGCTGTGCCCGATGGGTCCCATCGGTACCAGGTGGGCAGGGTTCAGACAGATATTTAGAAATTATGTTTGGGTCGGGCTTGGTCACATCAGCGCAATAAGGCATGTGTTGTAAAATGGTGCTGCGGCTCCTTTTTAAGAGAGAACAGTGCATGTGGGTCTGTGTGTGTGGAAAGTGGGCAGAAGAGAGAAAGAGGAAGCAGACGTGTAAATGCTTTTTGTACACAGAAGTACACAGTGTGTGCGGTGTCCAAAATAAACCCCAGACTAAACCCCTTGGTTTTCTGACAACCACAGTCGGAAACAAAGCAAGCAGGAAAGGTTAACACATTGAACATTTTAAATTAAGCAGCTTATTAACGTAATATTAACAGCTTGTTATTACCCCTGTGTGCGCTCATGCGCTCATCTGTTGACATTTCCCAATGCCTTCCTAAAGTTGATTAATAAAAGCTTTCCACACAAAAAAACAGCCTTCATGTGTCATTAGCATGAGGAAAAAAATGAGATTTTAACTGTGTCGGGCTCGCACAGAAAAATCCGGCCTGATCCAAACTCTACCGGCTATAGTGCTCCATGACGCAGACGATGTAGTTGTGTTTAGCCGTCAATATGTGACTGTGAACCAGGTACAGGCACTGGCAGATGACGGTCCTTTCAGGGGCCGTTGCAGTTAAGTTTAGCCAAGTTATGCGGCATCAACAGTTTAGGCACCAAAATGACTAGTTAAGTTTAGGGAAAAGATTGTGGTTTGGATTAAACCCATACAATTCAATTTTCAATTCAATTTTATTTACAGTATCAATTCATAACAAGAGTTATTTCAAGACACTTTACAGATAGAGTAGGTCTAGACCACACTTTATAATTTACAAGGACCCAACAAGTCTAGTTATTCCCACAAGAGCAAGCATTCAGTGCAACATTGGCGAGGAAAAACTCCTTTTAGGCAGAAACCTCAGACAGACCCAGGCTCTGGGTAGGCGGTGTCTGATGGTGCCGGTTGGGTGCTTACGAATTACAGTGCTTTACTTTTCCATAGCTATATGTACAGTACAAATGGTTCATGAGAACAGCTAAAAGTCTTTAGGTTTGCATTCCTATTGATCACCTCAGAACAATATTTGACTGATGACTAGTTTTTCTTCTCACTAGTTGTAATAGTCAGTAATCAGTTGAAAATTAAACATACCTAAACTTGGCTCTCCATTGCACAAGGTTGGCCATGTCTGGCCTAAATGAGGCATAGGATGGTTTTATTGTTGTTCAGAGAACCTGAACAGAAGGCTTGTTTTTTTTGTTTTTTACCTATTGGCCCCACTGGACACTTTACTAAAGCTGTTTCCATCAGAGCGCTTCAGTCCACAATTTCAATGATGGTGGTGCTGGATGGCACGTTACTGTATGCCATGCATTGCTTACTTTACCTTATTGTCAAGCCAACACTATGACAATGAGGCCCTGGTAGTAAAATAGCAGTTTATTGTTTTTGTTTAAGGCTAGCCATTGCCATCATATATAATATAACTGATCCCTTGATTATCTAACAATAACTCACATGTTATGTCAGTGAACCGTTTACAGAGATTGAGCCATTAGTGAGCTCAGGAGAACCAGTGAGTGCCTCTACAACAAGATGGCGCCTGTCTTTGGTTTGGCCGCTGCTGCATTGTGTCTGTGTCAACTTTGCATGTTTGTACTCATGTTAGTTATTGTCATATCAGCCCTATTGTCTAACAATTGTGCCTCTGCTACTCGGACTTATGATCAACGCTAATTATTGGACTTCAGAGTGTCTAAGGAAGAACTCTTTGATAGCTGGCAAAGTTTCAGACAAGCTTTTCCACCTCCTTCGTATGTCCTCCCTCCTCACCTGAGTACCGGCTCCTGTTTACGTCCAGGTGCCCAGGTAATCCCAACAAGAGACCGAGGAGAAGGGGCTGCAGAGCTGGCACTCAGGTCAAGATGAGGTGATTTTCCTGGACGGGGTGCTCTGGCCTTGTCGTGGAGACCGGTCCTGGTGGTTGTGGCCGGTTTCCCTCCAGGATGCTGGTGGAATTACTCCCCAGCTGCGGTGCCCGTGGATGTTTTTGCACATAGGACGAATGCCTCTTCTGTCCCAGCGACGTGTTGGTGGGAAAGGGGACCTGCTGCCACCGGTTGCTGTGCTGTCTGACCAGCGACTGACCGCTCGCCGCAGCTAGAGATTACGTGACCACATCAGCTGTGTACGTTCAGTTCTGTCACAGTCAGCTGTTGAGGATGCCGGTCTGCCATCAATGCTCGTTCCATTTCTAACAAAACCGTTATTCTTAACGAGCGTTTTACCAGTGAGAATATGGATGGTATGTTCCTTACGGAAACGTGGCAAAGGGAAAATGTGTTTGTTCACTTAAATGAGCTCTGAACTGTTGGCTGATCATTCATGCTTTTATTTCTTCACATTTGGATTACTGCAACAGTCTTTTTTACCTGTTTGAGTAAGAAGGAGCTTTACCATCTCCAGGCTGTTCAGAACTCTGCTGCAAGGCTTTTAACTTACATTAACAAAAGAGCACACATCACGCCTGTTTTAGCAGCACTTCACTGGTTACCAGTCCAGTATTGAATTCAATTTAAAATCCTGGTCCTTGCTTTTAGAGCCCTGCACGGTCAAGTTCCTTGAAACAGCTTCATACTCTCAACCGTAGGGAGGTCATTAGGTCAGAGGCTATTAGTGGTTCCCCTCACTCAGTTTAAAAATAGAGGGGCTCAATCATTCCAAGCAGTGGTTTTTTAAAAGATTGTCAAACCTTTTAAAAAGCAATAAAAGACTCTGCTGGCTTTTAATTAGCTGAGGGGTTTAATGGTTGTTTGTTTTCTATTTGTATTTACATTTTCTTGTATTTAAATTTGTTGTATTGTATGCCATTTTATTGTGAAGCACTTTGTGATTTTTATCTGTGAAAGGTACCCTACAAATAAACTTTACTTACTTTACTTTAGATGGACTACATTTTGCCCCAGATCATTAATTTATGCTACAGAGGGTTCAATTCCTGCTAGTAAGATAGATGCAATACAGATGAAATCAACTAAGAGTAATATACTAGTGGGATCAATATGTGTCTTTGCCTACTAACTTGTACTATGTTTGCTATATTCAACTTTGCTTTTACTGTTGCTGTTAGTTCTTGATTTCACGATCTCCACATCTTCAAGTTTATTCTTTGATTTTCTCTTCTGTCAGTTTTCATTAAGCCCAGCAGCACATGCAGAGATGCCTGTGTCCAATAGACCTTGTATTTTATTTTCCAGTTCCTCAGTTTGCACCTGACTAACTTTATTATGTGCCTAGTAGTCCCTAAGCTTTTGATCTCTGAACCTGTAGTCCAAAGAGATTTCTCTCCCAAAGGCGTAGAAATGAACTCCAGAGATACCAGAGGGCAAACGACCAAAATCAAAAGCACTTTTAAATCCACAGACTGAAAATAAAGCCTTGGAGGGCATGTTTATTAGACTTTGAGGAGGCAGTGATGAATGGGATGCACTGTAAACATTTTCACTGGGGAACGCTATTAATGGTGGAGCATATGACACGAGGAAGCACAGACAAATGCAG
This sequence comes from Percina caprodes, assembly GCA_013375575.1. Lineage (NCBI taxonomy): Eukaryota > Metazoa > Chordata > Actinopteri > Perciformes > Percidae > Percina > Percina caprodes. The sequence continues at coordinate 1,394,779 of JABXJD010000014.1, forward strand.
GAGGTGTTGTGGAGGGAGATTTTTGTGTTGAAGGGTTTTTTTGTCCTCTTTTGAAGGTGCAGTGTCAGCTCATTTCCTGTGAATTTTGCCTACAGAGCCAGAAAGACTGGGTCACCTGGTAGGTCACAGCAAGGCACAGATTCCCTCTGTTGCATAGCGACTGCTTTCAATGTCACTCAGGCGCTTTTGGAATCTCAACCTTGTATATCCCTGTAAACAAGACTCCATCCAATGATGACCCAGGGGATAACAAAGTAAATCATTTCACGTTACCAAAGGGATTCTCAACTGAAACAACAATATGATGTCTAAACCGCGGAGCCTGTCTATACACAGAGTACTGCACACTTGATCTACGAGTTTAGCTGCTTCGATAGAATAATACATGAAGGCAAAAACGTTTTGTTAAACATCAAAACGGCCAACAAGTCCTCCAAACCATACAACAATATAAGTCATTTATTCCTATCCTCTAATACGATCTACAGGTAAAAGCCAGTAAATTAGAATATTTTGAAAAACTTGATTTATTTCAGTAATTGCATTCAAAAGGTGTAACTTGTACATTATATTTATTCATTGCACACAGACTGATGCATTCAAATGTTTATTTCATTTAATTTTGATGATTTGAAGTGGCAACAAATGAAAATCCAAAATTCCGTGTGTCACAAAATTAGAATATTGTGTAAGGGTTAAATTTTGAAGACACCTGGTGCCACAAAGTAATCAGCTGATTAACTCAAAACACCTGCAAAGGGCTTTAAATGGTCTCTCAGTCCAGTTCTGAAGCCTACACAAACATGGGGAAGACTTCAGATTTGACAGCTGTCCAAAAGGCGACCATCGACACATTGCACAAGGAGGGAAAGACACAACAGGTTATTGCTGAAGAGGCTGGCTGTTCTCAGAGCTCTGTGTCCAAACACATTAATAGAGAGGCAAAGGGAAGGAAAAACTGTGGTCAGAAAAAGTGTACAAGCGATAGGGATCACCGCGCCCTAGTCAAGATTGTGAAAAAAAACCCATTCAAAAATGTGGGGGAGATTCACAAGGAGTGGACAGCTGCTGGAGTCAGTGCTTCAAGATCCACCACCAAGAGACGCTTGAAAGACATGGGTTTCAACTGCCGCATACCTCGTGTCAAGCCACTGTTGACCAAGAAACAGCGCGAAAAGCGTCTCACCTGGTGAGTCCAAAGTCATGTTTTCTGACGAAAGCAAATTTTGCATTTCCTTTGGAAATCGAGGTCCCAGAGTCTGGAGGAAGACAGGAGAGGCACAGGATCCACGTTGCCTGAAGTCTAGTGTAAAGTTTCCACCATCAGTGATGGTTTGGGGTGCCATGTCATCTGCTGGTGTCGGTCCACTCTGTTTCCTGAGATCCAGGGTCAACGCAGCCGTCTACCAGCAAGTTTTAGAGCACTTCATGCTTCCTGCTGCTGACCTGCTCTATGGAGATGGAGATTTCAGGTTCCAACAGGACTTGGCGCCTGCACACAGCGCAAAATCTACCCGTGCCTGGTTTACGGACCATGGTATTTCTGTTCTAAATTGGCCAGCCAACTCCCTGACCTTAGCCCCATAGAAAATCTGTGGGGTATTGTGAAAAGGAAGATGCAGAATGCCAGACCCAAAAACGCAGAAGAGTTGAAGGCCACTATCAGAGCAACCTGGGCTCTCATAACACCTGAGCAGTGCCAGAAACTCATCGACTCCATGCCACGCCGCATTAATGCAGTAATTGAGGCAAAAGGAGCTCCAACCAAGTATTGAGTATTGTACATGCTCATATTTTTCATTTTCATACTTTTCAGTTGGCCAACATTTCTAAAAACTCCCTTTTTTGTATTAGCCTTAAGTAATATTCTAATTTTGTGACACACGGAATTTTGGATTTTCATTTGTTGCCACTTCAAATCATCAAAATTAAATGAAATAAACATTTGAATGCATCAGTCTGTGTGCAATGAATAAATATAATGTACAAGTTACACCTTTTGAATGCAATTACTGAAATAAATCAAGTTTTTCAAAATATTCTAATTTACTGGCTTTTACCTGTATAGTTGATTATAGTGTTTCAACTCCAGAAGGCAGAAAATTCAACCCACAGGAGTGTTACTGTCCTCATATCTAAACCAGAGAAGATAACAGTTGTTGTTAAAAGCATGTTAACAGTCGTAGTTTGGTTAAGTTTTGGCACAAAAATTACTGTTATGAAACAATCTGCTCACATTTTTTTTTTTTGTGATTAGTATCCTATCATCTACTGGCTTGACCTCCTGTGAGTTGATTCTAAAAGCAATTAAGAGATCTCGGAGAACAAAGCAACACAAAGCAGCTACACAAAGCAGGGTTCAGTTTACAGTGTTTTAAGGTTCAATGAGACAAACGCGAATATATACATTTTCTAAAAATATTTCCATCCTCTTCGATGACATGAGAGGAGACGGATAAGGAAGTGGCTCCATAGAAAAGGATTGGTTCAAGGTAGGTTCACACAGATACATCTTTAGAAAGGAAAACAGTGTAACCATTTATGATAGAAAACTTATGGTATAAATTAAAACAGATGAGAGAGGCTTTGTTCAGAGGTTTTACAGAATGTAATGAAACAGATTCCCAACAACTACTTAGTTAAGTTTATCTATAGATTGTGTTTTGGGTTAAAATCAAAACATGATTTCTATACCATCAGGTTGGAGGCGTTTTTAAGGGGAGAACAGTCTCAGAACACCACATTTTACTGTATACATATATTGTTGCATTGGATGACTGTCCTCAGTGGCCCATTTCTTCAGAAAGCACACTTAATTTGCAAGTGAAAAATCAGTGAAGAGGCATGACGATGAGATAAGCGTGCCTCTTTAGTCTAAACATTGCCTTTTTATGATTATTTATACTGCCTGTAGGACGAAAGTGATGGCCTCTGACTGATGAGACTGAACAGACTGATGCAGAAATTGGGATTGGGGAGTATAGCTGTTTCCAGACAGGTTTGCTTCCCATATACAGAGGAAAGTGCAAATTCAATTACTTATTTGTGCATGTATCTACCCTGCAGTCCAGGCTTCACAATCTAAATGGTAATCACAAGGCTATTTATTTTTGCTGTGTTTTCCAACAGTAGTGTTATATTGGTACATTGTGAGGAGGCTCCTCACCAACATATCTTCATTACCTCATGGGTCGCTTGACATAATGATTATGTTTAATCCCAGGTAAAGCTGCCACCACATTTAGCATCAATAAAACAAAATTGGGAGAAGATGGATAAAGAAACTGATATTTATGCTACTGTTAACTGATTCATAATTTATGCCAAATGGACTTATTGTTTTGTTACATTACTTATCTGTTATTTTATGCCATCAAATCTAACATTAAGTTATTCAGTCACGTTTTGGGATTCTTTCGACATTTGTCCTCACAACCTTAGTGACTGAATAATCACATTCATGGGTGACTTTAAGATGGACAAGTGGTTGAAGTGTTTGTTTGTGCCCAGCTTCACCCTGCCAGGCTGAATACGCTGAGACATTGTTTTGATTTCAGCTTGAGCGCCACTACTGCCTGTATCAGATTGTCTAAGAAGGGGGAAGAAAACTACTACACCCTGCCCTGCAATCTTCACTTGGCTGAAGTAAATTGCCTTCATTTTGGCTAGGCTCTCCTTTGTTATAATGTGACAAGGTTACTGATTAGACGAGAGGGAGATCAATAAACTGTCAAGCTTGTGGCTCAAAAGCAGTACAGGGAAATCAAGAGAGAGACTTTCTTCACCCTGTCACTGGCTGGATTTCACATTGAGCCTCCAGTCTTGAGGGTTAACACCCGCTTCTGAATTGACTCTTGGGAGTTTAATCTCAGGACTAACCTGTTAGCCGTGGATAACAATACTACTTACTATTATCTTTAACATGGTATTTTGTCATCATCATGACTTCACCACAAGATAATGCTTGTGGTGCACTCTTATTGTTCAAACTCTTTTCCCAGCGCAATTCTATTCAGGTATCATCCATCATACACAAGAACAACTGATCAAAACATATCGATCATCATGCACAACAGTCATACAACAAACATTTATCCTACAGGATGTAAATACAGATAGTCTTACACTGACATTTTGTGGAGTGTTTTAATCCGAACCACTATCTTTTACTAGTCACTTTGGTGGTGTTGCCACATGACGCTCAGTAATGTTTGATTGGCTAAACTTAACTACTTAATCTATAAAACCACAACCTAACATTGCTCAACATGATGATATGACTGTGTAAACATACACGCCCACTTTCTTAAGCCAAGTGGCATTAGTTATCTATATATTATATTCATAGCACAACTCTATCCGTAAAATTCTGTTTATAATAGTATTCATCTCTATATTTATTCAGTATATATCCATGTCCTGCACTTATGGAACCATTTTATATCCTGCACTTGCTGCTATTGAACTTCTGGTTAGACCTAAACTGCATTTTTTTTACCTTGTACCTGTACATGTGTAATGACAAAGTTGAATCTAATCTAATCTAAATGTTATATGTCCATATTTTGAACTATCTGCGTGTATGTCTACGTTGTATACAGCGGACATAAACGTGCACCCTATGCATGAAGAGCTAGGACCTTTATCAGCACACTTATTACCAGGATGCACAGTAGCCTTCCTATTGGACACAATGTGGAGCATTAACATGAAGCTGCTATTCATCTGTTCATATACATACAGTATGTTGGCAATGCTGAAGGCAATTAACACAGAAACATCTTTGCCTCCAGTTTTCACTCTTCTTTTGCTGTAGGGAATGATGCTCATTGACAGTGAAGCTGATAGGAAGGGGCAGGTGTCCTTTTGATGTCCTCAGTACAGTTATTAACAAGTCATATTGTATGTGGAAACCAATCATAAAGGATAACAGGCAGTAATAGCTGTTGCCTCAGCATAATTGTTTAGAACTCAGGATGCAGAGAGAGGGGTGGTGAATGACATGACGGCGGAGAAACAGTTGCAGATTGCCCTTGTCCATGAAGGGAAATTGAGCAGCAGGTAGCAATTTACCATCCAATTATTTGTAGAGTTCAACAAGCATACACCTTTTTTTCATAAATTCTCAATATCCTTTAATGACAAAGATTGTGGGATGCTACAGTAATGAATGTCACAAACTCAGACACATCCCTCCAGGAAGCAGCAGCCAATCACTTTTCATATCTGTTCATCTATTAACGAGTAGATAAGAGTCTCAGCAATGCCTGCAGTGTAAGCTATAAGCTCGCCATGAAGTAATCGCTTTGTTTAGGTCATTAAAGCCAAAGTGTGGCAAAGTCCTTTCACACAACTGATGCCATCCAACACAGTGCTGTTACGGTAAATGTGCGACAGTTTTGGGTTTGATACAAGGAGACGTTACTGTTGTTGTTGATGCACAACAGGCAGACTTCTGTTAAACGTACCAAGGGAACAACGTTTACAGTAATACCTGGATACTGTGACAGAACATTTCACGCTTACCTGCAGTTGTCAGTTTAGAGTAAAATATGTTAAACCACTTCAGGTAAACATGTCTGATATAGGTTACTGTGGAGTGTTGTTATTGAACATGCAAAGGTTTGTTATGTGGAAATCTTTAATTATGAGATTCACATTTAGCTTTTCAAAGGCTTTCACAGAGAATTACGCCACAAGAGTGAAATGGCTTTGCGTACATAATAGCTACATTTTAGATTATCCCCTTTGAGACTTAAAGAGTTGTTGATGGAAAAGCCCAGGGGGCAGAAGGCACATCCACTTCTCTTTGATCCTGAAAGAAAGATGGCTGTCTCCCAAAAATATCATCATCTCTTCTCAGCTTGGCCCACTTGTTTGCTCATATCTTCAGCATGTTGAGGGGGAAGTGAAATGATATGCTGTTGCTGGTACAAATGGATTTTTAACCTTTTTCTCTGTAACAGTTAATTTAGCAGATTCAAAGTGAATCATATGTCATTTTGTGGATGCTTTTATCCAAAGTGACTTACTGCAAATGCATGCATTAGTAGCATGAGTGGACCCAGAGAATGTATGAGCTATAATGTACTCAATGAACTATACAGGATTTGGACAGAACACTTATATTTCAGGCTGGTAGCAGAACAGAGCATGTCACTCTGTTTAAACTGGCTTTGTCTACAATAGAGTCACAGGATATACAGTGTATGACTACAGGTCCTTGCAGTGTCACGAGTGCAGCTAGATCACTGAGCCGAACAAATTCAGGTCTCCAGCAAGGGGACTCATCATGTGCGCTTGGATTGTGTATAACCCCGATCAAATCTCATGTGTGAGACAAAGCCCTCAGATCAGACGGTAGGAAAGAGACCCTTACCTATGTTTACAACCACTAACTTTGTCATTGTCATCATCCGAGCCGTGGTGTTTCTCACAAGTGTAGCTTCATACCCTGGTGGGCTTAATGACCTTCAACGCAAGGCTGTAAAATCCAAAGGACATCATTATTAGCCTTCCTTAATAAAGTCAGAATATGTTTCTAAATATGGTGTCTATTCTGCCATTTGTCAGCCTGATGCAGATGCTCTTATCATCATCAGCAGAAACAGTTGGTTATGATCTCCGATAATTGATTTTGCAATGAGTGTACGCCTACAAAAGATGCGGGAGGAAAAACACTGAGAGACATCATTAAAAAATATTAAAAAATGTAAACGAGGAAATCTCTCCCCCCGTTTTGGTAATCATCATTGTCATTGTCAAACAAAGTGTTTTCTTTGTCAGTATTAACTGGATTGTCTTGTCTTACAATAAGAAAGTGTATTAATATATTAATTAAAGAAAAAGAGGAAATGTGTTTTGTTTTGTTTGGGTGTTTTTCTCATACAGCTAGGGAGGAATCTGAGTGAACAAGGACTGTGCCAGGGAGATAAGGTGTAGAGTCTCTTTTGCCGTCTTATCAGTATCCTCTGCAGTCTTAGTACTGCCACTGCTCCAGTGGGAATTGACAATAACAACCGGAAATTTTTTTTACTCTTGCTTTTTCTGCAGATGGATTTGCGGGATCTTAAAGTATGAAAGCTGTTGCCAAGCCCCAGTATTAAATGCTATCTTCCCTCATTTAGTCAGAGAGAACTCCAGAAAACTCAAATACATTTACTCAACTTTACAGGTGTTATTGACATGGACACACTAGAAGGGCATTCTATATTTCCATTAGTCTTCATACTGGCTTTTGTTCTATTTTGAACAATTCAAATGTAAGAAAAATTAAGAGCTGAGATTGTAGAATGTTGTCATACAGTAGTTGAGTGACGTGAAGTTAAATTCTCCAAGAGTTGCTGGCACTGATGGATATCTGTATAGCTAGACATTTTACTGCATTTGACTCTTAACATAAAATTAAATAATTTACCATTCTACTGTATGTTCAACTCTTTTATATATACATATAAAATGGCAACACAACAATTTGGAAAACATTAACTAAAAAATCAAGAATACAACGCAATAATTCAGAACTGCTCTATGACAAGTAAAAGTCCTGCATTCGGAATCATGCATAAATAAAAGTAAAGAAGCAGTATCAACAAAATAAATCACACTTCACCAAAATAAATCACACTTCACCAGAGCTAGTCTTAAAACCTTGAGAATTAGCTTTAATAGCATGACAGTGATATGATTGTCAAGATAAGTAAGTAGTTAGAGGAGCGAAGAGTTAGATTTTTGCCTTGAAGGGCAAATGAGGCAACAAAACTGTCCAGAGCGACTTTTGAAAAATAGACACTATATCTACTACTGTCTAGTTTGTTTATGAAACTGCTTTATTGTTTTACACTGGGCTATAAAGAAATGTCATACATTTAACAGACTTCCTCACACATCCCCTAAACTTTAACAAGCACCAGAGATATTAAATGATTAATTTCACTAGGAGAGGTAATGTGGTGGTTCAGGCATCCCCTCCCTCTGCTTGCATAGCTCCTTTTTGTCCTTTGTGTGCCATATAGAGCAGGACAGAGGGGCTGCAGAGAGGTGACTAATGTATCCAGGTGGGGTCATATCTAGCTGGCTGTATAATAGGCAGAATGAGATCAAATTTTGAAAGTGGAAACCGATCAGGAACGGTATACCCCCCTGCCTCTGTGAAAGTAATGTAGTGACCTTGACCAGACTTGGAGCTTGGCTAAGTGTATTTGGACAGAGGTTGCTCCAAGGTTCTTTAGCTTAAGCTTTTTGGTGTCTGTCAGTCATTGTGAAGTAAAGGGGTTGTGAAAATCAAGACAAGCTTCATTCATTTTTAACAAAATATACAAACTATTTAGAGACACGGCCAATTACGCTGAAATTTCCCACTGAGCAATGTTTTATCTGTTATTGACCTACTGACTGACCAAAGTATCATTTTTCCTCAGGACAATTGGCTGTGAAAAACAAAAATAACCCAAAAAAAGAGGGTGCAAGTGAAATGAGGCATTCAAATGCCCCTTAGAATACAGCAGAGACTCGAGAAAGACAGCCACAAAGACAGAAGAGCGACATTTTACAAACAGCTGCACAGTGCCATCTAGAGGTCCCTCAGGCAACAGTGGAGGTGATAAAAGTGAAGAGAGGCAGCCCGAAACTGAGTCTTGTGCAGGTGTCGTCCACATTTCTGCAGGTGTGCATTCTGGGTATCAGATGGTGAGAGGCGATATCTGTCTCCAGCACATGCACATGCACATGCACACGCTTTGATCCTCTGAAGGTGAAAAGAAGGCAACATGTCACTGTGTTTGCTGATTCTGTTCTCCCCATATAACTAATCCCTTACTGATCCTATGTGTGGGGGTGGGGGATGTGATGCAATCAAAACCAGAGCAGGAAGGTCTTTACCAGGGCAGACCCAGACTGTTAGGAAGCAAAGAGTGCGAAAACTGAAAGATATGGAGTACCGTGAAATGTGTCGAGGTTGTGGAGCTGTGCTCACCAGTGCTCAGTGTGACATCTTTAACACTGCAGGTATGCAGCCTCCAGATACAGATGTGCTCAAATTTGTTGGTACCCTTACAGCTCATTGAAATAATGCTTCATTCCTCCTGAAAAGTGATGAAATTAAAAGCTATTTTATCATGTATACTTGCATGCCTTTGGTATGTCATAGAATAAAGTAAAGAAGCTGTGAAAAGAGATGAATTATTGCTTATTCTACAAAGATATTCTAAAATGGCCTGGACACATTTGTTGGTACCCCTTGGAAAAGATAATAAATAATTGGATTATAGTGATATTTCAAACTAATTAGTTTCTTTAATTAGTATCACACATGTCTCCAATCTTGTAATCAGTCATTCAGCCTATTTAAATGGAGAAAAGTAGTCACTGTGCTGTTTGGTATCATTGTGTGCACCACACTGAACATGGACCAGAGAAAGCAAAGGAGAGAGTTGTCTGAGGAGATCAGAAAGAAAATAATAGACAAGCATGGTAAAGGTAAAGGCTACAAGACCATCTCCAAGCAGCTTGATGTTCCTGTGACAACAGTTGCAAATATTATTAAGAAGTTTAAGGTCCATGGAACTGTAGCCAACCTCCCTGGGCGTGGCCGCAAGAGGAAAATCGACCCCAGATTGAACAGAAGGATAGTGCGAATGGTAGAAAAAGAACCAAGGATAACTGCCAAAGAGATACAAGCTGAACTCCAAGGTGAAGGTACGTCAGTTTCTGATCGCACCATCCGTCGCTTTTTGAGCGAAAGTGGGCTCCATGGAAGAAGACCCAGGAGGACTCCACTTTTGAAAGAAAAACATAAAAAGCCAGACTGGAATTTGCTAAAATGCATATTGACAAGCCACAATCCTTCTGGGAGAATGTCCTTTGGACAGATGAGTCAAAACTGGAGCTTTTTGGCAAGTCACATCAGCTCTATGTTCACAGACGAAAAAATGAAGCTTTCAAAGAAAAGAACACCATACCTACAGTGAAACATGGAGGAGGCTCGGTTATGTTTTGGGGCTGCTTTGCTGCGCCTGGCACAGGGTGCCTTGAATCTGTGCCGGCACAATGAAATCTCAAGACTATCAAGGCATTCTGGAGCGAAACGTACTGCCCAGTGTCAGAAAGCTCTGTCTCAGTCGCAGGTCATGGGTCCTCCAACAGGATAATGACCCAAAACACACAGCTAAAAGCACCCAAGAATGGATAGGAACAAAACATTGGACTATTCTGAAGTGGCCTTCTATGAGTCCTGATTTGAATCCTATCGAACATCTATGGAAAGACCTGAAACTTGCAGTCTGGAGAAGGCACCCATCAAACCTGAGACAGCTGGAGCAGTTTGCTCAGGAAGAGTGGGCCAAACTACCTGTTAACAGGTGCAGAAGTCTCATTGAGAGCTACAGAAAACGTTTGATTGCAGTGATTGCCTCTAAAGGTTGTGCAACAAAATATTAGGTTAGCGGTCCCATCATTTTTGTCCATGCCATTTTCATTTGTTTTCTTATTTACAATATTATGTTGAATAAGAAATCAAAAGCAAAGTCTGATTTCTATTAAATATGGAATAAATAATGGTGGATGCCAATTACTTTTGTCCGTTTCAAGTTATTTCAGAGAAAATTGTGCATTCTTCGTTTTTTGTGGAGGGGTACCAACAAATTTGAGCACGTCTGTATATGCTGTCATCAATTTTCCTGCCCACTGAGCACACATTGTTCATGTTCAGTGCACCCTTGTCACAAAAGTCAAACCTTGCTGTTCTTACGTTTTCTCGCGGTTAAAGTTGACCAATTCACTTGACCAGATATACAAAAATACACTGTAGCTGCTGTTAGTACAGAGATGAGATGAAATAAAAGAGATGAGTGCATTGATAAAAGAAATACTTATTTGTAATTTATAGCCTGTATTCTGAAATGCTAAAGGTCTGTTCCTGTTTTTAGAGAAAGATTTGTCTTCATGACATGAGTTCAGTTGCTGATGGGCATCACTGACAGAACTGAAGAAATGCAAGCTGATTATATAAGTGGAGGATGCTTTTCCCTCAAACCCTTGTCGGGTTTACACAGTTATCTGTTACACAGTTAGAAGAACACCATTAAATGTGTAGTAAAGTGTTAATGCAAAAAGACGTGTTCTGAGTATCACTACAAAATTATGCTAATAATAAAATAGGATACAGTTATAATAATAACAATAGTTCTGTTTTGTGATACCTTGTGCCCAGCAGGGATGTATTATGAAAGTGAGAGGGACAGATAGGTAAAGGTGTTTGAGTGCAACCAATTGATTTTGTTTTCATGCAATTGTTGTGAGTGTACTGTCTTTGTGTGGAAGCTGAGTGAGTAAGTGGGTGGGTGGGTGAAGTGAGGAGCAACATATTCTTGAGGCAAAATGGGGACAAACGTCTAGAATGATCCCCAGTCTCAATTAATTGCCAACACCTAAAGCAAATCTAACCTCGATTTAACCACCCGATGATTACAGAGATCACTGGGGCTCTAGGAGCTCTTGTCCTCATTTTTATCTAAATTTTTTATCCTTGAGGGCTTTTTGTGACTTTTACCAATGTCACAGTTAAAATATTCCAAATGTGGGATCCTTCTGGGACCTTTACATCTGTTGTGAAATAATTGTGTATGCATATGAACATTTTTCGGGGGCTTAAACCTATTTCTGTTCAATTCTTTCTTCATGAATTCTTTCACTCTGGATCCAGTGTCCGTATATAGGGTCATTGGTGACATCACAATAACAAACAAGTATTTAGGACAAATAAATCACACAATTACATATCCTAGTCAAAAACTCGCAATGGACATTTTGATTTGTCACAGCAGGAAGAGTAATTGTGTACAGTAAGTGAGCCGAAATGCCCAATACCGGGACCCAAATCATAATGGAATGCAGCCATTATCAGTGTCACTTTGATAATCCATTAACTGTTCATCTAGCACCACCAACTGGTCTAAATCTCACTTTGTCCTATACTTTTGTTTACGTCTAAATTCCTGCAAAAATAATATTCCCACCAGCCTCGGCTGTACTTTGTTACGTTTCATGCTGATTATCATAGCATGCTTGCTAACATGCTATAAGAAAGATCATGAACATGATAAGTATTGTATCTGCTTAGCGTCAGCCTTTTAGCATTGTCATTGTGATGATGTTAGGATGCATGTTAGCTTTTAGCTCAAATACACTCTCCATTCTCACAGATCTGCTAGCATGGCTGTAGACTCTCACTCTTGTTGCAGTCTTTTTTATATTCCTGTCATCACAGGAATTCAATGGGTCTCATTTGTATGCCATATTTTAAGAAAGATTTTAAATGTTACCTTTGATTGGAGAAATTAGATGTGAAGTAAAGGTGCACATTAGCTTTGATGTTAATAGTACTGCTGCTGTTGCAGGGATTTAATGGTCTACGTGTGTATGTGTTTGACAGTTGATAAAACACGGTAAACAGGATCTGATGTTCATGGTTAGAGAAGGACTGGGCAGCGTTCTAGTCGGATAACACAGCTTGACGTTGGATAACTTTGTAAAATAACTGCCTGGACAGATGACCTGGATAATGTGTCGAATCATCTTCTACGAGCAACGTGTCTCAAAATGTTTGCATCACAGGCATAGTAGAGACTGTAGGTTTGGTTTTATTTGCTATATTGTAGAATATACTGCAGAACTGGCCAAACCATTCGTTCAGGTAATTTTAATCCCAAACAAGTGAGTGAGTGAAATGAGTGAATCGTCATCACAGAAATGTAACAACTGTCTAGCAGTTTAGAGCAGAGAAATGGTTTTCATGTGTGCTACACATTAATTTACACATTCAAATAATTACCTTTAGACCTTCATTTTCTGAAGGGGGTAAATTCAAACTTTAAGGAAATGGGTATATGACAGTGGAGTGTCGCGCCCTCTCTGGGGCATACTATGGATGTCCTGCTTCTGCTGTGTATGCACCTCTTTCATTGATATTGTGAGCCCTTTTGTGTTTCATCTGAAACATTATTGAAGTCCATTCGCAGCATGCTCCTGGCAATTCCATAAGAATAGCCTTGTTCTTTGTCTCCATGTCACTATCTCAGCCTGCAGGCAGCATATCGATCTGTCTTGCAAATCCCTCATGCTAAAACTTCCCCTCAAATAGAATCCAGGCACACAGATGTTCCTGCCGCAAGTTGCTGTTCTCAGGTATAAAAAATACAAGTTTACTCCTATTTTTGTATTTTTTGTTTATTTTACCTTAAAAAGGGATGTTTGGGTTGGTCATTTGGTCATCTTGGAATGAGTTCATAGAATGTGTTAGCATCCTTTTGTTTGAAAATATTTCGCCCAACAGTTACGTTCGTTGATGATTGACAACAACTTAAACGGTTATTCGTAGAGAACCAGGTGGGATAAAATGTAAAAAAAACAAAAAAAACATTGCTAATAAAATGTTAGGTTAGCTTCTTCATCTGGGAAGCATTAATGCAGTCATCAAATGTCATGGCATCATAGAACATTATGGTGGGTGGTGGCACTGGATACAAAGCCACAGATTTAACAAAATGAAAAGGATTCATGCTCTGAAACAAACAATCTGCTCTAAAACAAAGTGTTGGACGGACAAACACTCCCAATAACAGAAGGACATCGGCATCTTTAGAGCAAGCAGATCAAACATGCATATTCATTCTTGGCTAAAACACTTCTGTAAAGATGTTTAAGAATTGCCAGCATAAGGAGGCTGATGATCACTATCATCTAACTTAGGGTATTTTGGTGCATGCTGTGGTACAGAGTGGAGGCACTATGGGTAGTCATCAAAACTCTGTTGACGGGTTTGTTTTGGATATGTTGTAAAATAAAATGGAGAATATTGTCTCCTTGATATGCCAGATGTTTCCTCAGGAGCTTCTCATGTCGCCCCAGGTTAGACAACAAAGACACACAGTTTTCATTGAATCAGAATGTTGTGTCCTCTTCCTCAGCATGCTAATTTCTAGTGTTGTGTTCTTGTTGTTGTTAAATTGCCTTAGCTTCAACAGATTAGGTAGAAAACACTTTTCCAACCAATGGCAATTGGATAGTTGTATATGGTAAAGTTACATTTCCTGGCAAAGACTAAAAAAATTGTATTATGCAGCACAAAACATGACCCTCTGCACAGATGCCTACATCTTGCATAAATGCAAATATACATACACACATGGCTTGTTTTCTTAACCAAAAGAAATCCAGTGTAATGTATTGTATTGTAGGCATCAGTATGTTTTAAAGGTGCTTGTTGGATCATCTGATATCATCTGAAACACCCTTCTCCCAGACCTTTCCAAAATCCCCAAAAATGAGCAGCAAAAGTTTACGAATCATTACGTCTCTCGATGAGTGTTGCTATTCGGAACAGGATTTAAAGACAGACGGCACTTCCTTGCTAGTTTGTTTGAGCATACTGAATGGTTTACGCTGCAACATGTGTCAGGTTATTTATTTATTTATGTTTTAATCATACACTTAGCAACAATAATTAGAAACTTTTTACAGGAGGAGAACTAAGTACACCATATGGCTACGGCAATGTGTGATTGCCATGCAACAGTAGCCTCAATGTGTGTTCTGTTGGTATGGATGGATGGATGAATGGATGGTCTCTGCTGAGGGTTGTTCTTTACCTCAACTTGTGAAGTTTTGCCTGATATGCCTGCAACAGTAATAACAGAGTTGAATTGAACCTACATGTTAAAAAAGTCTCATTTCCAAACAACAAATGCATGTATTGACTAGGTCAGAACAATGTGCTCCTCTTCACTCCCCTAACCATGTATATGTACACCATTGGCATTTTATACCATACCAGTACATCATCGCACTCATTCAGTCACACACATACTATAACACGTGAATCAAAGCAGCAGTTCAGATCAGATAAACCCTGATGTCTTGTGCTTAGGGGAACTTATGGGTTGACACAGTGCAGGTAAGGAGACTTGAGGCACATCATCCCTTTTCACTCTGCAACTACCTCCTTATAAATATAGCATCAATAGAGAGTCTGTCTGGTGTTTTGGATGAGGAGAATAAAGCAACTCTACCTGAAGCCTCAGTGATCTTAGATGAATAACTGGGTGTCATTCAGAGAATTATCAGGGCAAGGAAGGTGGATCTGATGCCAGGCTCTGCAGCTGCTGGTGAAGGCCGTTCCTCTCAGCCTCAATCACTTTCTCAAGCTTAACCTCTCTCTGTGCGTCTTTACACAGCTGTGTGGTGGAGCCTTTTTATGAGCTTCTGTGGTCTTATAGGAAAAAAAATGTTTAACCTCTCTTGCAATGAGGACTTAATGTACCGGCAGAAATACCTGCAGTCTTCAATTATGAAAAAAATCTCACTATGTTGTGGAAATAAAGTTTGCTTCAGTGACATTCAACCAAAATCTTATCTTGATTGATAACAAAAAAAGATTGAAACTTTGAAGAGTTCTACATAATATAGTTGCAAATAGACTGGTGAAACTGTGTCTCATAGAGTTGCCTGGTCAGGTCAAACATGAGCCATAACTTTTTTCATTTTTCAACCAGTAATGTAGCTCAGCGTAAATTCTTTCAGGAAGACTTAACTTTTAATCAATGCTGTCCTAAATCAAATCAGCTGTTATCCAAATAATAATACATTTTATCATGTTGTATATAACTTTTGCATATCTGCAAACTAATCTCTCCTCATTGAAATCCACCTCTGACTACTTCAAAACAATGACAGTTAAACTATTATAAAGGTTAACAGCAAATACAGCATAAATGTGAACTTGAAAACTTAAAAGTGTTTTGGATGGATAGCGGCACATGGCATTTTGTTGAAAAAACTAACAGCCAGTATCATGCCAGCTAGTTTCACAGGAAAAGCTGTTAAAGTCTAGCTAATGTTTTCCTGAGAGAATAATTTTTGACTGTGCACAGGTGGACCTATCAATCTAGTGTCTGTTTACGTGGCTGCCAGATGTTAGCCATTGTGACTAAGAGCAATCCACAACTTAGCTTTTTTTATTTTTTACTTTTATTGAGAGAACTGTTATCTTCTTTGACTGAAGTCCCAAATCCAACATTCTACTGTTTTAGACAACTTTAAATATTCTTAAAAAATGTGATTGCCTTTTGTGAACAAAACATTAGTTTAGTTGTTTTTTTGTTGAAGCTGTTTTAGAGAGGTGTTGATTCAACTATATGGTCATTTTGGAGGATGTAGTTTGTGGTATTGTTAAACTGTATTGCATAATGCAGAGTGGTGTGTTATTTAGCCCAGTAATTCCCATGAGGCCTGGGGACCCCAAAGGGGTCCTTGAGGGGCTTCCATGTGATTCCAAACAACAAAGGGGAATCATTTATTTTCACTATAATTCCATCCATAAGTAACACAGTTACATAATATTTGACTACTGTATTTTGGTCATTGGGTTGATCCTCTGTAGTAAAACATCAAAAACAAAAATCCTATCAGATGGGGACCCTTATGCCGAAATATTATCCAATGCGGGTCCAAGTTGTAATTCGTGTTATTTCAGGGGTCCTTGAAGTTAAAAAGTTTGGGAACCACTGATTTAACCTACTGTCTTTGGTATAAATGCAGTGGACAAAATAATAGAAACATCTGTCAGTATGATCCTAATGAAGGTGGAATTAGACTGCATTCTTTTTTAGCTAGGTTCATCTTCTAAACTGGTAAACCTACACTATACATAATATGTAAAAAGGGTAGGATATCATCCTCAGTTGCATCCCGAAATACTGTATGTGCATGTTATATTTCCTCCAAAAGAATGAAGCCATACCCTCACAGTGCTTTAGAGTTGGTGAATTATTATTATTATTATTATTATTATATTAGATTTTATTTTTTATTCAACATATATGTCTGGAATTGATACAGAATAAGGTTTCATTTGTTTGTTTTAATCCTCTCTCTCTCTCTCTCTCTCTCTCTCTCTCTCTCTCTATCTATCTCTCTCTCTCTCTCTCTCTCTCTCTCTCGCTCTCTCAAAAGTCACATAATTCTAGGCAGTCCCAAAACTATGCTTTTTTTCTATTTCATTTAAATGGGAAATGGTAATACATACAATACATCGCCCTTGCAGACAAAGCAACACTTGTGTTAGAGATCAGGCTGGGTTAATTCATTCAGCAGGAGGGCATAGGACATGACTGGACAAGACAGGTAAACAACAGGTCAAACACACTGCATCAGTGAGCAGGACAGGACAAGCTGGGATGCCACAGGACAGGACTGAGACCATTGCACATTTTAATGTGCTTGCTTCCTTGGATTGTTGACTGTGGACACTGTCAGTTGCAGCTATCACAGCTCAACAAACATGAGCCATCCCAGTTTCCTCTGTTTCTTACATTACTCAAAATAAACACAAATGTTACTAATAGTTTTGTTGTAAAACAACAACAGTTTGAGAAAGGTGTCAGTACAGTGTTTTTCCTCTGGGGATTGTGTTCTCCAATCTGTGTTTCTTTAGCTGCCATGTTGTGCATGCTGATCTGTCTCTCTGCCTCCTGGAGGAGGACACACCTGGGGAACTCAAACAAGTTCTGTGTC
Source organism: Percina caprodes (assembly GCA_013375575.1). Classification (NCBI taxonomy): domain Eukaryota; kingdom Metazoa; phylum Chordata; class Actinopteri; order Perciformes; family Percidae; genus Percina; species Percina caprodes. The sequence continues at coordinate 1,412,347 of JABXJD010000014.1, forward strand.
TGAGTAACATACATTTTAGTTATTTTATTTGTCATATTTTTATTTGTTTTAATCAAAAATTTCTTCCATATTCACGAGAGAAAAGATTAATTTAACCCCGATTGTGCAAGTATCACTCCAGACATGAAATTCATGCCAACATAAAACAGTTATATTATTTCATACACCCTCTCTTTGTCTTCTGTTGAAGGTTTTTCACCACTCTGTTCCCACTTGGTGTAATTTAATTACAGTGGACCTTGGCATACCCAGGTTGTGCCCACGCAGGGCGGTGCAGAATGCCAGCTGGGAACATCCTGTCTTAGGCGACAGGAACATCAGACGCGACAGATGGCTCATAAATCATGGAGGTGCGTGCACAGTGTCGATGGGAGGCCTTCCTCTGGAGAGCACACTTTGAGCAGGTGGGCAGAGGGAGCATCAGCTCAGCAACATGAGCCCTGGACGCATTACCACTCTGACTGGGAAACTGCCTGGTGTCACAGAGGTAGAATCAGGAGGGAAAAAACGGAGGACAGTTACAATGTTTGCTCTCAACACTTGAAGGTGTGATTTCATAGTGTGCAAGAACTTGTATTTTGATTGTATCTTATTAGGATGGATCAGTTTAGAACTATAAAGTAAAAAAAATGATAGTCTCACTTGCAATGTGCACCATATGGCAGAGCTCTCACCTAACTGCAACCAATTGTTGTACATTAAAACTGATGTAGGACTCAGTTTTCCTGTGACTCTACAAGGAAAAGAGTAAAGAATAGAATAAAACAGGTTGAACTTGATGAATTTTATTAGGGCTCATTGTTTTAGTTTTGTTGTGTGTGATATTAAAAAACAGGTTAAAAAAAGTATTCAGCATCTCAAATATCTTAAAAATCACCATTTAAAGAGCAAACACTCCATCCACTCTTTCTTTATACTTACTTAAAGTGACAGATAATCAACCACTCATACATATTTTCACATTCTTCTATTTAAAAGTTACTTTCTGCCCTATTGTTCCTTCCCTGTGTTAAATCAGTAAACATGTTGGTGCATAAAGACATCAAATCTCTTTTAACCTATCAGCTACGTAAGAAGTATGTTTATTGTTCAGTAAAAAAATGGAATAGTGTTAATTATACTCTAAATTAAAAGTTACAAAGAGACAAAGAGGAAAAGGTCATATTTATGTGATTAAGCTCTCTTTATTGTTTTGTACATCCATTCTCCACCCATGGCTTGGTAAAGTGCTTCATTGTATGCATCCGGTTTCCCTTTGACCAAGTGTATTTCTTTCTCATCTGTTGTGAGTTAATTAAGACACCAGTGCATTAATTGATCCGGATATGTTATTCATTTATAGGAAAAGTCATTTTCCTTGTTGATTGTAAACTGCCTTTTCTTTTAATCAATGTTTTACCTTGCATTCACTCACATAAAAGTGTTGCTGCTCACAAGGCATCGTGCAGCAGTCGACAGATACATAAATAAATAACAATCCTCTGTTGAATTGGAGCTCATTTCTTATTTTAGTCCACTTGAAATATGTGTATGACTAACAGTGGCCGCATCTCAAACTCCAATGACACAGAGCTGTTCAAGTGTATCAATAAATACTGCTGGCTCTTCTTTTCCTTATTTGTTATATTGATTTAAAATGTATAACTTCAACCACCTTAATGTCACATATGCTTTTTCATTCATTTAATTTTCATAATATACTAGTAAAAAAAAAGCTTACAACAATTAAAATTCAAGACAAATAGATAGTAAAGAGCTATAGGTCAAAGTGAAACATACTCTTCAGAAAAATAATGCCTTTAAATAAATAATATGTTTTTATTTTATGGTTTGAGAACATGTGTTGCTATGCAGGTCATTCATTTGTAGCCCAGCATCATTGAGCAGATGAAAACATAAGCGTCAGAAGTGGTGTTTTTGTTCCAAAACAAATAAGGTATAAAAGCCAGACATCACCAGATGGCAAAGAACCAGCCGTGCAGATATATTATGGTCATTTGATTCTATCAGACAATAAATATCTTAGTTATTGCCCCTTCAAGCAAAGAGGACTTAATGAATGTGTATGCAGCGTGGCATATTAATTACACCAGGGTCAAATTACTTTTGCACATTATTAGTGTTTTCTAGGTTTGGACCTGATATGAGATGAGTGGGATTTACTGCATCATAACAGTTTTTAGAGTCAAATGACTTGAAAGTAGCGTAATATTTTTTTAAATACTATCACAACATTGTGAAATATATAGGGCACAAATTGTAAATTTAGGTGCAATCATTCTAGGTAAAATATATTAATAGTTTTTTTTTCCTTTTTGTTCATAGAAAGGCATCGATCAATCAATAAAAACAGTCAAGCCTGAGCTGCATGATGGTTCGTGTTCCAGTTGATGCTAAAGACCATTATTATCATCTAGACCTGGAAACCTACAGGTCAGTCAGTGAATGTGTCCAATGAACACGTTTATGATACCTTCCTTTTGCCAAAAAGTAATTTTTTATTATCATTATCTTAAAGCCACTATAATGAGCTCAGAAAGGTTTGCCTAACAATTAGAACCCTCAGCAAAGGTTATCATATCTGTTCATTACAGCTGCTTTAAAGTGGGGTCACCAAACAAGAATGGCAACAGTAAATGAAAAATTCAAGATGATTTCAATTGGTAAAAAAAGGTGGAGGACACACGTTTTTGTGCAATTAAATCCAATTTCTTGAAATAAACAAAGATAAACGTGCAATCAATTAATCAGTAATGTGTGTAATATATGGATGTGTGTAGATGTATAAAGGCTAGAACGCAAAAATAACTAAACCCAAAATCCAAACAAACCAAGGGCGAGCTAGAATGACTGACCAAGCACTGTGAGCAATCAGTTGATCCAGGTGTCAACCATCAGTCCTCATTAGCCAGTCCCAAGATCCAAGCCACCAAAGGGACTCAATAGGCCTACGAGCCATCACACCTTTGATAACCAGATAAATATACTATAAATAAACAGACTGACAGATGAATTGATGAATAATACACTAACGGACTTCATAAGTAAGATTGATAACTTTTCAGATGAATGCTTCACATGCTTACCTTGATGTGAAAGTGCAAGTATCGCCATTCTGAATCAGAGCACATCACAGGCTCTCTCCAGGGAACACCCCTCTTAGGTGCAGAAAGACTAGCTGAAATATTCAGCATTAACTCAACTTGAAGCCATTGTCACTGGTTCTCCATTCTCCAGCTGGTGGGCAATGCGCACACACACACACACACACACACACACACACACACACACACACACACACACACACACACACCTACACCTTACACTCCTGTGTTTGCATACTAATGCCTGTGCTAAACGCCTTTCCATTGTTCCTCTCTCTGGGCGCACAGATCCCCAGTTGCTTGATATGTTTGCTTAGAGTTTATTATTAATTTGTCAATGAAACACAAATGCACACAGCATCTTGAATTGAAGTGTGGCGTGCTGTGACACTAAGTCAGTAACCCAGAATTGTGACATCAGAACTGTAAAATCTCCAGTAGCAACTTAGCACTTTGAAAGGTGAATGTGGATTGAAATCCTGCAAAACAAAAAATGATTAATTTTAGCACTGATTTTAAAGCAACAGTCAGGAACAACTATCTCAACCACTATTGGAATGGATTGCAGTGAAATTGTGGTTTCAAGTGAAATATAACTTTTAGATGGATTGCCATTAAATGTGATACAAACATTCATTCATCTAGTGCCATTATCAGGTCAAAATGTCAACTTGTCCATTCATTTGGTTTTTGACCACATATACTTGCAAAACCAATACAATTAAGCAGACACATACCATTGTTAATGTGGGGAACAGGGCCCAGTGAAAAGGAAGAAAGGCAGTCTTTTCACATTAGGAAATGTTATCATGCTAACATGCTAATCTCAGATCATGAACATAGTAAATATTATGTCTGCTAAATTGTTATTGTGGCATTGTCATTATGAGCATGTTAGCATGCTGACATTGGCTTTTAACTCACAGAGCCGCCATACAGAAGATGTCTTGTTTTTACATCCTGGGTCCTTTTTTAGTCATTTCTGCAACCATTACTGCATCAGGAATCAGGTGTAATCATACCCAACAACCACTGATTTGGAGGTGAATGTGAAGGGGAATTTACAACACAAATATGTGTTTCCCTTACCACATGGCCATGGATTTTTAAAATGCATATAGACACAGGTGGTGTTGTATGTCCACTTTGTACAAGGAATTTCCTCTGAAGATCTCATTTTGATAATGACTTAAAGGTGCTCTTAGCGATCACTTCTTGATCACTGGTTCCCGGGTCCCTCCGGCACTGGTCTCTGGGGTCCCCTTCAGGGTTCCCCTCTGTCCCTGTGTTCATCTCGGTCCCTGTCACCGTCTCAGTCCTTGTCTCTGTCCCTGTCTTCCTCCCTACCCCAGTGTCGGTCCTGTCCATCCCGTCTGTGTCCAAGCCTGTCCCGTCCGAGTCTGTCCAGCCCCTTGTGCCCCATCTTGTGCAATCTCTCGGGCCCTCTCTTGTGCGCCCTCTTGTTCCCTGTCTCGCTCATCCTCTCGTTCCCTCTTTCGCTCGTTCTCTCGTCCCCTCTCTCATTCACCCACTTGTTCCCTCTCTTGCTCACCCTCTCATTCACACTTTTGTTCGCTCTCTCATTCCCTCTTTCGCTGGCCCTCTCTTGTTCCCTCCCTCGTCCGCTCTCTCATGCCTTCTCTTGCCTGCTCTCTCGTTCCTCCTTGCGCTCGTCCTCTCATTTGCCCTCTCCTTCCCTCTCTGGTTCTTCCCAAGTCCCTTGTGCCCTAGTTCCCTTTTGCCCTCGGCCCCTAGTGCACTTTTTCCCTGGTACCCTGGTTTCCCTGTGCCCCCGGTCTCCTGTTGCTGCTCTCCCCAGTGTTGTTTGCCCTTTCCTGGTTGTTTTTTGTTTGGTGACATCTGGGATCTGTCCCATGGGGTGGGGGTACTGTTATGGCTAGGGTGATTGCTTTAGTTTCTTTTTCTCCTTCTTTGATTTTTGGTCCTGTCTTGTCTCCTTGTGTTTCTGTCTTAGTTTCCTCCCTGGTCTTGTGTGGTAGTCTCTGTCTTGTGTTCCCCAGTGAGTGTCTGTATGTTCATTTTTCCTGTTTTGTTTTGATAGTATGGTTTCTTGTCTTGCCTACTTTTACTTTTTGTCTGTCTGATTGTCTTGCCCCGCCCTAATGTGATTCATTTGATGAATCACCTGTTCCTCGTTACCTCTTGTATTGAACCTTTGTGTTCCCTTTGACTTTTGTCAGCTCATTCTAGTGTCCCATGGCTTGTTATCCCCGTGAGTTTGTCTTTGCCTTTGTTCACTGTTTTTGCCTCTCCCCCGGACCTTTTTGGTTTAAGGGACTTTGTTTTAGATCCTGTGCTTCCTGTGTTTGTGCTATTTTTCGTTTTTTGAGTATAATAAAGTCTTGGAATCCCTCTCCTTTCTTCTGTGCTTCTGGGTCCTCACTCCGCTCCTGTAACAGTTTTTCCTTTCAAAATAAGTGTTCTTCGTTTAGTATGTGCATCTTGTGGTGTCCAAATTACTACATGTCTCAACAATAAAGTAACTAAAAGGTAAACCTAAAAAAAAAAAAAAAAAAGTTGTAGATTAAATTACAAATCAAAATTCAACAGCTAATGATGTATCATTAAACATTGCAGGTAGGATGGTGAGACAGAAAAGCAAAACCTCCTTAAACTTAAACCTCATACTTATGTTCCTACTGAAGTCTTTTCATGGGTTGTTAAATTCAGGATGGAATAACATTCAGCACATCAGTCCATTTAAAGTACCCAGTATATGGTCTGCTTTGCTTGTGCATTTTGCAATCTGTTGAATGATGAAAAGCAATTGACATCCTTTTCAAAATGCGGGGGTAAATTGAAATGCTTTATCATACAGTGGCTGCCAAAATGTGCGCTGTGATTAGCCTCCACTTTAGGGCATCATACATAAGATGTTCACTCAGCAATCAAGATCTGCTCTTTGTTTTTGGTGTTCTTTCTTTTGTTTAGTTTTTACCCTTAGCTAGTCTCTTTTGTTTGTTTCTACAAACACAAGCTTGTGGTGAACAAATTGTCATATTGAAGTGTTGATTTGAAATCTTTTTTTTTTGTCAGGAGGTTTTGTGCTTTTGTAAGGCTGAAGCAATTTACCACAACAAGCACCTGATAATGAATGAGAGTGGCATGTGGGAGTATTGTGGTACAGTAACTTGTTTCAGCTATTTAGGCTTTTTATTGTTTTCCACAGTTGTCTAATTGGAGAACTGGAGCCATGCTCATTTTACATCTGTTATTTTCTATTTTTACATCTGTATTGTATACGTGTAATTTCCCTTTCACAGATCATATTTTTTGTCTTGCTTATGGAATCAATTAAACACTTCAGTAAACAAGTATGATGTTGAAAGGAAGTCAAAGGTTATGCATTGTAAGCACACCACCATGAGCACAGTCTAGATCAGGCTGCATAGGCTCAACCACAGTAGCATATTTGTTATGTTTTTTGCTCGGCTCCTCCTATGTTATCAGCACTATCACCCAGCATCCATAAAATGAATAATTTAAGATCTGTAGGAAAATAAAGTTAAAGAGAGATTGAAAGGGTTTATTTATTGTAGAAGGCCCTTGAGTTTCTAAAGAACCAGGGAATTGGGTCTTTCTCCATTAGATGACCTCATAGTGATGGCCAGCATTCCTGAGCATGCATCACCTGGAGGGGATCTCACTAGCCAGCAGATATTATGCCAAGGTGCGGGTGGAGCTAGTTTGTATTGCCAGACCTTCTTCCACAATGCAATGAAGGAAGGTCTGACACAACATTCCAGGATGGGAAAATAACATGCTCTGGTTTATTGGCAAATACTTGTGCAATCGTCTTACCGGACTCAATGACGGCGCCTCTGCAAAATAGCCTTGAGAAGGAACTTGTTTTGGTGTAATGTGTGTACGTTCAAAACTTGTTTTAGTTGTGCAACAGAAAACTAAGGTTGGACTTACGGTCTAGCTAGCTGTGTGAATTTACCCTGCAGAGATCTGAGGAACAGTTAACCGTAGTCTTCATGAATCCACTGGTGTCTAGAATGCCAATACAAAGAAAGTGGAAGGTAACGGCCATCCATCCAGCCAAAAATGAGGGACATCCGGCAGATTTTCCGGCGGCACCAGAACAATCCTGGAAAAGAAATGTTTTCGAAATAGATTAGGTTGGACCTGAACTATGCTACGTATGCTGCATGCCAGAGGAGGCAAAAAGTCAACCATATATTGTTTTCACTGTAAGTAGCAGATGTATAATTGGTCTATGTTTATGCTTAGTGATGTTGTTATTGCTGTTGTTTGTGAGAACATCAGTCCATCAGAGCAACTTTTAGTGCAGGTCTTTCAACAGCAGTGACATTTCCTGTCAGCACAAATAAGACATTGCTCAATGAAGCTGGGGTTGTTGCTGGAGTAGATTTCCGCTGTATTTGCAGTACTGTCTCCTTTCACCACAAGGATGCTGGCCAATTAAAAACTGAAAATCTGTTTTATTCAGCAAAACCAAATGACTGTTGACTGCTGTGCAGAAGCCTACAGTGCGGAGGAATGAACTTCCTCTGAAAAGTTTAAGAGGTAGCTTCCAGATGGTCGACAGATCTGTTTAATGCACCATTGGGGAGGATGTGACTACTTTTATAATAAAATTAAACTAGTGGCATAAGACACTTACCATACAGCTATTTTTAAGGAAAACTTGACTAGATCCTATTCTTTACAATACATGATTAATATTTGGTCAATGTTTTATAAATGTTTGATTACTTAAAATTTCTCTTGTTGAATAATTAAATTGGAACTGATTTTGCACATCAAAGTCGACAGGTCTTGAGGAGTATTACTGAATATGTGAAAAAGTTGTAGAAAGCATTGTATGCCTCATATGATGTCACTTGTGGCAGCGTTGTTTGAAAATGATAAAAATCTGTGGGTGTGGAGTTGGAAAGAAAGAAGTGAGCTTACTAGACGTGAGTAGCCCACTCCTCAGCAGCTTGAGGCAACATTAGCGGCTACAATTATAACACCCAAATCTCCGACTGAATTGTTGTTTTAGTTGCATTATGGTTAACGTAGATGGCTAATTTTAACAAAAAAGAGGAGTGGAATGCGTGGAATAGAAAAGACTGGATCTCCTGCATCGATTTGTGTACTTGTTTCCACCTGGCAAGCATGGATCTGACATTACCATAGAGAGAGGAAGTCCTCCTCTTCTGGTGGACCCCATGGGACGTTATTTTGTAAAAAATAAATATGTGCAGGAGTATAAGTACAATGAAGAGAGACAGTTTGATACTTTTTGAATTGGGTTATGAATTACAAAAATGTTTGTCAATTTTAAATATATTTTTGCAAGTGAAGAAAGTCACAATTTGTCGTTTGTCATAGTAACACATATTTTGTTTTGCACAATATATGTCACCTTGCTTGCCCCTCGGCTTGCTTGCACACTAGCTTAGCAACTGTATGTTCCACAACATAACATTACCTTACCTAATGTGTTTTATACAGCGTCTTTATATCAGCCAAAAGGCAAAGGTACCAACGTGTGAGAAACATTACATCCCGGTATGAAACACACAAGCATTGTAGCTGTGAGGAAACATCATACGTGCCCTTCATGGCTCAATTCAAACAGGATCAAATAATTATTTGTCTCTTGTGATTCACTATCATACAGATTATTTTCTGAAATTAGGCATCTGTATAACTTCATTGGGAAATTCTGTTTTCGAGTTAATTTTCCTTTCATGGTGTCTTAAGTAGCAAAACGGCGAGCGGTGCCAGGTCTAGAGGCGGAAGGGCAGGTGGGTGCTGCTATCAGAAACTGCTACACAGACAACATGAACAGAGGAAAGGAACCAAGACCTGCCAAGCATACACAGACACCAGCAAGCCCCCAAATGACACAACATATGGAGTACAGCTGAAAAATCCTGCACCCCTTCGCCACCCGCCACCATCTTATCCTCTTTTCCTGCCACACAGCAGCTATGTGAAAACAAGCACTGAAGCTGTGATAGCAAGCGGAGAATTTGAATATCTATTTTTGTAACAATGGCAACCATGTTAAGCATTCTCAGTCAGAAGACATGCTAAACAGCAGTCCCTCTGTTGAAAACATCTAATTCCGTATAATAAGAGAATCAGTGAAGCTTATTAAGCAGTAACATTTCCCCCCGCAGTATCAAAGCCTGTGATACTTCTTGTGAAAAAAAAGGTAGAGTTCAGAAAAAGCCGAATGTGAGTGCTGTTATTTGTTACGCACGTCGCTCTTGATACAATCAATTCAATTGTTGTGTTGCTCTCTACGACTACTGCCAATTACTACCGAGACCACCTTCCACACCTTCATTAAAGGCACACCCCTTGTGTGTAAGCCAGAGAGGACACAATGGGAGCAGTGCTTGACCTTGACTTTCCACCACTTCCACTCAACAACGGCAAAAAAACAAAAACACACCTTTCTGGTCGTTTGCCGGTAAAAATAAATATTTGTCAGGTTTTCAGTGAGATAGAGATGATGGAGGAATAAAGGCACAGCAGTTATCTCCAGCATCAGCCATTACAGCCCAAGACCTCTCTGTCTATGTCAGTTTTCTCTCCTCCTTTCTTCACTTTATTTTCTTCCCCCTCTTTGCCCTCGTCCCTCACTTGGTGCAGCTCTATTGTAAAAGCCTGTAAAAATGATACCACCATAACACACTAGCACCATGGCTATGACTGCAGCGCATGTCCAGATATGCTGTGGATCAGACTGCCGTTACCAGCAGGCCCTACATACCCACAAACACTTGGATGATCCAAAGGGTCTCACAGCCAGCAATTGACTCTCCTGGCTTTCCAGTTGTAGGGCATTCAAAGCCAGTGTGTATCAAGGTCCAAGTAACTTCCACCCTGCTGATTTGCTTGCAGAAGTTCATTGCCTCTCCTGCAAAACATCACTAAACCTTGCCTGATGCCTAATTTGAGTTTCACAGATGGCACATGATATAATCATGACAATGTTTTTTGGATGGCAGTTGACGAATTCAGTGCCAAGACATGACACCACTAAGACCACTTGCAGTATTCATCACTGATGTCTTTTGTGGAGGAGAAAACGCCTGTCACCATCTGTCAACCCCCGCAAACATACTGATCAATAGCTCAGGGTGGATACATGGAGAACATGAAAACAGTTTAAAGTACTGGACCATGTAGACCAGGGTTCCCATACACATCCTCCATTTCAATCATGACTACACTACCAATCAGTGGAGCTGGCATTGAATAAGAATGTAACTTTTTATGTTTGGTTATGTATTGTCATTTCCAGAGGGAAATGCTTCATTTTAACTGGTTATTTTGACTATAAAACAAAAGTGGATCCAGATGTTTGTTCTCAGGGTCTTTGAAATTGAAAAATCTCAAAATCCACAGCAACTGCTTAGATAAAGACATGTTTAAAAGCACTGTAAAGACAGAGGCTCAAATTATGACTTATGTACTGCAATATACAGTAGCTCAGAAAACTACAAAGTGAAAAGGAAATTAAATTGAAATCCTGAAATGAGAAAGTAAAACTAATTCAAGGAAGGGGCACTGAAATGACATTGCTTCTGCCATGACTACTGCCTTATTTGCTATTATTGTTATTATCAATGTGGTTGTGAAAATAATGAGGGAGCTTTTATAATTCTGAAACAGTACGGAACTCAGACTCATGAAAAGTAACTAGGGATGGTGACAGTAAGCCTTGAATACATACAGTATTTCTAGTTGGAAAACAAGCAGAAAGTGTAGGTAATAAGGCTTGGTAAAATACACTTATAATTTGAATGGAAGAAAGTATACAGCTTAAATTATAAATTGACTTGCATATAATTAACTCAACAGACTTACACCGGAGAGGAGAGTTGCATGTGGATTTTGCAAACACAATTTGCTGTTACTGTTCAGCATGTCAGAATCTGCTGCTGAGAATCATGGGAATTATGGTGATGCCTTTGCATGGATGGCAAAAACACTGTGAGGAAGACACCACTGTTGATTCATCATTACTCTCTCTCCCTCTTTCTCTTGACTAGCTTGCTTGGGCTTCTCGGCCTAGAACCAGACATAGCTAATTAAGCCATGAGACTGAGCCGAGCGTGGGGAGATTGTTTGGGACAGCACTGTACAAAGTGGAATCCACCACATCCAAATGAGGCCTGACAGGTGAGTGTGTGTCCCCATTGAGTGCACGCTGGAACCAGCCATGAGGGGCATTTGATTAAGATACCACAAGCAAAATTTGCTGATTGCTCTTTTTCCTAATTGGTATGGAATTTACAGGAGCCATCTTGGTGGCATCATTGTTAATTATGCTTTAGGCTTTACAGCATCTTGTTGTCTAATTTCTTTCTTGTTATGGAAAGCCTGGCGAGAGGGACAGATTGCAAGCAACATTCTATGTTCATAGTTAAAAGATGAGGAGGCAGGCTCCAAAAGCCTAAATTAATTGTTGTCTCAAATCACAGGCTCAGCATGACTGGCGCAGAGCAGCTTCTATAATGAAAGTTGTATGAACAGGAGATGAATTGGAGGGCTTTCTAATTTAGTAATGTGGAAACAAATGGCTTCCTTCCTCTGGTACACAATCTTGTTCACTGTATATTTTGACCATTTCTTTCTCACAAAAACTGTTGTTCTCTGTGTGTGTGTGTGTGTGTGCGCGTGCGTGCGTGCGTGTATGCGTGCGTGCGTGTGCGCGCCCTCACTCCCTCTGCTGATTGATATTCGAGCTTTGGAGGCAGCCTGAGCTCCAAGAGCTCAAAGAGTTCAGTATCTGTCGTCGACAGTATTGAGAGGGAGAATGTGGAAGCAGCAATAAAAAAATAGTATAAACAGAGGGAAAAAAGGGTTACAATTTCCTTGAAGGTATCTACATAAGACTGACACACACAGTCATAAACATTATAAACAAGTCATAAATGTTCATAACATTAGTGTCCTTCGTTTTGTCATCTATATAAACAGTATATATATATATATATATATATATATATATATATATATATATATATATATATATATATATATGTGCGTGTGTATGTACCAATGTGTTCATCTGATTATTGATAATTTCCATGGGACCAATGGTTGCCAGAATCCTGTACTCTCATCTATCTGAAACGTGAGATTGCTAGATGTAACGAGGAAAACAAAACTGCCCTGGTAATGTTTTTCAAAACTATGATTCTCACTGTCTTTGTTACATACAAGCTTTCCATATTTTTTTGTGATCAAATTTTTAGTTTTCTCAAACAGTATTATGTGTCACTGTTTCTGTGTCACTTCCGTGTCACCTTACAGCCTCAATAGTGTGCTTTGTTGTGCTCTGTGTCTCCGTTATTCAGGTTTTTGATCCTAAACAGTTTGAGGGACCATAACAGTAGACGGGACCAATGTACAGCTGAGTACCCACTTGCAATCATTTTTCACATGTTACCATGAATTTTATTAATAAATGACAAATGTATTTGGATGTAGATTTACGGAGGCAATATTGTCCTGGATATGTGCTTCTGAAAGAAAACAAAGACAAAATAAACAAAATGCTTTGAGGAAATGCATGCATTTCTCCTTTTAGATGTTTTTGTCTAGAAGAAAAGTCACTGTTGGGTGACATCTAGCTCACCCAGTAAGAGTGTGCGCCCGATGTAGGCTGAGTCCTGCAGCGGCCCGGTTTGGATCCGACATGCAACCCTTTGCTGCGTGTCATCCCTCATCTCTTTCCCAGTTTCCTGTCTATCCACTGTCACATATAAAGGGAAAAGACCCCCAAAAAAATAATCTTATTAAAAAAAAATTCTACTGCACTATTAAGCACCCTTAAAATGGCAGATAAACTGTCCGTAATTCCAGACCAATTATACCAATTCTCATGTTCTCATGTCTGCAAACTTAGGATGGAGTCGTGGAAATAATCCTAACACGTAAAACAAATTCCCAAAAACAGATACTCTCACTCTTTATCTCTCGACTAGTACATACAAACACACACACACACACACACACACACACACACACACACACACACACACACACACACACACACACATACGCCCACACACAACCACTGGAAAAGACACTGGCAAATACTGTTTACTGATATGCGGATTGGGTTTAAGAGCGGAACGCTGAGCATTTCAATCTAAAGAGTAAACACTCTTAATTGGATTGTGTGCTTATGTGATTTGATGGGAATCCTCTAAGGACTGTATATCATTAGGCCTAATTGATTTTGATACATATTAAGTGCAAAAAATTAGTACGAAACAAATGTTTTTAATGGAGGTGCATTGCATGCCTTCTTTTGATTGAAACAGTCATAACAGTGTCAGAGTTCAATGGTCATTTGGCAGTCCGGGGAGGCAGCTCTGTCTCTGTCAACATCTTGTGGAAATGACATCACGGACCTCCCGCTCATCAGAAATGAGGCCCAGAGGGGATTATGGAAGCTGAACGAGTGGGCTCGTCGTCACCCTGAGGTTGAGAGGTGGAGCACTGATCTTCTGTTGCTGACCTCATATGCCATCACCTGCCTTCTAAGGTTGTGTGTCACGCGATTCAACCTCATCCACGTGGGATATCGGTCTGCTTTAGTATCCTCAGAAATGTCAAACCTACACAAGGCAAAGAACAGGACATGCTGATGGACAGTTGTGGTTTCATGGTTTTGGGTTTGAGTTTCTGTTACTGTTTTCTGTCATTATTGTGTATTTGTTCTGTTTCCTGTTTTCTGTTATACTCCGTGTGTCCTCCCTTGTTGTCTAGTTATACTTCCTGTCTTGTGTTTGTCCCGTGAGTGTCTGTATGTTCTGTTTCCTGTTTTATTTTGATAGTCTGTTTTTTTGTCTAGTCTTTTCTGGTTGCACTATCTGTGATTGTCTACACCACCCTGGGATTGTCTGCCCCACCCTGATGTGTTTCACCTGTTCCAGAACCTAATGTCACCCGTCTCTCGTTACCTCGTTACCCTGTGTATTTAGTTTTTGTGCTTCCCTTGTCTTGTGTCAGATCATTGTGGTAATATCAGTGTGTCAGCGGCCTGTGTTTCCTCATTTTTCCCTCGGCATCTTGTTTCTTTGTTTTTTGACACCTTCTGGTTTTTCTGGATTTTTTTGTGTAATAAATCTTAAGCAACAAAACTTCCGCCTGCTCTCCTGCATTTGGGTCCACCATTCCCTGCACCTCATAACATGGACATGCCGCCAGCAACAGTGTGTTTACATTTACATTGCTACGTTTTGGTTTTAAAACAAATATCTTTTCTTTTTTTGTACACCTCAACTACAAAACAAAGGGAAAAATAATGCACTCTGCTCACATTTTTTTGTTTATTTAGAAAAACGCTAGGTCCGGAGGGACCGAAACATTAGTTTTTCTAAAGAAAAGGTGGCGCCATAGCAAGAGCAGAGTGCAGGATTTTTTCTTTTGTTTCGTAGTTGTTATCATCCAAAGCACTTGTAAAGTAGAATTTGTTTGTGCATTTGTGACATTTCAGAGGCCCTACACCAGAGACATTTAAAAAACACTTTAGTGTTTTGCCGCCTGATTGGGTCTCATTTGTCATGACGTCATGTTGCCTGTGACTTAGTTACTAACGTTACCATGGTAACCTCCAGCAACGGGCGGAGTATACATGCTGCCTCCTGTTTATGCTCGTATACAACAGTGTTAATGAGATATGCGGCTTAGGTGTGTTAGTTTCAACGGAGATTAGTTCTTCTATGGAGATCACTTTTGGCTCAAAACTCGCCTCAAAACCAAAACATAGCGATGTAAATGTAGCCTAAATCAACAGACATATGTTCTTCAAAGTGCAGGAGCAGAGGATTGGGTCTGCAGGTTGATTTAGGGTTGGTGGATCTTTTTGGCAGGGTGACACTGTGGTGGAAAAATAACACGAGTTCCTTGGCCAAGCGGGCATTCACGTCTTTGGTTTCACATCACCTGCAATTTAAATTCCATTACTTACCGTGCCACACTTCAAATAAAGCTCGGGCCTATTAATTACCAAAGTGTGGGTTCAGGGTAAAGGTGAATGTGCAATTACAGAATTAAATCAAGACCCCGTTTAGCTTGTCAGTCCTGACAGAAATAATTTGAGTGAATTATTAAATGCTTCCAATGCTCTCAGCTGCTTCATTGTCGGCTCAGGCATACACAACTGCAAGAATCCAAGCTCTGTCCCTTTCTCTTTTAAAGTAAAATTATATTTTTTTTTGACAATTATTCTTGAACTGTACGTGTTTATGATTTACAAATTAAAAAACACAGACTGTTACTGTTGTGGCTATACTTCCAAATGCTTTCTGCCTTCCTTGAACCGTTTAATAAAAGAGGTCAAGATAAATTAGATCATTTTAAATCTGTGGTGGTTATAGCAATCACGTGGAAAGTGTTTATCATTATCAGGGTTTTAGGTCTAGTGAATTAAAAATTGTAATTAGCTACCTGTCTATTTAAAGTTCTGAGGTGATGTTGTTAATTATGCTAGGAAACCCGTTCAGATTCAAATTACGTTTAAGGATTCTTCTTGCACTAACTTACACTTTTTTTACTTTTTCTTTGCTGTTGGGAATTAATAAGAGATTACAAAATGCACTGAAGCATAAATGTTTGCTTGGCTCACACTGCCATGTTTTACTAGAATGAAAGAAATTGCAAAAAAAATGTCTTCTTTTGTCCAATTCAGCTGCAAGCAAGCATTTTAAATAATTGCCTGTAATTAAGCAATTTGCCAGTGGCTGACTGGATTCAGTGGTTGAGTTTTGGTCTCTATGACAACCAGCTGTCTGCAATTAGTAAATCAAGCCAGGGTGAGGTTTTGGGCTGTCAGAGTGCCTGCAAGAGGATTTAAGAGTGGCAAGTGTGTTCAGTAATTGCATTGCCATGAAGTTTGTGCTAATCTGACTGCAGGGATGGGTGTACCGTTGGTGGTTTTTCTCAGGTATTTCAAAACTGAATATTTCCTGTGGTTAAAAAAACAATCATAGCTGCTTAGTGCTGTTTGTCTTACAGTGTTAGTTGTTTCTTGCAGCGCCATTATGTTTCACTCTGTGTCAGCTGGAGGTGTGTATTGTGCTAAAACAGCCAGAGGTATGTAGCGTGCTTTGAATGATAACTATGTTCTTATAATTTACCCATTAGTGGGTGTATTTGACATTTGAGACAACAATGACATGGCACATAGATAATAATTACAGTTAACACCCCTGCGTGTTGTGTTGCTGTAGCCCGAGCAGCTGCCCTGGGTTTGGATTACCCTGGAGTCCATGGAGCCCCTGGTCTCTCTGGACCAGCTCACCATGGGATGCCCCCCAGCATGATGCCTTTCAGACGTCAACCATTCAACAACAATTATCCACAATTGGTTAAGACTGAAAAGATGGTCCCCTACAGACAAAGTCAACCAGATGTGAGATCCCTCTATTACAGAACACACGAACAAGCTCACCCCAGGAGTTGGCATCGCACTTATAGTCCAGTTCAAAGTGACTACACCACCAACAAAGTGCTTGGCCTTCCCAGAGGTTGGTCAGTTATTAACCGCAAGTCCAATTTTGAGGGGGTCAAGCATGCTGCCCCTCTAACTCAGGCTGAACCCCCAGGCCAGCCTGAGCTTGTGAATTGGCCTCCTAAAGTTCACAACAAGCCGCTCTCATCTGTCCACAATGAGCATGGCTTTCGTGTTGATGAGTCTGTGCCAAATAGACGTGGCATGTTTCTGAGTGGGATGCCCCAAAGCAGGAGTCATGTTGCTTACCGGAGGGGTCTAACTGGATATGGCCTGGGAAGCGGAGCTCCTGCCCTTCGTTCATCTGGCATGATCAACAAAGGTCATGTCAGAGAGATGAGAAGCTGAAGTCTTACTGCTGGTAGACCAAAAAGTATTAGGTTCCCTCTCCATCTTCCTCAGCCCCTGGACAGCCGCCTTGGTGTTGAACCGCATTTTCAAGGTAACCCTGTTCCAAGATCTGTGATGGAAAGCTACATCAGGTTTAGATCTGTGTCAAATAGTGTCCCTGTGAAGAGTTTTTTTTTTTTTAAAGTTAACAGGCAAGCTTTTTTTTCCCCTCTTAACCTTTGCTGAAACAAGCAATGTCCATCTTGCTGGCGTACAAGCTCATGTATTACTTCCTCACCTGTATCTCTGAAACATGTCAAACTGCACATTGTCTCTTGAATATAAAATTGCTAATGCTTATTTCTCAGTGCCTTTCTCCTTATTATATTTTTTCTTCACCCTCATGTCTCACTGAGGTCTGGATGTTACCAGAGTGCCATCTGTTGGTTCTAATGGGTAGATATCCTTTTGATCACATTGTTGAACATAGGTGCTGCTTAACAGGTCAGCTTTTGACAAATCCTTTAATTGGTTGACAATCTGCACTAGTGGTTATGCTAATTTGTCCAAATAACTTTGGTGTTTCAATGATGGCATGTTTTAGTGGGTTTGCATATTAACCCCTCATTGTTGTTTGAGAAACCAGTCTCAATTTGGATAACTGTCACCAAATATTGAATATTTCATACACAATAACCATATGTAATAGCAAAAAAATGCTACACATGATAATATGAAGGATTAGAAAGCGGTACGAATTATAACCTTAGGGTAAAAAGCTTATAATGCCGTATAGACAAATCATTTCATAATATACAGGTGTGTATATATATATTTTTTTTTTTTTTTTTTTTAAAACTAGATGCTTTGGTTACAAGTACTCATTTGGAATGTGTGTACGGAAATGAGTGTCAGAACAAGGTAATCAACTGTTAATGGGGAGCAGGAAGGAAGGCAGTGAAGGGTGACCATACATCATAGAGTGTTAGGTTTGGCAGGAAAAAAAGGGGCAGTTTAGCTAATGGCAGCAAGTTTGATGCCCACCTGGAGACCACACATTTGGGGATGGCAGGCTAAAGTAAAAACCACGATGCATCTTGCATGAATTGGGTCTTAGAATATCACATGAACCATAAAGTGAATTTGGGGGGAATACAAAGCCCAGGTTTTCTACACACTGCTGTTTTTGGCCTCCTTACCATTGATGAATGACTTAATGACCCCTTGTACAATCAGCAGGAAGGAGAGTCAACTCCTGTTTAAACATGTGGGATATAACGACCTAAGATTAAACTCTAAACCTAGACTCTTTTAGTAGACTAAATGTATATTGCTAGCAGCTAATGTCACATCATCGGGAGGATCAAGGAGAGGTTTATTAACAGTGACTGAATAAGTCTGACATCTAATATCAGAACCTCTCCCTTGCAATACAGTCTCAACTTGTACATAGATAAGATGGTTGACAACTCTCAAATGGAGAGATGATTGGCCTAGAAAACAAATACACCCACATGAACAAAGGGATTGGCAGCTTGTCCATGTTGGTGTCAGTTTAATTGGCAAAAACAGGAATTGATGTGCACAGGGTAGACAGAATAACATTTATACCAATAAAATGTAATGTAATTTGAGATTCAAACCACATTTTTTCCCTGAGGACTTGGAATGGTTTTAATATTACTATTTAATATTTATAGTCATTTTTAGGCTCTAGTTTGTGGTGTTGCACTGCTATTCTTTTACTTATTCTAGTAAATCGCAAACTATTTTTGTCAACCTATTTGGTCTATTGTGTGGTGGTAAGACCTTAAGACATCAATAAATATTGAAAAGGTTTTATTTATTGCGGGGCTTTATATTTCACACATTTTCTACTGTACACACTATAATGATCTGCACTACTAAAAAATTAATAGGCTTACATCTGTGCCTTACTTCCTACCACTATCGATATTTATGATTTTTTCATTTTTTCTTCTGTATACCAGACTACACTCACATTCCTCTGGTTCCTGTTTGTTGTCTATCATTTAATAAAGTTTTAAGTAATCTTCACATGCTTGTACTTCCTGCCACTACAAAAATGGCCATTGTGATTCATGATGTAAGCAGACGTCATACTACCAACAAACCAACACAGTGAATACTATACCTATAAATAATAACGTAAGCAGTCAAACATCCCAAAAATAAAATCTAACAAATTGCATGCAAAATACAACTAGGATGGTAAACTTACAATTCCAACCTTCCCACAAGCCAGGATTTAGTGTTTTTTTGTGGGTGTAAATGTTATGAAGCACTGCAAGTTGTAGTTGTACTATTCTTTAAGGATAATCACAATATTTGATGAAATTGCTGTTTGCCAAATATGAAGCCATTGGTATAAAAACAACCCTGTCTACCTTGCTCTGAGAGGTAGGACAGTGTTTTTGTCACTTTAAAAACCAATAGTAGCTTATGTGCTTTTGACACATAAAACAGTTAATTTTCACCATCTGTTGATGTCAAATACATCAGTCTGTGTCAGAAGTAAACTAAGCTGCCACACTACAGTGTGGTAAAGCCCAATTCTTGCTGTTTTAAAAAGAACAACAATTTAGACGCAAAGTAGAGGCTTAATGAAAATAAACCTTTAACCCTGGGGTCGTATACGACATCAACATATACCTTTTTCTCCAGATCAATACAGTGTATAGACTTAGTTTTTGTTTTGTTTAGAACCAGATGGATGTGCTGTTTGAACAAAGTCTTCTATTTCAGTGGTTCCCAGGTTGGGAGTTGGAAAAGGAAAGCGGTCCGGAGATAAAAGGGCAAGGCTCAATAAATGATTCAAATATTTGTTTTCTTATTCTACCAATCTGTCCACTATCACAATAACCTGTGATGAAGGTATTGCTTGTATTTTTCAAATGCCAATTCCAATTTCAAATCTTATTAAACTTTTTTTTGCCTCACAAATCAAATCTCCCCACAGTTTAATCAAAGCTCTGCCATGTCCTGAGTGTGTTACGCTTGTCGTAACACACACTTCTTTTAAAGCAACCTATGCTGTCTCTTCCTCAACGCAATCCCAGAGAGTGGTGGTTGATAACATGTATTTGTGCTCAGTTATGTGTGTGCGTGTTTCCTCCTGGTGTTCCTCTCCTCTTGTTGTCCCACACAAGGCTCTCAGTGAACCCACTATAGCCTGCCAGCAAAGCTGACCTGTGGTAAGGGGGAAATCAATAGTCAATTCCATTTTGCGGCCAGCATGTGACAGGTACTAGATAGGAGTAAATTAGGTGCATGTAAGGAGCAGGAGCGTGAGTCAGCGCTTGACTGACCCCCTCCCTTTCCCCCTCTTTCTTTCAGTGTCTCACACTCTCTTGCTCAACCAAGTACAACAATTCAGGGGTATGTAGTAGACACATTAAGCACAATCTTGTGTTAATGTTGAATATGACAAAAAATTGTGGTTATTGACAATCATGTATGATATTTACCATTGCTCTATGATTTACAGTGGGGTTCTAAAGTTTGGGCACCCAAGGTAAAAAAAAAATTGTATTATGTGCATAAAGAAGCCAAGAAAAGATGGAAAAAGCTCCGAAAAGGCATCAAATGACAGATTAGACAATCGCATTATGTCACAAAAAGTTTGATTTTATTTCCATCATTTACACTTTCAACATAACAGAAAACAAAAAAATGGCGTCTGCAAATGTTTGCGCACCGTGCAGAGTTAATACCTTGTACCCCCTCTTTGGCAAGTATCACAGTTTGGAAACGCTTCTTGTAGCCAGCCAACAGTCTTTCAATTCTTGTTTGAAGTATCTTCGCCCATTCTTCCTTACAAAAGTCTTCCAGTTCTTTAAGATTTCTGGGCTGTCTGTCACACACTGCTCTGTTAAGGTCTATTCATAGATTTTCAATTATGTTGAGGTCAGGAGATTGTGAAGGCCACGGCAAAAGCTTCCATTTGTAGAAGCCATCCTCTCTCTAACTTCAGCTTTTTCACAGATGGCATCAAGTTAACGTCCAAAATTTGCTGAAATTTTATTGAATCCATTTTTCCTTCTACTTGTGAAATGTTCCCTGTGCTGCAATACAACCCCAAAGCATGATTGATCCCCCCCCCATGCTTAACAGCTGGACAGAGGTTCTTTTCATTAAATTCTGAGCCCTTTCTTCTCCAAACTTACCTTTGCTCATTCCGGCCAAAAAGTTCTATTTTAACCTCATCGGTCCACAGAACTTGTTTCTACAATGCATCAGGCTTGTCTATATGTTCTTTTGCAAACTTCCAACGCTGATTTTTGTGGTGAGGACGTAGAAGAGGTTTTCTTCTGATGACTCTTCCATGAAGACCATATTTGTACGAGTATCTCTTTATAGTGGAATGGTGTAGCACAACTCCAGTGTCTGCGAGGTCTTTCTGGATGGATCGATCGTGCAGTCAAACGTGGGTTTTGACTTGCTTTTCTCACAATCCTGCGAGCTGTTCTGTCTGATATTTTTCTTGGTCCTCCAGATCTTGCTTTAACTTCCACTGTTCCTGATGACTGCCATTTCTTAATTACATTCCAAACAGAGGATATAGGCATCTGAAAACGCTTTGGTATCTTCTTATAGCCTTCTCCTGCTTTTTAAGCGTCAACTATTTTCAGTTTCAGTTTTCTAGACAACTGAAGAAGCCATGGCGCTGATTGTTGGGGCAAGGTCAGATGAGTCTGGGCATTTAAAACCTTAAGATTGACATCACCTGGTCTTTCCAGATGTCTCAGCTTTCCAGAGGGGGCGGTGCATGCTATAAAAACTGCAGGGTGCCCAAACTTTTGCAGACGCAATTTTTTTGTTTTCTGTTATTTTTAAGTGTAAATGATGGAAATAAAATCTAACTTTTTGTGACATATTATACAAATGTCTGATCTGTCATTTGATGCCTTTTGGAGGTTTTTCTATCATTTCTTGGCTTCTTTATGCACATTAATACAAATTTTTACCTGGGGTGCCCAAACATTTGAACGCCATGATGATAGGAACATGCACCTTGCACACCCTTGTGCTTTTTCAGGACATATGGTCGCTCCATCTGGGAGTTATGATAATGTGGGCAGCTAGTACAGAACATATCTGAGCCTTCACTGCAGAATACAGTTTCAGTTTCAAAATAAATAATAAATTGTGTATAAATTATGTCAGTCAGTCACAATGAGGTGGACATTTTTTGCTTTCAGCTAAATACAACAACTAATGGATGGATATCCTTGAAATTTGGTCTAGATGTCCATGGTTTCCAGAGGCCAGAGAATGAACTTCGATGACTTTCCCTGCTAACCCCACAGCTTTTCCTCTATTGCCACCAGCAGATGGACATGGAGACATTCATGTCCCAGATAAATAATTATAATAACTTTATAATAATAAGTAATAACTTTGGTCATTCTTTTAAGGCACTGCATACTAACACACCCTGTCCTGCTCTATACAATGCTAACAAGAAAGTCAGTAAATTAAGTGCAGTCTGTACCATAGAAATAAAATTGATAGAAAGGCCCATTCAAATCATTGTAGCAGAATGGTTAGAGCGGCAACCATTTTTAGAACATGCCGTTATATATTTCTAAGTTTGAAATGTGTTGGTGTTCTGGCCAAATTTTCCCAACAAGGGTCATTCACCTTATAACGCACTAAAGTAATCAAACATAAACACTTTGCAGTTCTAGCAGGTCTGGTGTCAAACATTTGATCTGTGAGGCAGAGTATCTAACAGCACATTAATGTATGAGGTTATAGGTGTTATGGTTTGGGATTTTTGCTTTGGGTTCTTTTCTCCTTTTTTTTTTATCCTGTCTTGTGTTTCTGTCTTTCCTCCCCGGTCTTGTGTTGTCGGTCTTTTCTTGTGTTCACCTGAGTGTCTATGTTCTGTTTCCTGTTTTATTTTGAAGTCTGGTTTTTGTCTCATCCTATCTTTAGTTTTACTTCCAGTGTCTTCCCACTCTTATGATTCCCTGATGTTTTCCACCTGCTTCCCAGCTCTCTTGTCACCTGCCTCTCATTACCTCATTACCTTGTGCATTTAGTGTCTGCTCTTCCCTTGTCTCTTGTCAGATTGTTTTGTTTGTCTGTCTGTTCCGGAAGAAGTTTCCCTCGTTCGTTCGTTCGTTCGTTCGTTCGTTCGTTCGTTCGTTCGTTCGTTCGTTCGTTCCCTGGGTTTGCTTCCTGTCTCCCCTCTTACCTTTTACCCCCAGACATCTTTTGATTTTTGGATTTTGGAGTTGTTTTTGGAGGGTGTTTTTGCCTTTTTGTTTGGTTATTCATGAACTCTTTATTTCAATAGACTCTGGACTATACCTCATTCTGCCTGCCTACCTCTTCCTGCATTTGGGTCCTCACGTCCCTACACGTCACAATAGGGCAAATTTGCCTTTACTATTACCTTGGGTACAGTATATAAATTTTGATGTATGGGGTTGAGTGGAGTAGGAGGTTGGCATTGTTTTAACAGAAGGCTTTAAATATTTTTACATTTGAATACAAACATCCATGATTACCAGGAGCCATGATTGCAGCAGTTGTGATTGCAGTTAACAACTGTAATACTCTGTATAATAGTAGATAAATATGAGAGGATATTCCCAGCAGTGATTAATATGGGGTTAGTCACATCTCTAATGTGAATAAGAATCTAAAGAGGATATAGCATTCTGTTAAGTAGAGTAAAAGAACTGTAATCAAACCTAGCAAAGCGTCATCAGTTCAACTAAGCTTCAGGGCCCTCAGCTAATTTTACTGCTCACTGAAACGGATCATGTTATACCCAGTGGATGGAGAGCACTTTGTTCATTACTGCTGATTGGGGGGGGGGGAAAGATCAAGCAAATTATGTCAACGCATGATAACCAGTTAATGTATTATTAATTAGCACTTGCTTTTCTTTTCCACTGATTCCTATTCACAAACCTACCGCTGTGTATATTTAATTCCTCCTCCAGCGGTCCCTTGATGAACAGTTAGCTACCTTTCTGTTTTTTGAGAGCAGCGAAGTGACCAAGCAGGGATGCAGCCGCTAGATTAAAAGTTGAGTGGGTGAGCTCACTGGCGTGCCTCGCGCATCATTTGAAATGAGGCCTCCGCCAGAGAATCATTTTACAATTTAATAAGCTAATAAACGTGATATGGCAAGTAGTTTCATGTGCCCTTGGGGGGGCTCAAGGCACAGTTTACAATCCCATTTAAGAGCTTGTTCTATTACCATGCTGACAAAGGACAAATGACAGGCTTACAGAGAGAGAGGACTGTGTTTTGAAGCAGCCTCCGTGATACAGCAAATCTGCTACTTCCTATTCCAAGGTGACACTCAACAGAGAGGGGTCAGCCGCAACCAGACTTATTGCATTCTTCAACACGGCTCCCATATTAACACCTTGTGGTACAAGATCATCAAGTATAAAGTTAAAATACCTCCATTCTTTCATACAAGAGGAGAGTTTCAAATTGAGGTGTATTGACTTGTTCTTATTGGTGCAACTGCAATCACAAAGACAATATCGTTGCAGTTGGGTGAAAACCTTGTATGTCCAAAACCGAAAAAAAGGCCAATTTGGAATCATTTTATTGAGCTATTTCCCTCAAACAGAATCGCCTCGTCAGATGTAAATGGTGACTTATAGCATTAATTTAAGAAAAAAAATGTAAATGATGAACTATGGACATACATTACTGCCCGCCAGCAACAACATAATAAAATGAATATAAACATGCAATATCTACCTGTAAAGAATTATTGAATTTGTTCCAGATTTGATTATTTTTAGTTGAGCTGTTCAGCTATTATTCTTAGAAAGCCCTGACTAAAAAGGCCACTTTTCTTACCACAACTGGGCCCCCATCAGTCATGTGTTTCTTCCTGGAAAATAGTGAAGTTTCACAAAATTTAAAACAAGGATGTTGCTGCTGCTTGGCTAACACACACGTACGTACTCTAATCTGAGCTGCTTTGAGCCACACTGTTTCATCTGGTGCTATCAGGGCTGATGAGAGCCTCTCGTCTTTCTGGGTCTGCTGCAGCTGCTGTGTGGTAAGTGGCAAGCCTGTCTGATGGCGCTCCTTTATCTTCACATCAAGCGATTTGCCGCTCCTTTCATTTTGATACTTGTGCCAGATTGAAAAGGGAAACTTCATAAAACTTGATTTTGAATGACACAGGTTCTGGCTGGTGAGTTGCATCCTGCAACTTAATTTCATTGAAAACTCTTGCTTCATCTAATTGATTTATTTTGGCCACTCTGTATTATACTTGTGCCATTTATTATCCTTTGTAGTTTCCTATCTAATAATGCCAGTTCATTTTGAAGAAACATGAAATACTACAGATAGAGGATCTTCAAATGTTTAGGATTTAAAGAGGAATTCTAAGATAAGATAATGCCTTTAAAGTAAATATACTTGAAGTTTAATGTTTAAAATGTTTTAAAATGTATTAAAGAGTTTTAAGATAGGAACGTAGCCTAATTTGTTGTTAGCTTTATTTCTATGCGATCAATCATTTTGTGAGTTTTATCATCTGTTTTTGTCAAATTGTAACAGTGTCGCTATGGAAGTAACATTAGCGTTCCAAGCTTTAGAAAACATATACACTGTATTTTCTGGTCATCCATTAAAAAAAGAGGATGTGAAACAGATTGCTGTCCTCATTTTATCTTTTTGGAATTTTTCAACTGTTCACTATGTTTGAGCTTAAAGGAGCTGTTCAAAACACACAAACAATTACATTAACACATTAAATTCCTTATTTAAAGCACAATACTTAGTGTGAGAACTAAGACCAAAAAGGGGAAATTGTGGCACATTTGTTATTGCGCTCTGAGTCAAGGATATTGCCAAATCCTGAAAGTGGGTGTTTTTGTAACCCCCAACAGCAACGGGAAAGGAAACATATGGTGGCTGTAGCAAAATGTAACTTTACACATAGTGATATGACTCACTGAAAAACAAAAATGAATTTTCAGCGATACATTAGGGAACAAAATTGGCCAACACACCTTAAAAATAGCCAGCTGTATTTTACATTGTCTTGTATAAAATGGTGCTTGTTGACAAAATACACTCCAAATGTGATAGCTCCCTCTCTCTCTCTCTCTCCCTCTCCATCTCAATTGCCTTTCGTCAGAGCCTCAGGCAAGTACCTATTAGTAGTAAGCAGGAATTCTAAAAAGGGAAGCAGGGGGAAATCAAGACCTTTATGCACATTGCTGATAAGGAACAGGGAGAAATTCTAATACTCTCACACAACTTTAACGCAGACTTCACCAAGTAGCATGTTATTGTGGGTTGAGGGCAGTGATCTGACTTTGAGATTGAGTGATAGTTCCAAATTATTAAAGTAATATATCCTCGTCTAATTTGACAGACCAGACATGACATTTCTGAGGTATAGAGTTGTACTAGATATACTCGAAAGTCTGTTGACCATTAATATATAGATGGTGCCAACATGTTTTAGCCTGAGGAACAATGGACTTCCAATTTCTAACCAGAACCTGTCGGAGAGACAGAGACCACGGGAGGTTTCTCAATGCTGTGGTCTCACTTACTGTGTATGTGTTTGTGTGTTCTTGTGCGTGCGTGCGTCTGTCTGTGTGAAATTCATCTGTGGTGGTGAAATCAATAAGGGCATCTGTCCCACTGTCAGATAACAAATGAGAGCTTTCCTCCCTGCTGAGCTCCTGGTAACATACAAGTACTGTTATTAGTTAGAATAGAGTTATTGGAACCATTACATAATAAATTGTAAGTTGGATTCACTATACTGTAAGAGGAATGTTAAAAGATTTATTTTTAATGTCCGTGATTCTATACATGAAGTAACATTTGAAATGTTGGATGCCACACATTTACCAGCTATCCTGTTTATCAGCTGCGACTCAAGATTATTTTCATAAATTGAGTAATGTGATGATTATTTTTTTGACCATTTTGTCCATAAAAATGTCAGAACATTTCAGAAATCACAATTTCTTAGAGCCATAAGTGTCATCTTCAAATTGCTTGTTTTGTTTTGAGACAGTCCAAAATCCAAATGTGTTGAATTTACAAGTGCTTTAGGCAAGAAATCCTCACATTTGAGAAGCAGGAATCAGCAACAGTTTAGTGTTTTTGTGCTTGATAAATTACTGAAAAAAAGATTTTTCTTAGAGGGGTTAAAAGTGTGAACTATATTGTGAAATAAGTTGTGAAATGTCTAAATACCACATTTGGTTCATCACACGAACATCTGTTTCACACATGATAAACCACATGTGCATAGGTGAATATGAATTACAAACAATAATTTGTCAGCTTTCTGTTAATCAGCCAACACAATCAATTAAACAAATTGTTTCAGCATTATACCAGATTAGTAACTGCTTTGTCTTTCCTCCCACACAGACGCACAGAAATGCTGTGAAGGTATGTCTGTGCCTTGTGGGGGTTGCTTTGTGAGCCGGCAACCGAGTTCAGTTGAATTTTAACGTTTCATGGTTGTGTTATGGTGAGTATTTCAAAAACACAGTCCTGAAAATGACTTTCAACTTCAAAACACCTGTGCTTTTACAGTAAATGTAAGGTCCCAACTGACTCTCAAACTGAAGAAGCAGGTTGTTGACTTAATATCAGTACAATATGATGGATAATTGCTCCCATCTGCTTAGCTTACAAGCTCCCGTCTTCTGTTCATTATACAACAAGTTTGGTTACATTCTAACATCCGGCAATTACAATCTCCCTGTCTGCTCATAGGACTTTCATCCCTCCGTATAGAATGGTAAAAGAGGAGGGATTTAGCATAAGTTATTTATTCTGTCCATTAACATTTAATAATAACAATAAATGTGGACCCAAGCTGTCATGAATATTGATTTTAATATTCATATGTGTGTCATGTGTCAGCGTATGGGTCGTTGTGCAAACACCTTATATAGGCAGCACTGCAGGTTTCTCTCTACTATTGTGTTGGGAAACAGTGTTCTCTAGCTGTCTGTTTATATTGAAGCATTATGGAGATCACATCACTCTGCCATACCAAACACTTGAAGCACGTCGTTGATGATGTCTTTTGAAGCGACAGACGTTATCACTCACAATACCTCCCTTGGGAACAGAATTCAAATATCGTTTTTATTGGGCATGAATGTTTGTAATTTAAGAATAATGCATTTCATTTTGGCTGCCTAACAGGTTTTATCATCATGATATCCACATGGGTGTCAGTGATTGTCATGCTGGTGGCATTTGTGAATGGAGCGAGAAATGGTGAGTGTTGCTCTCAGAATGAAATAGCAAATCTAAATGGAAATACCTAACCAGCAGTCACATTGACAATTGCTATTACGCCTTTCCTTCCCCAGCCTCAGTCTTTTGCCAAAACTAAATATAAAGCTGGGCATTTACTAGTAGGATTCCCTTCAACATGCCACATCTAAATTACTTTTCTCATTGTTAGAGGATGACATACAGCCGTGTGCAGAGGTCCAGACGTCAAGCTCAGTGGTGCCTTTGGGGTCACCTGTCACAGCCACCTGTATCATCAGAGATGGCTGTCATCTGGTCGTTGGACAAGCTGTTCACATAGAGTGGCGCCTTGGGGATCATTTTCTCCCTGGCAGCCCTGTGGCCAATGAGAGCGGCAGGTTTTCCGAGGTTGTTATACCAAGCTTCAATCACACCAGGGAGTTCCTCACCTGCTGTGTCCAGGCCTCTCCAGTTCAAGTAGTCGGAGGGGTGGAGATCAGAGCCGGATGTGAGGAAGATTTAAACTTCTTGTGCATGTTTGTTCATTTGTAATCAAATATATCTCTTGTTCCTGTTCCACCAGTGAAAACCAGGAATTAAAAACCTGTGAAAGTTTGGTAAATTAAGTTTATTTAAGCAAGGGTAACTTTTCTTTTGTTTGGTTTAGCTCAACATTAAACAACAGAAACTAAAACCCTAACACTGAACACTTTAACTTAAAAGTATCTTTTTTTTGTCCACACATCTAAGATATCTGACACATTTTAATGGATCTATTGATGGACACACGTTTTAGAAGTTCACAGCAAAAGCAGCAAAGATTGTATCAGAAGATTGAAACATTAGTACTTTTTAATTTAGAATACTTCTAAGCTTCCTTTGTGTCGTAACTGTCTAACGCACCTACCGCTAGCCTAATTATTACTCCAACTCTATGTGAACTCCAGGCGAACTCTCTGCTCCTCACCAAGGGGCAAATCACTCTGCACAAGTAGAGTAGAAGTGTAGAAGTAGCAGTGCTTCATCTTCTGAGAATAGTTCCCAGCATGTATAAAGTTAGTAGATGGCTGTGTCTCATGTGACCTTGTTATTTGTACACGCTGTGACCATACAAATCATGTAAATAAGAAAATGTTGGCGTTATTTCGTCACTTATTGGGAGCAGTAGGCTAGTTGGAGTCGTTACCTCCAGGATCTGTGCTGAACTAGGCTAGCTGAGACTAGATGAGAAGGGCATGTATGAACTTATCTAACTCTGGGGGTACTGTGAATAAGCTAAAGACCCAATAAGTTGTCATGTTCCTTTAAGGTCAGAGACCATGTACAAAAATCTCATACAAAAATAAAAGATGCTTTGTAACAGATTTAGCTATAAGCTTATTTCCATCTGCAGTACAAACTTTACTAATAATACAAATACAAAAAGTTTAAATTACAACAAAAAGTGCATATATGAAGCGTGCACTTGTCTTTTTCATCTATAGATCCACCAGAAGTACCCCAAAATCTCAGCTGTCAGACAAACCTTACCACCCCTGAAACCCTGACCTGTAATTGGGACCCTGGGAAACAGGAGACCCACCTGCACACAATGTACACCCTCCACACCAAGATATGGTAATATATACTGCCTGTAAATTCTATCTTCCTGTAATACAGTGAAGCAGTTACCAGAAGGCAAACATCATTTTGCTGTCAGGAATGTGTGAAGTGTCATTTACAAAAGATGTCTGTGAGTTTGCACAAATTACAATTTCCTCATTTCAGGGATTCAAAGGAGAACCACACTTACAAACTACTGCCAGGAGTCCACCGTTACACCATCCCTCGCTCTGGTTTTGTTTTCTTCTCAGATATGGAAATATATGTGAAGGCGGTAAATGAACTTGGAGAAGCATCCACAACACCTATCATTCTGGAACCCGTCAGTGCAGGTGAGAAATGCATCTAGTGCACGTTTTCTTTGATTGTTTCTGTTGTGGGCAAGCAGACACATTGCTACCAAATGCCATTTATTGGTCATTATCCAGTATGAACACATTGCCCTGAACCATCTGATTTTATGCAAAGTATTGTCAGGTATCGGGAGTACCACTGCATGGAAATAAAAGTTGTATGAAGCCCCCTTCTGCCAAGAAGATGCTGTGTAAATACATTTCGTCAAGTGATGTCACATGAGTCGGCACTGATTGAGGCTGAAGACTAAACATTTAAAATGTCCAGGGTTGTGTAGTTAGAAAGAAGTGATCTTACTGACCTATGTCATAACTACATATATTTTCAACTTCTGATTCATAAGTTCAGAAATGGGTTAAAAATATTTTTTACCAGATGGAATATTTTTTATTGAGATGGTTAAAGGAGTGTCTGAGGATTGTGGAAATACCTTCAGACCAGCTCTGAGGGTTGACCTTCTGGATCATTAAAAGATCCCCTGGGTATTTATTTTTGGAAAAGCTGATGTTTAGCTCTGTGACGAATGAATAAATTGAACTTCCGCACAGATTAGAAAATGTAAAAGATTTGAATAAAAAAAGGAAATTGCATTTACATCAGAACCTTTTTGCTTTTATTTCAGCTAAGTTTGACCCACCAACAATTCTGAATGTTCAAGTGGTGCCTAAAAAGTATGGCTGCCTAAAGCTAAGATGGAGCTTATCTCAGCAACAGGCCTGGATGCATGACTACCGCTTCAACCTGGAAGTCCAACTTAAGACTGCTGACAACAGTCAACAGAGTGAACAACCAGTGAGTAAAATTAATGTTGTTTCAATATAAACTAAAAACCTAAATGTAACTGTTTGGGTGGCATTAGCTTAGTTTGTAAGGAGTTGGGTTGGGAACCAGACGGTCTCTGGTTCAAGTCCCTGTTCGGACCACAGCATGGACTGGTAGCTGGAGAGGTGCCAGTTCACCTCCTAGGCACTGCCAAGGTGCTCTTGAACAAGGCACCCAACCCCCAACTGCTCGAAGCGCCTTTCCATGTGCAACCCCCTCACTCTGACATCTCTCCATTAGTGCATGTATAGGTACTGAGCATGTGTGTGTAATTCAGGCCTGTGTGTGATAACAACAGAGTGTAAATTGAAATTTCCCCTTGTGGGATTAATAAAGTATACATTATTATTATTATCATCATCATCATTAAGAGTAGCTACAAGCATGCATAAAGTAGCACACTGTAAAGTGCTTGAAGTTCATAATGTGTGTGCCTGGAGTCTTATTTGTATGTGCTCTGGGACAAATGTTAGATCCTGGTGAGCCGTGTTCGACCAACCAGATCTGTGGATCAGTGCCGTCTTCTCCATGGGACTCAGTATCTCCTCCGGATTAGAGTCAGATACCAGCAGAGCCCCTGGAGTGAATGGAGCAGCAGCCGATCTGGAGTCACCTTGGAGAGTGGTAGGGCTTCATTAACTCAGAGTGACACAATGGCCCAATACCAAAGTCCGGACTCAAGGACTTTGGTGTGCGTTCTAGCGGGAATTCGTAAGGGCTCAGGGTTGTCCCACTGTTGAATCTCAAACGGCGTGAGGGTTTAAGTACACACTTACCGATGTCTTTCAGTGACATCAAAAGGAATTACCCACAGTTCAAAGTGTTTACTGCGGAGACCATAGGAAAATCCGGAAATTACAAAGGCAAACAACAGCACGATACACGACCACGGAACAGAATAGAACGGTCCTGTTGTCCAGCTTGTAAAACAAGAATTTGAAAACATTTTGAATCAGCCTGCCATCTCCTGTGCCTTGGTCATGTGGAATACAACAAAGTTAAAATTCCCAGGCAGCAACATCTTTGTTATTAAACGTCACCAAGGTAACACACGATCTCGTGAAGTGCTGTCCCAATCCCATTTATACCTAACCTAACCCATGTGGCCTCACACACTCACTCATTTAGCACCTGAGATCAATTAAGTCTATGAGTCTTTAGTCCTCAGGACCCACTTTGGGATTGGGCCAATCAGTCACTCTTACATTTTTCAATCTATTGCCTTTTCTTCCATTTCCTGGTCTTTTCAACATATGCTAATGTCATGTTCTACGTCTCTCATTGCTTTGCTTTATCGCACAGGCTGAATTGATGTATTGAGTTAAGCCGCACACTCTGGCAGTGAATCCATAGACCTGTCTTGTATAGGAAAGTTTTTGTTTTTAAAGGGTGAGAAGAGAAGTGTTGGATTTTGACGAGCCGCCAAGCTTGACAGCCGTCTCTTTCTTTTCAGCTCCCACTGGACGCCTAGACTCGTGGATGAAGGCATCGGGGGATCACATGCACAAACAACTCAACATACACTTGTTTTGGAAGGTACACACATCACACATCACATGATGCTAGACACCTGTCACAGGCTGATTATATTTTCTGTTGTAGCTCTGGTGGTGTGTGTCTGCCTTTAAAATGCCATCTCATTTTTTTTTCTTCTGTTATAGCCATCAAAACAGTTCCGTGCCAATGCCCAAAA
Organism: Percina caprodes; assembly: GCA_013375575.1. NCBI lineage: Eukaryota > Metazoa > Chordata > Actinopteri > Perciformes > Percidae > Percina > Percina caprodes. Next base: position 1,445,033 of record JABXJD010000014.1, read on the forward strand.
TGTGTCATATATTGTCTCAGTGAAAAGGTTGCCAGGTGAAAAGGGAAAGTTGTGCTCTACAAAGAGGAATTACTGTACTTTCAAACTTCCTGGGAAAGCAAAGAAAGTGTATCTGAGTGCTATAAATGCAGCAGGGAAATCCTTTCCCACTGAAGTTCGGATTTATCTACCTAAAGGTAAAATTGACTAACTTAAACCTGGTTAAACTGGTTAAGAAAATAGCTATGATACAGTTTAAGAATTTTTTTCCCACAATATTTATGATGTGTTTTGTGTCTGTAGCTTCTTCAGTGATATCAGATGTCACAGTCCTGCCTCATGATGAGAGATCCCTACTGGTCCAGTGGAGAAGCCTGGTTTCTTCCATTCTCACTGGTTTTGTGGTGGAATGGAGACCTTTGTTAGAAACAGATCTCTCTCTCACCCAATTTGAAATAACTGACAGAAACCAGACACAATTTCTTATAACGGGTATGTTTTATAGCATTGCAGGTTTTAAGATCCATGTACTTGTTTTTTTTTTTAATTGTACATCTTTATATTTCAACTTTTGTTTGGGTTTTCCCAAATCAAGTCTTCATCCTTCACCTAGATGATTCACTCTTACACACAGCGTACTTTTCCCTGTGCACAACCTGCCTGTACACACTGTTAGGAGCTTATGGGCACTGATACAGTCTAACCTCTTCACTCTCATCAATAGGCAGCTTTGAGCCCTACAAGCCCTATGGGATCTCTGTGTATCCTAGGTTTAAGGATGGGATAGGCCTTCCTCGGACTGTTAATGCCTACTCAAGACAAAAGGGTAAGTCACTGAAGACCCAAAGAGGATCACACAAAGAGCAGGCAGGGGTGTGAGAGTGGGGCAACCTCAACTTTGAAAAAGTAAGAAAAGAGTTTTCCTCATGGGTAAAAAAAAGAAAAAAAAGAAAATGGTGCAATCAATCAGGCACAGCTAAGACATGATGAAATAATGCCCTCTTGTGGCTAGAAATGAACAATTATTTTTGCTGGCCTGAGGGTTTCAAATCATGAGCGTAATACCTCATTAAAGTTGTGAGGACCACTCACAAGCATATTTGTTTTTAAAGCTCCATCCATGGTTCCAAAAATACAAATTAAGAAGAACTGGCAGTCACATGTCGAGCTCACCTGGGAAGAAATGCCACTAGACCAAAGGAATGGAATTATCCAGAACTACACTATCTTCTACTGGGATAAGATGGGACCGATAAAGGGTAGGTGAAATACCTTCATTTTGCTCTTCTAAAACTTTTTCTTTTGTACTTGAGCCTTTTCATGTCTGACTCTTTTTTTCAGTTGTGAATGCTGACCCAGAAGAGAGAAGAGTGGTCCTCAAAGACCTCAACACTGTGTCCCCCTATGAAGCTTTCATGATGGTTAGCACATTCGGTGGGAAGCTCAACGGGTCAACAATTCATTTTGAAATTGAGGCCTTTGGTTCGTATTATCATTTTGCAGTGGCTTTTTAGAAACGTGACAAGAGATCAAGAGAGTATGTTTGCCCAAAGCAGAAATTTCACTCAGAATGTGTATTTTTCTCCTCAGATGTGGTTGCTGTTGTGTTTATTGTAACGGTGTCTGGAGTTGGACTGTCATTGTTTATTATCTTCATAGTCCTGACTTGTTTCTCCTACCAACAAAGGTGAGATCATTGCCACTCTGTCTAAGCTGTGAAACTGTAATGTCATTAATTCTGATGATATTATTCTTTCTTTTGTAGGCTGAAGGGGCGGTTTTGGCCAGCTGTTCCCGATCCAGCTAATAGCAGCATCAAGAGATGGACATCAGAATCAACACAGGTGCTGGAAATAAACCTGTGAAGCATATAATACTTTTATGCAATAATGCCCTTTAGGTCTAAGTTGGAATAATCAATGTTTTATATTAGCAGAGGATGAAAATGCTGATGATGATGTTGCTCCATGTCTGCAGGATGTGTAAACAAGCAGCTGCTTGCTAACACATTTGCCATAACTTTGTTTTTCAGTGCATATAGCCCCCAAGTGGGCAAAAAAAGCATTTAAGGCCGCTTTGATTAACATATATTCATGAACATGCCAAGTAATCCAAATACAGGCCCTATATTTATATTTTGTCATTTACTATTTAAGACATTCATTTATTTTCCTTTTGCAGGATTCCCATCTTTCCTGGGACAATGAGGAGCCTGATCCAATGTACCTGTCCCATCTGAGCTTTCTGGACCTCCCTATAAAACTAAGTAAAGAAGACGATGACCCATGGTTAAGCAATGCAGAGGTCACCAGTGACCTGGGAGAGTCCATTTGTGGTTCACCATTCATCCCTGGCTACTCTGGTTCAAACAGTGACTCTGTTCCCTATGCCACTGTGATCTTCTCTGGTCCATGCAACAGCCCTACACCCAAAGACGCTCATGTCTACCTGCGGTCTGAGTCCACGCAGCCCCTATTGGAGACTGAAGAATCCTTCAGTCCAAAGTACTACCACAATATGGCGAGTGATAGTGTGCCAAGTGAGCAATGCTTTTTTGGGCCGAGCCATGATTGTGTACCTGAAAAAGGGCCAGACCCAGGCATTATGTGGGATGACTTTCCTTTTCTACGCGCATTAGCCTTGAATGAGACTCAAAATGACTAAAAGTACTTTGATTATAAATGCAGAAATGAGTTTGTAAGGAGATGATTGTGATAAGTTGATTGAGCAGAGCACACAACTGTAAATGCATGCAAGGTTTAATGCTAAAATCACTTTGATAGCTATTGATTTGACATTGTAGATACATTGCCTCTATTGAAAATACATTTTCAAAGAAATAAATCAATATTGTTGAGATGATGATGTTGTGGCTTGTATGTGGAATCTCTCTTTAAATAAAATGATTGAACCCTATACAACATCTCTCTTTCATACCATTGTTTAAGTATATTGTGTTTTTATGCCATTTGGCTTTCTCTCCTCTTCCTCGCTGTAATTTGCCATTTTATGTAGGATCAGTAATGTAAAACATAAGCTAACACTGCACTTTGATATAGTATTTTCCCATATTTATATATTTAATCAAGTCATTAACTACAAATTATGAAATCATTATTATATATTATACCGGTATATAATAATTTGATGATTTCACTTATTGCAATGAGTTGCTTTTTTAAAACCCATTTTACTCATCCTCAAATCCCAGTGATTGTCCCTCACAACTTAAGCCACTCTTCACATAAACTTCTCAAATACAGTAAATACAATGATTTAGTTGTTTAGCAAACTAGCTTTAATACTAATTTAATTTTTTTTTGTTATGCTTTTTATTAATCCCCAATGGGGAAATTACAATAAACAAAGCAGAAGTAGCAGATCTATGGAGTTTTACAGCAGCTAGCGTCCATAAAGTTGCATTGCTGCTACTTTATTGAAATACTCTCTTACTGTACCATGTTTTTCTTTTGAGTTTTGTTTACAATGTCCACCTAATTGGTGATCCCATTCATGACATCAGAATCAGAATCAGAATCAGCTTTATTTGCCAGGTATGAGGACACATACTAGGAATTTTTCTTTGGAGCATCGTTGCTCACACTGTGCTTACACACAAAACAACCAAAACAAAAATATACACACTAATATATACACAATATATACATACTCTAAACAGAACAATATAGACGTATGAGTGAACGAAGAGTTAAATAAAAATTATTTAAATATGGAGGATAGTGCAAGGATACTGGGATAAATCGTATGTTATTATATGAACAGTATGAACATTATGGACAGTTCTGAAATAGGAAATAGAATGATGAACAAATAACAAATAGAGATGTGAGAATGGGAATGATGAGTAAATAGTAAATAATAAATAATAAGTTAGATATGAGAATGAGAATGATGAATAATACTAAATAAGTGGAATAATAAGTGGAACCAGTAAACAGGTGCTGTAGAAACAGTGATTACTGGGTTATTGACCATGCTATTAGCCTGACCTAATCATCTAAATTCCCCCCCCCCCATTGGTGTGGTATATTGTCTTCACCAGATTTGTCCACAATGTTTGGAAATCTCCTGGCAGGGTCGTTCTTTCAGATTTTCCCTGTATCTAGACAGGACAATTGAAACAATGGAAATTGATGCCTTGGCCCCCTTTTTTTTTGTCGATGCAGATTTTCTGATCATCTCCATCTCTTTCCTGCTCGGCACCATTTCCTTATTTTTCTGTGTGGGAAATCACTATATATCCTTGGGAAATTACCGTGCAAGGTCACCACAGCGTCCAAAGGAAATGAAAATGAATAAGGTCAGAAAAGTTGTCATAGGCTATAGCCATAGAGTGCTTTAGCATATGACAATTCCTTTACTTGTCTGACCTTATTCACTTTCATTTCCTTTATATTCTTTGGACACTGTGCTGACCCCGCATGAGGGTTTCCCTAACAGAGTACTTTGATTGCTCTTCTTTTCTTTACTCTCTTCCACACAGCAATTGTTCACATCGCCTACATCCTCTGTCCCTTATAGAGTAGCAACATGTCACTCCTGGCAGGCAGCAGACTCATCTGAGAGGAGTTCTCTCATATGGCCTCACCTTGTAAAATACTCATGAACAAAAAGACTCCCAAGCTCGGTTAACTTTTGTATTTCATTTGTTTGTTTTTTCATGAGAGAAACACATTTTGTTCTATCGATATGTTCTAAGATTGTTAGCATAGCCTCGGCAAAAAAGAACCACAATCATCACTCAGCTAGTTTGGTCTAGTCAAAATGGCGAGCCTCACATAGGGGTCGAGTGTTATTACCAGTCACATTTTTTATAATTTCTGGGGAGTTTATTATCTGCCTTGTAAGCTATCCTGACAAACATGTTCACAAGCATAGCACTGCGAACTGTTCTGAAAACGTCAGTTGGTGTTTTGCGAGAAAGCGGCGCTCTGTGCTCTGCTCTGTCGGTGAAACCCTGGACATGCAGCTCGGCTTTACTGTCAGGACCGAGAGTCAGCTGTGGTAAGTGGAAACGGTAGGAAGAACCTAAAGGAGCTATTAGATATGTTTTGAAGATCGCTGGCTAATGCTTTTAATTAAACTTTGCTGTTTACTGTGCCGAACACTGCCCGTCTATCAAAAACAGTTACCTAGCTACAACATCGATAGCTAGTAGGCTAACGTTAGCATGCTAATAGGGCTGCACAATTAATCTCAATTTTATCAAACTCGCAATGTGGACTAGTGCAATATCAAAATGCACGGGGGGGATTTGTTAAAGGCCAAATATGAGTCTAACCATTTTGAATGAAGTATTGTGGTGCTGCAGAGACGTCCTGGGTAGGGCTGGGTGATATGGAGAAAATATAAAATTTGATATCTGAAATTTTTGACCAAATACCTCGATGTCGATACCGCAACGATATTGTAGTGTTGACTATTGGTGCTTTCACAAAATATTTACACAATGAAATTTTTGATAAATAATCATCAGTGATGTGGATATAATGACTAAGTGGGTAAAGGCAAATAATACAACATTTACAACAGTCTGGTATGATCAGAAAATGACAACACTTATGCCATATTACAATATCCAAAATCTAAGACGATATCTAGTCTCATATCACGATATCGATATAATATTGTTATATTCCCCAGCTCTAGTCCTGGGCCTACAAAACCTATATTTGTCAAAGTCAAAATATGTGTGAAACCATTCATAATAAAGTATCATGGTGCTGTAGCCAAAAGTAAGTGTAACATTTTGTCTATTTTCATTTATATTGGTGAGGGTAGGTAGACTAAGTAGTAGAAATGCTTTTATGTAGCATGCAAAGACAAGGCAGCTTTTTTGTATAGCAAATTTCTGCAACAAGGCAATTCAAAGTGCTTTACAAAATGCAAAACCAAAGCTATTTCAGGAATTAGAACAGTAACAAGGGAAGTGGATTCACTAAAGGTAACCTTTAGATATAGCTTTCAAATGAGTTAGGTCTGAGATCTATAACGGGGTCCTCAGAGTTACTGCAGGGAGGGCCACCAAATTATTGTTTGACATTCAGGGACCGGGCAGTGTGACACACCTGTTCCTCTTGGATTTGCATATAATCTTCTTCACCTATTTATTTTTCTTCCTACCATGAAATCTGCCTTCCAATGCATGGATATTCACCAGACCTTGCATATAGGTCCAGTACAATGTTTACCTTTCTCAAGTGGCTTCATGGGTTTATAGTTCTGATGGTGGCGCTACAGCAGCAATAACTAACAAAAGTGTTTAAATATGTAAGGACATATGCGGTTTTAATTAATCAATTAATCTTAACCCAATAGTGTTTATGTGTGTATGGCTGTCTGTTTAATCTGATGACCCATCTTGTTTCCTCATGATCATATCTAGCAGCTCTATTTTCATTTCCCCTGTATTCTTATTAGAATGTGACAACTTGTTTTCACGCTTACATCCTAATTTTGGCTTGCTGACAGTTGCAGATGTACCACACCAAGATTAACAGGCCCCCACCCCCCAATCAACAAGTTGGCCTCTTTTTGCAGCTTACTGCTCAACTTGATGACATGTCAATAAATAGTTTTTAACCCAACAACATAAATCATTTGGTTGGGTATATGGTTGCTACTCTAAGGGGGGGGGAAGAACATTAGTAGTACTGTCTGACAGAAATGAAATCACTGACAGTATCATAAGAAATAAAAAGTAGCTTGAAAGTAAAGTAGTTAATCATTTTCCTTGCAACTTTAAATAATGTTTACCGCTAAGAAAATCTTTTGGAAATTGTTGTAATGTGCTACGAAAACTGAGAAACCAGAGCAGCTGCAGTGCACTGTCATGTTAGTTGTACATGCGGTTGGATTTCTGCAGGGATGAAGCACCAGTATTTTGAGGAAATGACATAGTTTGGTGTTTCGATGATATTGATAGTGAAAACCGCTTTCCTCTCACCATCTGAAATGTGCATAGTTGTGTTTTATCTTGTCTGTGGGACAGTCGTGTTGCACTGATTATCTCTGTTGCGTCCTTCATCTTAAACTTGTGCATCAGTTGCATCATCATCCTGTGACTTTACTCTCACACAACACAAACTAAATAAAAAGAATAGAAATGCTTAACATGCAGCAATAGAGACAGCATCTCTTTTCATGCTAAGTGGCATGCTGCAAATAAAAAATCCTCATGGGACTAGCAGACAGTTTTCTTCAAATGCAGGAGTGAAAAAAGCATCACTCAGATCTTACTTCCGATCAGAGTTAAATTAATGAATCTACTTACAACGATGTACCATTTAGCCTAAGGTTCTTTGGTGGTGTAGGAGGTGGACAATCTACAAAAGGCCAGTATCAGCTCTGAATATAGGCCTCTGTGGTCCAGGTCCTGTTAATGACCTATATATTTGCCTATATTTCTTGGTTATTATACTGTCTGGCATACATGATTTTTTTCCTTTTGGTCTTGCATCATTGGACCACAAGTTTTGTTAGCGATTCACCTATTCTTCAGGCCCAAACTGTTGTGCCACTTCTGAACTCAGATTAGCTATCCCTTTGTCTAGGTTGTTTTACTTTTGGTGTTTTCATTCTTCTTTCTTTCTTTTCTTTCTTTCTTTCTTTCTTTCTTTCTTTCTTTCTTTCTTTCTTTCTTTCTTTCTTTCTTTCTTTCTTTCTCTCTCTCTCTCTCTCTCTCTCTCTCTCTCTCTCTCTCTCAGTTGCAGGTAGCTTTGCTGTCTCACCGCCAGTGAGACATTATGCCCGGGCTGCAAAGAAAAAAAAGACAGGTATGAGGCTGCATTGTCCCCACGTCAGGTTTTAACATTGAAATGCTCACTTTTCACCCAAACACTTTTCGTCTTCCAGGCCCTGAGAGCCAACTCAGTGATCTTCCTCCAACAATGCTGAAGATGGATTACACTGCTGTGCCCCTCGCTCAAACGTAAACATACATTTATACCTTAACTTGCATAAATTGAGTAAAAATAAAATGTATATTCATTCCTTACAAATCTGCATTTATTATGGTTATATTTCTTCTAACACTAGTGTATTTTCTGTCAATAGGACTGATGATCTTGTCAAAAGACTTCTGTCACTGGAGTTGGCCAGTCATGTGAGTGCTCAGATCGCCTCGTCATGTTTTACTCTCTTTTCTTGTTCTACGATGTGTTTGATGTTAATGATTATGTTTCTTGAAAAGTACACTGACATGCCACTTTCAGAAAGTAGACTCCTAAACGGGTAGTTTAATAATCTGTGTTCATGTCTTCAGAGGGAAAAGCTACAGCTGAAAAAGGAACAGCTGATTGCTAAAGTCCAGAAGGATGAGAATGACCGCAGCTCAGTTGGAGTCCAGGGTGAGTCGTGTTTCTCCAGTGTTGTACATAGCGTTTTCACTGAAATGCTAACATAGTGTATTGCATATTTTAACTGTACACTGATTCAGTCCCCCTTTTGAATGTCCTTTCCCTCAGTGGCTATTTTGACTGCGAGAATCCGAAACTATCAGGAGCACTTGCAAAAACATCACAAGGTGAGTGAAGGAGTAGAATCAGCATCATTTTAGCATCCTTATTCTCTCTCGCAAGCTAAACAGGAAGGCTTGTCTTAGATGACGTATCACATCATCGGTCACTTGACTTGCACTACTAGAACTGTTTGTATTAATACGTATCTCCACATTTCCTCTCTGCCTTCCTTTGGTGTGCGACATGTGTGTGCTACAGGATATCCTGTTTACTCCCACACATTAAATAAGAACATATCTAGCACAGTCATGGTTGGAAATTTCCACGTTACAGCTTACGTTAACAATTGCTGTTGAAATTGACACAGAAAGGGAATAGTGGTTGTAATCATTGAACTGTTTCTCAGTTGCATTTCTAATTAAGTATCTCCCCATAAGCTGATGAGTGTATAAACTAAGCTTCAATTGGTGCACCTATTTTGTATCACATCTACTCCAGCCCCATTCTGTAATGTGTAATTTCATTCCAGGACAAAGCTAACAAGAGGCGGATGCTCATGGCCATCGACCGAAGGAAAAAGCTTTTAAAAAACCTGAGGTTGGTTAGCTACAATACTTTTGAGAAAGTGTGCGAGCAGCTAGGCATCACGTACACCTTCCCTCCAGAGTACTACAGACGGGCCACTCGCCGCTGGCTGGCCAAGAAGGCCTTCTGTATTAAGGTAGCAAACAAATAATCTCATTATTCTGTCAATATCTGTTTGTTTTCATTTGCAGTGTATAATAATGGTATCAATTCTAGACCTATTGAATCTAGCTAGACCATACACCCTTAACAAACCACACACTCAAGCTTTCTGTAGGTGTGATGTGTACACGCATCTAACTGACTAACATGTTGATGGTGTTATTTTGTGGCTCCAATGATACTTAGGCATGTGTGTCTCTTCACAGGTCTTCAAGGAAGTCCAGAAGCAGAAAGCAGAGCAAAGGCTGAAGATGAAGCAAAGTTTAGCCTCTACAGACACAGAGGCAGCCAAGACAAGAGCTGTTTAGACCAAATAAAAGACAATAATCTGTATATTACAACAACTGATGCTAAATGCTTGTCTTAACCAACATATTTCATTTTTCACCTTCAAAAATGTGGCATTTGGAAAAATAAATAAATTTTTCTTGTTACCATAATGCAATGTTATTTGCTTTTGCCTTTAAGGTGATGTTGAAGTTAATGGAAATAAAATGTCCCAAAAAGGTGTCTTCAAATGTATACGTCTTCTACTATGGAAATGTATTTGTACCAAAATATAACTTTCAATTAGATATGTTTTATAGTAGATTTATTTGCCCAAAGCAAGTTTGGTGATCATTGTATTTTTCACTATAGTCTGCATGTTGCAGAAAACTACTGCGTTTCTCTCTATGGGTTGAACATAGCACCTCTGGCCATGCACTTTTTTTCTATTAGCTGCCAACATTCCTGTTTCATAATTTATAAAACTAATAAAGCACTTATCTGTGCCTATAACAGTGATGCATAATGGTAAATAAACAGTCACAAAATCAGTACTCCTCACTTTTTCAGTACTGGTTTGGCATTTTTGAACAGGATTTGTGCAGAATATTTGACTTCACATTTTCCCATTATTAACTATTAACAGCTTTAGTGTATTTAATAGCATCTGCTGACGTTACAATATGATTCACCTTACATTGACGGACATTAGGTCAAGTGTTTGCTGAGAAATAGTAGTCCTAGTACATAAGCTAGGAAAAATAACATGATCACCTGTACAATATGATAAAGCTACTACAAAATTGCTGCAATAAATAAGACATTTGAGAAGCAAAAAATGTCACATTTCTTGTTGAACGCCAAAGAGGTGTTGATCAAACTGGTAATATTTAGGGGCTGTATAGGTCGGGTTGCTGCTTTATATTGCAGCATGTCTCATTTTGTCCAAATACCTAAATTATCTCACTGTAATGTCATCTAATACAACACATCAAACAATGCCCCAATCAATTAACCACTTAGTCATGGTTCACAATCAATATACTGATAACACAACAATGCATTTCAGAGATGTCAGCATCACTACTGTATGACTGCCCTGTAAGTATATCAAATCTTTCCATTAATAGTGTATATCAAGTTATTCACCCCTGAGTTGTAAACTTGTAACAAATGAATCCCTGTGTGCATATAGCAGTGGCATCCATATGAACATTTTGATTCCTTCAGGGGTTTTAGTCAATAAGAAAGCAAGTTTTTGCAGCTGCATGTAATATTGTACTGGTTCCTATCTTGAGTAAACCCATGCAAACTGGTGGTGACAGTATATGTTGGTTGGTTGAAACCTCAAGCTAACAGGGACGATGCATTTGTGGGTGTTCTATGAAAGCATGTTCTGAACAGTTCCGACAACTGTGTGAATTCACCATACTTTGCTGATCTAATGCGAGATTGGAAAACCATTTAATTGGATGGCTTCACTTCCTAACATACGTGTTCCAGTGATCTGTAGGTGTTTGTGATTATACACGCTATCAGCCTCAAAGCAAAGCAGCAGTTCTTGTTAATAGCCTGAGTTTTTCAGTCAATAACTACAGATCTTTGTCATCTTCAGAAACAGCAGTTGTTGGCCAACCAGCATTTCACAGCTCAAGCTCGTCACAGCTTCCTGTGTGGTGGGCAGTTTGTCAGTTTGATCAGGAGGAGTGCACACTTACAGACTCTTCTGGTAAGTGACATCTCTTTTTCCACTTGCAGTAGATTAACTTTATATTTTATTTTTATATTCTATTTATTTTATATCATATTTTGTTCTTTAAATTTGTGTCTTCACAAAAGACTCTTTTTGACATGTTTGTTTGTACTTCAGGTTTAGTAACATTTCAAAATAATAGTATATTTTAGCAGTTTTTCAAGTCAGGTTTTAAAATTTGAAACTCATTAATAGCCGATAACAAATTGAAGTTGAGGATTTTTTAATAAATATTTTTATTGAGTGTATTTCACAAAAGCTTTGCACAAAATTACAAAAGCTAATGTTTGTTGATACATTACATGCTTTGTGAGGGATTCATGAAGCGCTTTGAGTGTCTATGATAAAGCGCTATATAAATGTAATTAATTATTATTATTAATATGAATGCTATGAATCTGAATAAGACATTAATTCTGTCATAGAGTTATTCTCTAATGGAAAGCACTTAAACTACATTTACCTAGAACTCTAATTATTCCATGAAAAGTCATACTATGAGATTTTATACTCTGGAAATGAATTGCATCACATGTTACTGTACTTATGTACACATGTAAAAACAATTGTGGCACATAGAAAGATTGATGTAGGTAATTTCTCCTCCAGCTTTTCCACCTTTAACAAACTGCGACTTTTTTTCCATTCCAGTGCTAACATCTGAATGTGTTCTTAACTAGGCAGCTAAATCAAAAGCAGATCCAGTAATCCAACAATGTCAAACCCAGTGGTCACCCATCAACCAGGTGCAGGCAGCTATGGGACAAATGTCCAAACAGGAGAATGGAGCACGGGCCTGTGCTCCTGCTGCAGTGACTTGTTTGTCTGTGAGTACCATTCAAGATGCTTCAATTTTATAATTTTTGTCTGTTTTCATGCTTTTTATCTTACAAATGTTGACAATGAAATACACTTCTATTGTGCAGGTGCTCTTGGTTGCTTCTGTCCACTTTTATTGAGCTGCTACACAGCAAATAAGTATGGAGAAAACTGCTGCTTGGGTTGTGTGCCAGGAGGTTCCACAGCCATTAGGACTCACATGAGACTGACTTATGGTATTCAGGTAAGTTACAAATATAATTATTGTATGCTCCAGATTTGTTGAAAGACCCATACTGGTGTTTTGGGTGGTTCTGTAAGTCTTATACAGGCAGAGATTGACCTCTTTTTTGAAAGTAAGATTTCACAAACATAGGAAATCTTGGGAGTTCCTTGCAATTGAGAAACTTGAACTGCAGTACATTTCCTCATAGGGGGTTGGTGTTTCATGTTTTGATTTTGTTGCAATCTTTTTAACCACAGGGAACCATAACCAATGATGCCTTGATGACCTTTTTCTGCGGATTGTGTGAGATGTGCAGGATGGCACGAGAAATCCGCATCAGAAATGGAGACATTTCATCTTAAGAAGGCTTAAAGGATTCTGGCCACAGTTTATTTTTTTATTTTATTTTTCATAAAGATGTCCAGCTATTATTATTGTATAAGGAATTTGTTCATTCTTGTAGCGGGCCTAGCTTTTGTGCAGAAAACAAAGAATAAGCAGCTTATTAATTATGTAATTTGAATGTTGACAAAGTGCTATTAGCCTACTGGTTTACTGTAAATAAACTGCATTTTTCACTCACAACATGATTAATTACATTTAACAGAAGCGTCTGAACTCTGGTTTGGAGCCACTTACACTAATAATACTGGTTCAGGGTTTATTTGGACATGATGTAAACACAATGGGTAAATGAATTGAGTGTGTACCTTTAATTTATTATATTAAAGTCTAATTTGGAAAAATGGGATTTAATTGCATGTGCGCTGGGGCACAAAGTCAAGCTAAAATGAAAGTACGCACCCGACTCCTCCCCTTTTGTGTACGTCATAATGCACAATACGCCGATTGGCTGTTTGCTTCGTGGCCTGGCAACCAGAAGAGGCTTTACCAAACAGAACCCCCCCCGCCTCCAACGAGCAAGCATTCGAGCTAGCTAGCTACAATCGCAAGCTACCTAGCTACGTTTTCTGGAGACATTCAACCGTCCAAATACTATCATGTCTTCAAGAACTCTGCCTCTGCTATTCATCAATCTCGGTGGAGAAATGCTGTACATCCTGGACCAGCGGCTTCGAGCTCAGAATATCCCTGCTGACAAAGCCAAGAAAGGTAGCTAGCTAGTTTAGCAGCTATCCGTATGACAACACAAATGTCACCCTGCAGTAACTGCGATAACTTTCATTCGGTTTGTCCGTTTACTAGTTGATGAATTTAGTTCAGCGATTCATAGAATGTCACCACAAAGCCAACCTAAGAGTTAACAATGATTCAACTGGTTGTCTTTAGTAAACTCACATATTTTGATAAAATCATAATGGAGTTGATGTTGTATGGGGCACCAATAACCCCAGATCAAATCTCAATTTTTAGCTAATTCCCAATGTCAGAAAATAATGTGAAACTGCTCTATCTGTTCAACTATATAGAATTGTATCATTCAAATATAACGTTAGCATTCAACCATAGATATAAAACAGCTGTTGTTGTTTTATATGCTGTATATGTACACAACAACATTGGTCAAGCTTTGAGTCATTTGCCATTCAACAATCTGGTTTTCAGAACATCATTTAATTTATCTCCTTTTAAATCATAACGTTTCCACAATAGCTGGCTGGATAGAGGATGACAGAAGGAGAGGTATTATTACAGAGCTTCAGCATTATCATGCACTGATGCATTAGTAGCTAGTCTGCTACAGCTCTTTCCTCTGCTACATGGCTATATGCCAAAAGATAACATAAGATCACTACACAGAATTGTCTTTTACCTAAAACAAAACAAAAAACTAGTGCATTACTCTTTATTCTGCACAAGCTTATCTACACTTTCTGTCCCCACTCTGCTGTGATAACAGTTTTATTTTTTTTCACAGCTCCTTTTTTGTTGTTAAAATTTGGCTTTCATATGTGTAAGTAGCACTACAGACAATACTATTAGCCTTACTGTGTTAAGCAAATATTTGCCTCACTCTTGAGCTAATAAAAAGCTTGTTGAATATTTGGACAAAAAGTGAAGTTACCATATGGTAACTATAGGTTTGACTTCTTACAGTCACAATAGTGATTGTGATCACTTCTGCCAATTGCAACAATAATTGATGGAAGTTGTTACAGTAAATGAAAAATGACCTACCTGGCAATTGCCCTGCTACCAAGTAAGACTGATGGCTGATGGCTTTTCACTCTGCTGCTTGATTAGTGCCGTTTGAATATAGGATGAAATGGTTTTGGCCAACATGTAGTATAGACTGCTGCCTGCTTCTGAGCCTACAGTGTGGAAAGTATATTTGTCTAACCTCTTATAACTATTTGGGGACTTTTCTGTTGTACTGTTTGCTTGACTAGTTATGAATGACATCATCACCACCATGTTCAACAAAAAGTTTCTAGAAGAGCTTTTCAAGCCACAGGAGCTTTACTCCAAAAAGGCCCTGCGGACTGTGTTCGACAGGCTGGCACACGCCTCAATAATGAGACTCAATCAGGCTAGCATGGACAAGGTAAGTCCTCATGTATAGAGATATAGCCCTCCTGTACAGCTGTATACTGTGTTGTGTCATGCACAGTGATGCCAGTTTGTGTTACAGCTTTCTCGGTAAACAGACTACTATATTAGTATTTTAGAGTCATGCCTGCTTCAGAGCCACATTAGATACATCTACACATCAATCAATCCTTATATCTATATAACAACTGTGTACATATTGGCTCATGTAGTTGACTTATATCAGTAATTCTCAAGTATAAAGTGATTCATATTGAACATGAGTATGTTGCTGTATGTGTCTCCCTCTGCTGTTTATTATACAACAATAAAAATTGATTTTATTTTGCTTTGAAGTCATGCATGTGTGTCCTTCACAGCTCTATGACTTGATGACCATGGCTTTCAAGTACCAGGTGCTTCTCTGTCCTCGACCTAAGGACATCCTCCTCATCTCCTTTAACCACATGGATGCAATCAAAGACTTTGTGAAAGACACTCCCAGCATTCTCAGCCAAGTTGATGAAACTTACCAACAGCTCATAGAGGTATGGCATGTGTGACTACTCTCTACTCTCCTCACATTTGTTATGGACTAGAGTGGATAGTGACATTACACATGGATTGTCGTATACATTAACATTACAATTAATAATAATTACAAACCATTTGGATTATCATCACACACATTGAGCTACAATATGACAGCAAACATTCTGTCAAGTGTAAACAGCAACTGTTTTTTAAAGGTCCAAAATGTGTTCTCCCATCTAGTGTTGAGATCATATATCGCAATTAACTCTCTTGCGCCACGCAGTTCCAAGTACAAGTTACTGGTATGGTAGCCTTTACGCTTCAAAAAGCCGGTCATTTGCTCTTTTCAATATCCTTTTTTTCTGGGCAAAGAACAAATATTTTTACTTTTGAATTTATACTGGTCATTGATCTCCAGTCTCAGTTTCAGTTTCATTGATCCCCAGAAAATTACAATTTACTTAGTAATCACCACACACAGGCCTAAATACGCACACATGCTGGACCAGCGCCCTTAGCGCTGGGGGGGTATGGTGAAGAGAGAGCACCCAGGAGATGAAGTGGAATCTCTAGTCTACACTCCGTACTTTGGTCATTCCGTAGGGTGTTGGTCAGTCCATACACCCTATGGACTGAGCTACTGCCAGCTCCCTGCTTAGCAGATTAGCAGCACCTGTGAATTTATCTTGTGACAGCGAAAACGCGAAAGGCGTAGCAGTATATCCTGTATGTCCCTTATTGGCAAACGTATTTCAAGATGTTGCATGACTATGGAGCATCTACCCCTGTTCATGCTAATGGAAATGTAAAATTGCAAGCCAATAAGAATACTTGGAATTGATGGTGGTGGTAAATATTCATGAAAAAGGACAAGTTTGTGAACAGGCAACACTGATTTTGATAATAAACAACTAAACACGTTACACACTGGACCTTTCACATTGCTTGTTATTGTATGGTTAGGTTAACGGGATAATGTTGAACATTAATAAAGGAAAAATGTATATACGTTCCGTGTGTAGTTAAATTTTTCATTGTTTTTTTTCCCAAGTAATCTTTTTATTTTTAATTTTCAGATGTATACAACCTTGTGTAGTGGGGAATTCCAGCTGATCAGACAAACTCTCCTTATCTTCTTCCAAGACATGCATATAAGAGTAAGTGCATTATGTTGGCAAATTAAATCTTGGAGAGAGAATACACTCAATGTATTATATTCTCTTTTGTTAGTATTTTATTTTCCTCACATGCCTGTTGCTGTGTTTTCCCTCTCTGCCAGGTGTCTATTTTCCTCAAGGATAAAGTGCAGAACTCCAATGGGCGTTTTGTGCTTCCCACCAGTGGTCCTGTGCCTTATGGAACACAAGTCCCTGGCTTGATAAGGTACCACTGTATACAGCTGTTTTCACTCAGATCTAGACAATCTTAATTTTAAAGAATGATGGACGTGATTCAAATTTAAAAAGGTGGCTTGGCTATTAAAACATACCTTTGATCCTTTTCAATGATCTGTAATGTGTGCCTTTTTGTCTTTCATATGTTTGCTGATCTCACACAGACACTGTAATCTTACGTTAAGTAGGCCTATCTGTAGCTAATTGCATTACAGAGGTTTTGTTGAAGTATTTACATTCTAATTTTAGATGTGTTGTATGTTGAGCTAGGATCAAATTACTCAAGAATTGTATGTGCACAATGAAACATTTAATACATTGAGGAAATGTAGAACATCTGAGCTTCAACAGTGTTAAAGTATTCAAAGCAACCAAGTTCTTAAGGATTCCACTTAAGGGAACTCCTTTCATCAGAGGAAAGAAATTCAAAAGAAATTGCTCTGCATGCATTAATTATTGAAAGTATTTTGTGTTTTTTGTATCTTATTATTTCAGGATGTTTAGCTGTACTGGTGAAGAGGTGACCAGGCTGCAGTTCAGTAATGGAGGAAACTATACCGCGGCTCTCCGGGAGGGATCTTTCGAGATATTTAGAGACAGGGTCACCAAACTAGGCACAAACATGTAAGACACTGCAAAGTACAAAAGATATAACATGACTTGGTGGTACTGTATTAATGCAATGGCAGTGGACTGATGATGATTTTCTGTTATCCAGGTCATGAGATATTTAGAAGTACTATGTTAAAGGTAACTAACCTTTGTGGCGTAGTCTTGACAACGCTTCAGAGTCCCAGGTGTTTAAACGTATGTGGTTTGATGTCACATAATTTCATTACATTACTGCGTAAACAAGCTAAAGAGGATTAAATGCCTGGGACTGCCCACAGTCAGTAAAAAGTATAAAGCCTATTGTCTGAGTAGACACATCATTCTGCTGCACTTTGTTGCATTGAAGTGCTCATTCTCTTTTTTTCATCCAGGTACAGTGTAAGCCGCCCAGTGGAAACACACATGTCAGGAACATCTAAAAATTCTACTCAGCACACTAAGGTGAAACGGCTTAAGATTAAGATTTTATTAATGCACACAATGTTTATGAATTTCACGCACACAAGTTAAATTTTTAAGACATGAGGAGGAATTTGGTTTTTGGAAGTGACCTTGGTCACAACAGGTTCAGTACAAATATACTGAAGTAAACAAGCCATTGTGTGTCAACAGGTCAACACTGCTCCCAACCCTCTGGCCAAAGAAGAGCTAAATCTGTTGGCCAAGTTAATGGGAGGGCTAGACGTTCCAAAATCAGGAAATGCAGACAACAGCTTCCGAGTCAACCTCTTCAATACCGATGAGGAGGAAGAGTGAGTCCCCTTTTTTTTTTTTTTTTTTATTTAATATACATATATTTTTTTTGTCTATTGGCAATGTGTTGTACGGCACTTGATCAAATGAAACCTCTACTTGAAGTGCCCATATTATGCTCATTTTCAGGTTCATTATTGTATTTAGAGGTTATATCAGAATAGGTTTGCATGGTTTAATTTTCAAAAAACACCATATTTTTGTCCTCTCTGGGAACCATCACCTTATCGTGGTGGAGAGGTTTGTGTGGCCCTATAAACCTGAGGGCTGTGTTGTCTGGAGCTGTGTGCACCTGGTAGGGTCTCCCATGGCAAAGTGGTCTCAGGTGAGGGGCCAGACAAAGAATGGTTCAAAAACCCTATGAGTGAGTGAGGCAGAGAGGGAGTGATCATGCCCGGAGGAAGCCTGGCGCCCCCGTCTGGAGCCAGGCCCAGACGGAGGGCTCGTCAGTGAGCGCCTGGTGGCCGGGTTTGCCACGGAGTAAGGGTTGGCCTACGCCAGGGTTGCGCTTTGTCACCAATCATGTTTGTAGTATTTATGGACAGGATATTGAGACGTAGTCGGGGTGGGGAGGGGTTGCAGTTTGGTGGGCTCAAGATCTTTTGCGGATGATGTGGTTCTGATGGCATCATCGGCCTGTGACCTTCAGCACTCACTGGATTGGTTCGCAGCCGAGTGTGAAGCGGCTGGGAAGAGGATCAGCACCTCTAAATGTAAGGCCATGGTTCTCAGCAGGAAACCGATGGAGTGCCTTCTTCAGGTAGGGAATGAGTCTTTACCCAAAGTGAAGGAGTTTAAATACCTTAGGGTCTTGTTCGCGAGTGAAGGGACAATGGAGCAGGAGATTGGTCGGAGAATTGGCGCAGCGGGCGCGGTATTACATTCCATTTATCTCACCCTTGTGACGAAAAGAGAGCTGAGCCAGAAGGCAAAGATCTTGATCTACCGGTCAGTTTTCGTTGCTACCTATTGTCATGAAGGCTGGGTCATGACCGAAAGAACGAGATCCAGGGTACAAGTGGCCGAAATGGGTTTCCTCAGGAGGGGGGCTGGCATCTCCCTTAGAGATAGGGTGAGAAGCTCAGTCATCCGTGAGGAGCTCGGAGTAGAACCACTCTCCTTCGTGTCGAAGGAGCCAGTTGAGGTGGTTTGGGGATCTGGTAAGGATGCCTCCTGGGCGCCTCCCTAGGGAGGTGTTCCAGGCACGTCCAGCTGGGAGGAGGCCTCAGGGAAGACCCAGGACTAGGTGGAGAGATTATTACTCCAACCTGGCCTGGGAACGCCTCGGGATCCCCCAGTCGGAGCTGGTTAATGTGGCTCGGGAAAGGAAAGTTTGGGGTCCCTGCTGGAGCTGCTCCCCCCCAAGACCCGATACCGGATAAGCTGATGAAGATGGATGGATGGATGGACCATATTTTTGTTGTACTGCACATTGCTGCAGCTCCTCTTTTTTATCAATTAGTCAACTAATCTAATGATTCATTTTTGATTAATCTAACAATTCATTTTTCAATTAGTGATTATATTCCCATTGCTCAATTATTAACAATTTACACAAAACAAATTTCAATAAATTAATTTTATAAATCACTATTTATTAAAATTGTTCAACACTGCACTGTACAAGTAAAAGGAATTTGTAGTGCAACCTGTAGCCAGATGTAGGCTATTATTCCAACAACAAAAAAAGTCACTTTTCAGGAGGAATAAAATAATAAAAACTTAAAGTAAACCGAGCAAGTGCAAAAAAGAGTAGCCTGTATTTGCTTTTTTTTTTTAACAGTAGTAGGTACAATAATTGTTGTGCAAAAATTGTTTAACGCTCCCATGACATGACAATTTCACTTTATGAGGATTTATTTAACGTTAATATGAGTTGCCCCAGCCCCCAGTGGCTAGAAATTGGGATAGGTGTAAACCGAGCCCTGGGTGTCTTGCTTTGCCTTTGAGAAAATCAAAGCTCAGATGGGCCGATCTGGAATCTTGCTTCTTATGAGGGCATGAGGAGCAAGGTTACCTCCCCTTTCTCTGCTTTGCGCGCCCAGAGAATTTGGCCCACCCATGAGAAAGAGAGAGAGACGTCATGGCTTTCAAACTAGCAAAGTGGCAGTTGGTCAAGGCTACACCCCCAGCCTCCACTTTGCCCCCCCCCCTCTCCTCCTCAAAAGCCACAGACTCAGAAATGGCACATTTTAAGGAAAGCTCATTATGGGACTGGTTCTAGTGGCTGCACCAAGGCTGAATTTTGAGAAAGACACTTCAGATATGGTATTAGGGGACCACTAAGGTCTATATAAAAGCAAAAAAACACCATGTCATGGGACCTTTAACATCCAAGCTCTTCTCCCTTTAATCCTACAGTAAAAGAAAAGTGCAATTTTAGCAACATATGAACTCAGATGTATCAAATAAAACCAACAATAAAACAAATTAACATTTCAAGTCACTTTCAGGAGGATACACAAATAAAACACTAAACAATAAAAACAACAGTAAAAAAATTCTCTCTCCTTTTCTAAGGCAATTAGGAGCCCGAGCCTGTTTTAAACCCGAAAATTATTTAATACGTGGGCCGTTATATTATTGATGTTACAAAGGACTCATAAGATATCTGAAACAATCTGGCCTGGTTGCGTAACTATCAAAGACAGTGCTACAGATGGGGAGACACAGCACAGTTTACCTTACACTCAAGTCAGTGCAGGACATACTGTACACGCTTAAGCTACCGGAGAAGCTGGAGAGGCATATGTGAGCAGTTATTGTTGCCATTAAGAGTAAAATACTCCCAAACTTTAGATCATCTGTGCAAGATCATGTGCAAGCCTTTTTCTCAAGGTGTTGTTGCGAGGACTCCATACTTGCGCTGTTGCTGGAGGAAGCCATGTTATTTTTGGACGTGACGCATTGATGCAAATGGGTAATTATTCACGTAATCAATGACTTTGACTGCGTTGACGAAACCTCCCAGCCCTAGTTAGACAGTGACATCACGGAAGTAAAGGGTGGACTACAATAGAGTTGTTTGGAGCAGTTTGTGAACAGTTTTCTGTTGGAGATGGTAAGTGCATTTGGGGGGGACGTTTTCACTTTGTGAACCTATAATGTGCACAAAAAAGACATAACACAATAAAGGAAAGGGAAAAAGGCAAAAAGCATAATATGAGCACTTTAAATTAAACTATTTAACTTGTTCTAATTGCACAAAACTAACATTGTGACTTTTATTACAGCGAGGCATTCATATCAAGACCAGGTGACCTTTCATATGGAGTTATTAACATCCAAGCAACAAAGGTAAAGCCAGTCCAGTATTTGTTTAATGAAAATCTTAACTTTAAGTCTTATTCAGTGACAAAAAGTCTGATCATACTGTCAGCTATCTGTCATCTAAGAGCAAGTGCAGAGTACAAGACAAGTTGCTGTGCTTCTCGAAACATTCTCAACTTCTGTAAACATTAGAGATGCACAAAAAGTCACTCATTGGAATTTTTTATATCCGGCTAGTAACGGAGCTTGATGGGGCCAGTTCATTAAGCCCCCTCTCCCATCTCTTGTGTCCACTCAATCTGCCAAACGCTAGTCCCCAGATTCAACATTTTTTGTAGCTATGATTTTTGTTTTGCTTTGGACAGTCTGCTTCCCTCATCTCAGACTCATCTCGAAAGTGCATTTGTTTTTGGCTGTGATGAAATCAAACATGTTAAAAAACTGACATAGCGCCTGGCACAGCTCACGGCGTGGCCAGGACCTATCACAGATTTGCTTGACTTGAGGGCTTTTATCTCTAAGAAGTTTTTTCTGGGTTTGGCAAAAGAGGATGAAAATTGTAGTCTGCACTGGCCCAATCTGTCGGCTTACAACAAGTCTACTATCTTTTATTATTGATAAGCAACCCCCATGATTGGACTTGGGGCTTTTACAGAAAATGATCAGATGTGTGAGGCTTTGCCAGTCTGACAGGATGCACTGTAATGGGGCGTAAGTCTTTATGATGACCACTCTGACACTGTGATTAGTGGATAACATTGTCTTTCAGGACCAGCAAGTCAATGCAGAGCTGGCCAAGATCATGGGGGAGTTCACAGAGTCTGGAGAACAATCTCCCAGCTCCAGCAGTAAAGGAGACGACCTTCTGGCCATGATGGACGGACTGTGACATGGTCACCCTGACATAAATGCCCAGTGGGTGGGGGGTGGGGTACAATGCATCGTCAACAACGTTTTTACTGTAGACCAGTCTTCTGTCTTTAGCTGCGTATACACTGCAGCAACCTGACATGCCATCAGAAAACATTATTTGGATGCTTTTAAAATGGAGATGTGTGCAGGTGTTTCAAGTGGTTGTCAAATGACCAACTGCAAAGTTGCATAGTGAACAACAAAGAAAGTGGTGAGACAAGCTTTAAGCTGTAATACACTGTAATGGCATGTTTGAAAAAAGAGTTTCAGTGCATCAAAATATACAGTGGGCATACTGTGTATTAGTGTATCTGGTAATAGCAAAACATCTGTTCGTGTAATGTCATGATGCATTTGTTCAATCAGAGTCAGACTTTGCTGGTATACACAAAATACACATTCCTTTAATTTTACACAATGTATTGTCTCTTAATACATCTATGTTGTAGTTGATTTGATTGTTTATAGTCCATAATACTGTGTTACACAGTGCTCTATTTTGATGAATAAATTGTGATATCATGGGGGAATTGCAGAAAACCCAAGTGCTCTTCTAATGTGATTCAAATTCCCTCAAATCTTTATTTTGGTAAGAAATATATTTATCTTGCATCACACTGTACTACCTTTTAAACAGTATGAGAGCGACTTGTAAGACATTTTTCACTACGCTGTGATGTCTGTAGTGTTAAGCTATGGCACAGGAATGTCCTCATATGAGTATGTTATTATGATATATAGAGCAATGTAATAAAAGTTGTCTAATATGTAAATATGATCATTGCATACTTTATTTATTTAAATGTATAATGTTCTGTGTATAGGAAAGTACATATTGCTACAGTTGTTAAATCTTTGAATGTGCGATGTAGGATTTTTAATAAAATGATGGAAAAATATTTATCATCGGCTTTGTTACTGATGCAATAGAGTGTTAATAATGGCATGAACCTTGTAACAGCTTGTTGTTTCAAAGATGTACAGTAGGGGGAGTTGTCTGATCTTTTTTAACATGTACTGTACGTGGTGCGTACAAACTGATTACCACACATTGCTACAGTGCATTTTAGTATGCAATCATGTCTTTAAAAAGAAAATGTTATACACGTGACGTTATTTTTCTCTCCTATAATTCACTTTCCATAAGGTTCACTGAAATGTAAAACAATAAATGTGTGATTGGTTACATTTAACTTTATTTACAAATTTAACTACCACACCAGAACCTTAAAAGCAGTATGCTTGAACGTAATCCCAAATTAGACTGCTGTCCTCCAGCACAGACCTACAATAAGAATTGCTATAGCAACAGCTATCTGTACGCAAGATACCTAGATGTATGCAGTCTGTCTGCAAAGTGAGACTGTGATAGTCTGCACTCCCCCAGCCAATTACACTCAGATGCACATAAACGAACGTGGTGCATACCATGCAGGCAAAACATGCTGAGACATTTCTCTGAATTAATCTAGGGGTGGAGGATTTTGTAGATGTCTTCTAAATTATCTTGGCAAAGGAGAGGCAATAAACACTATGTGCCCTGAGGAAACAACCCTGTAAAACAAACAGAAACTATAGAGCTCAGTCATCCTGCAAGACTGTTCACTTGAGTCATCCAAACTCACTAGAAAACAACATTTCACAATAAGGATTGCTAATATATTTTCAGATAATAATAATAAACGTGCCAAGAGAGCTACTTAAACTTATTTCTCTCACAGACCTTGCATTTTGAGATATGATTCAGTTTCCTCTTGAAAGACTGTGGGCACGCCACTGTAAAGCCACAGGCTGACAAGTGTTTCATGTGGCCAGGGGCATATGCTCTGCTGAGTCAATGTAGGAAGACTAGCGCTAAACAAAAAGCTTCTGGCATTTAGGTTGCCCTGTCTTTCTATCACACCTGCCCACTGGTTTGAAACTGGTAGCTGTGGGTGGGGTTAAGGGGTTAATCAGGGAGTCTAAATTAGGAACACAGGTTGGCTTTACTGTTACTGTCATGCTTGCTGAGAAAATTAATACAACATTTAGCACTGTAGCATTGGTCCAGAAATTGTATGAGTCTCAAATATTGAAAATACAATGCTTTTATCAGATGAAATACTAATTCAACTCAGGAATAGATACATAGTTTCACTGAGTCATATTGTGAATAAATATAGAAAAATGGGTCTCTGAAAAAAAGCCACTACAGTGAAGAGTCATCTATGAAGCAAAGTCAATGATCCATATGTGTATCTAGGTAATTTGCCTTTTGCAAAAGAGATTACCTGAAAAGAAAATGGTGTGTGTGAGAGACGAAAGGCTGTCTTCTGCGAATGTTTATTTTTTTAAATTGTGTTTTAAAAGCTTTTCCTCGCAGATTTTATTCGTAGAGCTTTTCTTAGTGCTAGTCTGCAATGTAATTTTTAACTTAAGAAGTTCTGTTCTGACAAATGTTCTACAATGGTATATTTGATGGCATTTGAAGTCCTTGTGGGCTGTGCATTTTTTTCGCATGACACAATAAATAACTCTAGTATTGTGTGTCCACACTGACATTTACAATTGGTGTCGTTTCATGTATCGCAATTTCCCTGTACAGACAATGATTTAATGTGTTTCTTCAACAACTTTTATTATGAAGAATTTCATCATCGGTACGAAACCATTTACTAGGAAAAACAGACATGTGTTGGCATTGGTCGATCACAGCTGTCAATCAAATAAGTGTGTGCGTCATTTCCGTTGTCAGGTGGTTCTGTCGCTGTGGAAAGATGCGATCAGCGAAGCGCGGAGGCTTTTCCTTAATTGCTCATTTCGGTAACAGAGGCTAAACAACCCGAAACCAACCCTCTGTGGTCTCTCATGTTTAAGCGAGAAGCTCCGCACATCCACCACAGCGATTACCCAAGAAATATCCATGTTGTAAGCAGACAACGCAGACTTTACCCGGCGGTTTTGGCTCGAGGTAAGCGAAGTGGTGACTACATTGCTATCTAGCCTTCTGGCATAGCTAGCCAGCTGGAATATTACCTAGCGTTACTTTGTTTAAATGGCCTCCCGGCTGCTCTGTAGACTCTGGCTGGACGTTAGCTAACGTCGCTCGCCAAATCTGTGTCACATAAGTAAAACGTTACATGCTAAAGTAGCCGTCACTAAGCTTAAGGCTGCTCTGTGTATTTTACACCGAAAGCCCAACTCCTTGTTGTGTTGTGTGTCCCTTTGTGTAGTAGCCGGCGTGCCTGAAGCTTTGGCAACGTCTTTAGCCGAATAATTCAGACCGCTTTGTTGTCGTACTAAGTTTGTAAGTGCCCCCAAGCTTGGTTTTATGCTAACTTACGTAAATATACATCGTAAAATAATGTGCATGTTTGTGTCTATTTAAATAACCACTTTAGTCAATAAACGTTACATTAACGCACGCCGTGTAATACAAGTAGTAGTGCGTGGTTTTAAACACCTCTAGGTGGTCAACTAATTGTTGTGGGTAAAACACATTAACGCTAGCACCTGGCTAACGTTATTCAAATTAAGCTGTCTGTGGAGTGGTTTTGCACAAGTTGTAATGCATAACGTCATAGTTTTACTCTCCGACTCGTCTCGTTTATACTGCTCGCTGCCAGAACTGAACGATGTCTAGACTTGTCGTCGCAAAATGGCATCAATCACTGTGTGACGGTCGCACTTGTAATTATTTTCGTCTTGTGATTTCTAATGTGACCTTGTGTACACGGACTTGATGTGTGGTCCAGAACGTTATGGCGGTAATGTATTCAACAACTGCAGTAAGAGGTAGGCTGAATAGCGGTAGAAGTGTGTAAGAGCTCAGATGAATGATAGGCACTTAAATCAAGCTGCAGGTTTAAAGCTTCTATGACCTTCGAGTTGTTTTACTTGTCCTGATTTCTGTGTTTGCTCTATTTGTAGACTCATTGATTTTCGATCATACTCTCTCTGGCTTTATAATCGCTCCAGATTTGTTATCCATAACTTATGTTTACTACCTGCTCAAGTGCCCCTATGCTTACTTTATCCATCCTGATACTACCTTGATTTTGCATTAAAGCTGTTCTTGCAGAGCCAGACAAGTGTCTTGGAGTCCGGGTGGGTGGATCTGGAGTCACCTACGTGGTTGTTTTGTTCAGATACTATTTATGGAGCCCACATTTCTCGTGGGCACTGGCAGCGTGTCTCTCCTCCTTTTGTGTGATATGATTCAGAGGCTGTATCTGTTCTCGTCCTCCCTCTGGTACAGTCAGAGGCAGAGGCAGTAGTGCTTGCCAGATCACTGGCTGTGCAGAGAGGCACAGCAGTGTCAGAAAAGGATAGTTGTGTGCTGTCATTGCGCTGATGTCATTTAGGTCAGTGTGCATTAGTTGGTTGCATTGACCTTTGCTTTTTAGATGTGTCAGGGGTTGGCTCCACAGCACTACAACTGGTGTTTTGTAGGTAGATGAATGGCCTTGGGTCCATTTGCTGTGCGTCAGTTGGGTCAGTTTAGTGTCACACTGTTAGTCCAAGGTGCACAGATTGTTTTCTTTTTACTCTGTAACTGTAGAGAAAGGAAATGCATACAAGGTACAACCACAGATCATGGCAGTGGCAACCAATGATATGCCTAGTTTTGTTTTGGCTCGGCCCTGTGTGCTTATTTTACTCAATGTAGCAGTCTTTCTAGCACTCAACCAACTATTTAAAATATTTTAGTATGGCAGCAGTGGAAGCAACATGTTTGTCGATTCTGACAACTACTTTGGCCACTGGATGAAAAAGGTTAAAAAAAAATCCTGTTCAGGAGCCTCATGATCTGCAGTAGCTGATTATCCATTGCTGTGCCTTGCATGCTCTAGAGTAAGATGCTCTCTTACTATTGGCAGCGTGACTTGGTGTCACTCTTGCTTGTGCCATAAATGCTGTCAGAAAACCTCAGCTCATCAGACTGAGTGGGTGATGACTAGTGGAGATGGAGACAGATGGGCGAGAGACATGATGATGACACTGTCTGCTGTCTGGGATCACAAAAAGCCTCATGGAAGTGAGAATTCATACCAGCCCGTACTGACTGCCAACTGTCCTGCCTCCTCTCTGCCCAAAAACACCAACTGGCGAGTGGCACACGATTAGTTTTGAAACAGGAAGATGGTCTACTTCATTCAAAATTTCCCTAGTTTGTTACACTTTTAAAGCTGGTTACATATTGTAAAGTGTATTTGGGCTGTGTCAGCTCTCCCCTCATTGTCTAGTTTGCAGTTTATGCGTTGCTTTGGATTTTGCTAAAATATGCACGCCACAGCTATCAGTCAGGACATTTTTACTTGAGACATGTCACTTTGTGCCTTACTTGTGGACGTAACCCCTACAAGTTTTTTCTTTTTTTTAGTTGACGTGGTGGTGCACATGTCAGAGGCTTGGTGGCACACTATTCATTCATATTGGGATCATCTCCTGGGCATTTAAGCATTTCTCACCAATGAAAACTCTGGACGACAGCTGGGTGAATCATTCCTCTCGGTTCAAGGCACTACTTCCCTGTTACGGGAAACGGATGGGGTTTCATCACAGAGGAACTCAGTATCAGTAAACAAAGCATACCTCTTGCTCTTTGAATTCTGGGAGGTAGAGCTGCTGTGGCAGTTAGTATGTGTAATGATGATGTGTCACACTGTCACTGGTTCTTCTGGCATGTGAATCTAGTTCCTTATCATAGTGTAAGGGCTTGGCATTTTTTTGTTTCAGCCTTGTTAGAACACGCGTGTCCTTTCAGAGGAAGGTCTGCGCTGATAAGCTGGCTGTACAGATTTTGAGATAAAACGTACAGATTAAGAGCGGAAGGATTTTTCTAAACCCATGTCCACTGCATCAGGAAAAGATGGAGCTGTGGTTCATTGCTGAGATGCAAAAATAAAAAAAAAGCTTTTGTTTAAAGAATTCTGCGCTACTGCAATGCGTTTACATGACAGCATTTCCATTTAAATTGCAGATTGTGGCACATTAGCATTGCCTGTTGGGGAGATTGAATCTGAGGTGTCAACCTTAACGCCAGCAGCCATCATTCTGAATGGCGCTGTAATGGCCTCACATTCACACTGAGTTG
The DNA here is from genome assembly GCA_013375575.1 of Percina caprodes. Taxonomy (NCBI): domain Eukaryota; kingdom Metazoa; phylum Chordata; class Actinopteri; order Perciformes; family Percidae; genus Percina; species Percina caprodes. The sequence continues at coordinate 1,473,345 of JABXJD010000014.1, forward strand.
TTGGTAAATGTGTGGGAGGGATATTTAAAATAGGCTGGGAGGAGCTCCACTGGCGGTTACCTCCTTTCTCTTCTGTTTACTAATCCGTGCACTCTTCTCCAGCCTATAGTACTATTTCAAAAAGCTCTGGGTATGGTCTTTTTTTTTAACAGATTATTTATGAAACCATTGTTTGGTTTCAGCTTACTGATGGCATTTTTTGTCATTGGTTTGAGCGTTTATGTCCTTGCAGTCACATGTATGCATTTACCCTTTAACTTGACTGTTTTTATCCAGTGTACTAATCTGATTTATTCCCCTGTAGAGCTCCAGTATGTCAAAGCGGCGCTCGTCGGAAAGGGGGTCTGGAGAGACATCAGGCAGGGCCAGCAAGCTGCAATGTCCTGGGATATCCGGCAATAATGCCAAGAGAGCCGGGCCCTTCATCCTTGGTAAGGATGGAAATGGTAGTCGTGTGTGTGGGGGTGGGGGTGTGCCCCCTAGTGCGCAATTTTGTAGACATGTGCAACTTGAGTGTGCAGGAAATTGGGGAAAGGTATTTGTGTTGTGTGTGTGAATGCGAGTTGTGGGGTGTCTGTGTGTACGCACGCCTGAGATAAGAATGTGAAGAATTTAGCTGATCCCCCTAACATCGGCTAGAAAGGTCTAAGTCTGAGTTGCAGCAAGGTTATTTCCTCCCTCTGGAAAATGTCTCTGTCCCATACTCTCAAACTTGGTTTCTACGTCACAGTTCTTCCACTATTTGCAGTGCAGAGTGCCAAAGAAAGCATTACACTAGGGGTGTTAATGGTTACGCGCACATGCAACCTTTTAATGAGTTTTAGTGAGAGCACACACTCTGGCATGTAGCCTGCCTTTTGGTCATGCAGCTGTTCCTTTTCTTATCCTTGCAGGGCCTCGCCTGGGCAACTCACCAGTGCCCAGCATAGTACAGTGTCTGGCCAGAAAGGACGGCACTGATGACTTCTATCAGCTCAAAGTAAGTCTGGTTTGGCACATTTTCGGGGGTTTATTTCATTCTCACAAAAAAAACATGGTTCAATAAAATTTGAGCATAACATTCAAAACAAACTTATGATGTGCTAGCAGACACATGAACCTTTGACCTTCCTTTTATTGGTGTTCATTTTATGGCCCCTTGTTTCAGCCGGGCAATCTGTTTATTGGGGCTATCCAATGTCTGTTACAAATGGGAGGGGGCTATAGAAAGGGGGTGAAAAGCAGGGAGGAAGGTAGTGCCCCTGCAATGTCGATGTTTAACCTGCACGACCATATAGTGAGTCAGTGCGTGACCCTTGCTTCATACCCGTGGCTACAGCACCTCAATGTCTGCTGCATAGCTTGTTTGCTTAACATTGGTATATTAGCCACTGTTTTAAAGCGGCAGAACCCTTATACCTTGTCTGGGAACCAGACAAATCTGCGAGCCCATGTTGTATTTGCTCTGGCAGATACATCTGGTCGCCCTCCGCATTGGACAGATTTCCAGCAACTCAAGAACTGACGTGCCAATCAAAACTGTTTATCTAATATGGGCTGTGTTGGAGATGATGACTGTGAAAAGAAGCTCTGTTGAGGCATTATCGAAACCAACCAAGATGGCATAGGCTGATATGGAACTTTCTGTCAAAACCGCTATCGCGTAGCCTCACATTTACAGACCAAATTGCAAATAAAACATTAAATGTGCTACTTTTGCTACTACATATGCTAAACATGGAATGAACAAGCTGAAATAATAACAGCATGAATGTAATAGTGTGTAGATTATTTGCCTATTAGGATGGCAGTGTAAGGCATGCACCTAATGAGCATGGATGTATAGTTTATTGACATGGAAATGGACACAGTGTCTGGAGAAAGGCAGCCTACTTAGCCAATAGGCAGCTTTATTTGTATAGCACATTTCAGCAACAGGGCAATTCAGAATGCGTTACACAAAAACGGTTAAACAGTTAAAAAATAAAAAAAGATAAAACACAAGGAAAAAAGTTACAATGCCGTATAAAAGATTAAACATTAAATAAATGAACAACCATTTAGAGAAAGGCAACATCAAAAAGAAAGGTCTTCAGCCTTGATTTAAAAGAACAGAGTAGCAGCGGATCTGTTTTCTGGAAGTTTGTTTCAGATATGAGGAGCATAGAAACTGAACGTTACTTCCCCCTGTTTAGTTCTGACTCTGAGGACAGAAAGGAGACCTGTCCCAGATGACCTGAGAGGTCTGGGTGGTCCGTAGTGTAGTAGATCAGAAATGTATTTTGGCCTCAAATCGTTTAGTGATTTATAAACTAGCAAAAGTACTTTGAAATCAATTCTTTGAGGAGCAGGAAGCCAATGTAAGGACTTCAGAACTGGAGTGATGTGGTCCACTCTCTTGGTCTAAGTGAGAACTTGAGCAGCAGCATTCTGAATCAGCTGCAGCTATTTGTTTTTTTTTGGGAAACCTGTAAAGACACCGTTACACTAGTCAAGTCTACTGAAGATGAAAGCATGGACAAGTTTTTCCAAATCCTGTTGGCACATAAGTCCTTTAACCCTTGATATATTCTTAAGATGATAATAGGCTGACTTTGTAATTGTCTTAATGTAGCTGTTAAAAATCAGGTCAGAGTCCATGATCACACCAGGATTTCTGGCTTTGTCTGTTGTTTTTAACATTGATGTATGAAGCTGAGGGCAGACTTTTAATTGTTTCTCTTTTGCTCCAAAAACAGCCACCTCAGTTTTTCCTCCATTTAAGTTCTGGCACATCCAGCAGTTAATTTGTTCGATGCACTTGCTCAGTTTTTGTATTGGACTATAGTCCCCTGGTGATAAGGTTATGTAAATGTGTGTGTTGTCCACATAACTATGGTAACCTATTATTTTTTTTTCCATAATCTGAGCCAGTTGGGAGCATGTAGATGTTAAACAGAAGAGGCCCCAGAATGGAGCCTTGGGGAACTCCGCACGTCATATTTGTATGCTTGGATGCATAATTATCTATTGACACAAACTAATGCCCATTCTTTAAGTAGGATTCAAACCAGTTTAGTACTGAGCCAGAAAGGCCAACACAGTTTTTCAATCGGTCTAGTAATATGTCGTGGTCCACCGTCTCAAATGCAGCACTGAGAAGTAATGCTAAGACTGAAATTTTGCCACTATCTGTGTTAAGGTGGATGTCATTAAAGACTTTGACAAGAGCCGTCTCAGTGCTGTGGTGTGGTTGGAAACCTTACTGAAAGGTATCAAAATATTGTTTTAGTGACAAGAAATGGTTGAGTTGTTTGAAAAAATGCTTTTTCAATGATTTTACTTTAAAAACAGAAGGTTTGTTATCAACCTATAGTTGTTCATTAGTGACGTGTCTAGATTGTTCTTTTTTAAGAGTGGCTTGCTTACTACAGTTTTCAGGGCCTGTGGAAAGATACCTCAAAGAAGAGACGTGTTCACAATCTGTTGAAGATCAGAAAGCAAACAATTCGAAACATTTTTGAAAACACCGGTTGTTAGAATATCAAGGCAACAGGAGGTTTTCAGATGTTGTATAATGTCTTCCATGTTTTTATGGTTGATCATATGAAATTCTGTCATATTGGAACTAGTTTTGCTTGAACACTGTGACAACACATATCCTGTACTTGATATGGAGGCACTGAGTGTTTGTCTAATCTTCTGAATTTTGTCTTTGAAAAGGAGCCAAAATCATTGCAGGCCTTGGTATATAAAAGTTCAAATGCTACTGGTACTGGAGGGTTTGTTAACCTATTGACAGTAACAAACATTTCTCCATGGGGATCTTTTCTTACCAGAGACAGCTTTGCCTTTAGTGGGAGCAATGGCATCAATAACATTTGTAATTTTACACTTGAAATTATCTACAAGCTCAGTGACTGAGACCCCAGAGAGGGCGGGTGTGGAGGACAAAAGCTGAATGAATGTTTCACTGGTGTTTTCCTTGAAATATCATTTTCTGATTAACTTTGTTTGGACACTTTTGGGCACCGAGATAGTGCCGTTAAAGAAAACACAGGAATGATCAGAGAGCGCAATGTCAGTCACCGCAACCTTGGAAATATTCAGACCCTTCAAGAGTGTGCCACTTATTGTGACACAGACAGGAAATGCACTGAAGATGGCATAACTAAATATAAAAGCGCATGGACTTTTCTGGGGCTAAATCTAAGTATTTTTTTATTTTTATTTGTGTAACAGTGTTTATTCTTGTTTCCCCTGATTGCCAAGACATTGGAAAACAATTTTCAAAAGTCTTGTTTTATTATTGTTCTCTGTGGGATTTCAATACATTTCTGTGAATTCCGTTTCCATTTTACATTCTTTTAATATCCCTGCAGCATACATATCCTGGTAGCTCAGGTTGTCCTGAAACAAATTATGTCTATAATTTGATTGAATGAATTACAGAGTTGATGTTATACAAGCATTGTTACACAAGGATAACAGGCAACCCAAATATTTGGAAAAATGGCGTAGACCCAAGAGGCTTAAATGATTTGAGAAGATGAGCTGCACACTAAATGGTTAAAGCACTCTTTCCGCTGTCTGATCCTGTATCATCTCTTGTCTTGTGACCCCTGTTTGCTCTGTTCTTGTGTGTGGTTACGATAGATCCTTACGCTGGAGGAGCGAGTGGACTCTGCAGGGGAGACTCAGGAGGAGAGGCAGGGGAAGATGCTGCTACACACAGAGTACTCCCTCCTTTCTCTGCTGCACAACCAGGATGGGGTGGTCCACCACCATGGCCTCTTCCAGGTAGACCGGCAATTAAGTTACATGTCTGACATGTGCGTAGCATGTCATCAGTCAAATAATATCATGGACCAAAAAAAGAAGTGTGTCTTTAGTGAATGGTGTATTAGTCAGCACTGTGTGGGCAAGTAACCTGTCTTCCCATCTGCCGCCTCCTCTAACTTTATTATTCCATATTTTTCTCTCTCTCTCTCTCTCTCTCTCTCTCTCTCTCTCTCTCTCTCTCTCTCTCTCTCTCTCTGTGTTGTCTCTCTTTCACATCCTGTCTGTGCCACTCAGCCAGTGTTCTCAGAATAGCAACATTGAGCTATGCACTCTGATTCATCTAGGTCTGTAATATTGATTGAAATATTATGGTGCATCTCCACTGTGAGAGAACCAGTTAATAATGTACGCTTTCAGAGGTGCTGACTGCATCTAAAAAAAAATAAATAAATAAAAACTGACAACCTGATACAGAAATCAATAACAAGTGGTGACTCTGCTAAGACTGTAGTTGGAAGAAGAGGAATGGCCTTTGTTATTTGTCCTCCACCACCCGGTGTAGATGAAGTGGTGAATGTGTCTTGTTCATCGGTAACATGCAGTCTAAGCTGAATGAATCTGCTTAATCAGCCTGCATATTACAGGACTCCATTCAGTTTGAGGGATGCTTCAACTTATATTGATTAGACACTGTTGGAAAGTGCCTCTTTAAACGCATAAACTACTCTGTCCTTCCTGAAGTTAGCTGCTCACCCACTTCTCTTTTATTATCGTTGTTCCCAAGGATCGAGCCTACGAAATAGTGGAGGACATGGAGGCCAACAAAGTGCGCAAGATGAAGAAGCGGATCTGCCTTGTGCTTGACTGCCTGTGTGCTCATGACTTTACCGACAAGACTGCAGATCTAATAAACCTCCAGCATTACGTTATAAAGGAGAAACGACTGAGTGAGCGCGAGGCCATTGTCATCTTCTACGATGTGGTGCGTGTGGTAGAAGCCCTTCATAAGGTGAGTCAAGGATGGAGTTTGGTGCACTACTCCCAACAAAAAGTGCTCTCTTCTAAAAAAGAAATACTAAATAGAATTAAACGTTTTCTATTTTTTTCCGATTTAAGAGAGCTTGAATACTACAAAAAAGCTTTTGTCAACTGTCTGAGACATTGCTTTATTGTTAGTTAGTTGCCCATCCTTTCTGATTACTCATTTCCCATGCTCGTGGACCAGTTTAAAGAAAACAAGCTGATTGTTTTGATACCAAATGATTCATTAGATGCAATCTGACCAAACGTTTGTTCTCTCTTCTTTCTTTCCTGCATGCAGAAAAACATTGTGCACAGAGACCTCAAGCTGGGAAACATGGTGCTGAACAAACGGTAAAATGAAACTCATTCTCTCATTTGGTCTTGCCCATCATTTGGCTGGCCAATAACCTCTCCTATTATACCTGGTCAGTCATTTTAGCCTGCCAGTAAGTCATCCTGTCTCCGCTGACGCGTGCGAGAGGTCTCAGCCGGCCCTAGCAGGCTGTATCCAGTGTGCATTTGGCTTAAGACCCAAGTCGGGGTCACATCCTCAGAGTAAGAGTGAGATCAATTGTAGGAACCTAAAGCCTTGCTCTCTTGTGCCCAAGACTGGGTACTTGTCTGTGTTTTGAGTAAAGGCTGATGAGTCATTCTCCATTGCTGGACTTTTGGAAGCGGAAGGTAAACTGGACTCTGGTGCAAACAGAGCAAAGAATATGCTACTGCTTTGATCTCGGTTGAAGAGTGAGCAATGTTATATGGCACACAGGACTCGGTGAATGCACCTCAGGTCACATAGTGCCGCAGTTCAGATTGGCCCTGCAGGATGGAAAACTACTCATCTGTGAAACACTCTTCAACACTATGTTTAGAGTGTATGATAGATGGGGTGTGTATTTTGATTGAATTTGTCTAAGCTTAGATGATTCAGCTAGATTTTGCATTGGATCTATAGAAGGTTGCCTCTAAACAGCAGAGGTCTGCATACACATTCTTGGAGACTCTTACAATCATCCCACAAAACCGACCTTTTTATCTGGAAGGTCATGACTATCCCCAACACACACACACACACACACACACACTCTCTGTTCCTGCGCTTGCTACACTCACCTTCACATCCAAACATCGAGCATGCTTTCATCTCGCACAAGTGAGCATAATCATGGCATTGCCTCACTGCAAGTATACGTACGTGCAGTGAGATGTCAAGTTCCTCGGCTTATCTTTTAACCACTTGCACACATCTCCGACATCACAGCCTGTTGCCCCTCCAGCAGCAGTAGCAGTAGTAATGGTGGTGATGAAACAGAGTGTTTTGGCCAGCAGAAGGGGGGGGGAAGCAGACGAGCGGAACACTCCGTCCCAGCTGTAGAGAAAGGGGAGGTCTGCCAAAGGCCCCATAGCTCCGAGCTGACTCACACTGCAATGCATGACACACACACACACACACACGTACACACACACACACAGTCATTTATTTATTTACCCTCTACTCTGCTTTTTCTCTATTTTCTTTTACACCCCAATCATTTTCCTGCTTTTATTGTCTTTCTGTTCTATGCCCTTTGTCATATCCCCCTTTTGTCTTTTAATTTTTCCTGTCCCCTGTATGCATCATACTTTGCTTGCTTGCATATTTCCTCTGTCACTCCACCCTGGATGTGCATGAAGTCTGTATGGGAAGGACGCGGCCCATTTTAGATGCAGACCAATCCCAAAATCCCCTCTCTGCCCCTGCTGCTTGTTGTCCCTTTCGGAAATGTACCAATGCCATCAACAAGCTCAGCAGTTTATGCACGAATGATGTGATTTCCTCTTGCAGAGCCAGCTGTTATAAAAGCAGGATGTCATAAGTCAATCTGCAGGGTTGTTGTATGTCAAAGCCAATTGACTTCCTAAATTCTAGTTGCACTCCTAAGGGGATGTTAATTTATGGAGACACACCGTAGCAAGGTGTTGTTTTTGTTTTGTTTTTATTTGTTCCATAGAGCTCCTGTTTGCATCACCATATTTGCTATATGATGAATTTACCCTTCTCACTTAGAAGTTTGTGTGTGCTGTCTGGCACAAAAGAATGCATTCTGTATTTCTGTAATTGTCATTTCTGATATTATAATATAGATTTTTGATAAATATTCTCCAGAAATGAGTTAATGACTTAGTGGGTAAAGGTAAAAAACAAAAAAAACAACTAGAACAGTCTGGTAAGTTCAGAAAAATCACTTTACTGTAATGCAGTCTATAAAACCAGTTAAAGACAGCACTTACCATATTACGATATATCCAAAATCTAAGACGATATCTAGTCTCATATCACAATATCGATACAACATCAATATATTGCCCAGCCCTACTGTAAAGTTTGGGTACCAGTACAACCCTCCACATCACGGTTCTGAGAAAATGATCTGTAGAAGTTGCCATGCGTTTAACCTCCTTTCTCGTCAGTTGGTGTATTTTCAGCAAAATGTTGGAGTAAGGAAGGGGAAATCATGAGGCCTAACTTATGCGGGGTCACATGACCAGGGAGCAGAGATGATGTGGTCTCCCGTCAGTCCTCAGGGACCCTTGCCTCACGAGACAAACATGCAATTTAATTTATCCAATCTCTGGTGTAAGAGCAGAAGCCTGCGTCGTGATGCACATAGACAAAGGAACAGACTCCTTTTCATAAAGGAAGCTTTCATGTCAAGGGTCCTTGAAGCATTGCACTCTTTTCTGGCCCATCTTTGTGCAGATCACAAGGCCCCTGTGTGATTAAACAGACTTGGATCACGCAAGCTGTTTTAAGGGTTGGATCGCATAAGTAGCTGGGAATTATGTGAACCGAAATGTTCTAAGGGAAGATTGAGATTGGAGCATTTGCTTGAAAACTGAGTGTTCGACAGGAATTGGCTCCAGCCACTGTAATGGGAGCAGTGAGTGTGTGTGTGTGTGTTGGAGCAGGGTGTGAAAGTGAGAGAGAATAGGGGAAGCTGTTGACCTCAGGCTTTTTAGAAAGCGGATGTGGGTGAGGAGCGTGATCCAGAGAGGTCCCAGGCTCTAGACTGTGGCTGCTTTTGTGTATGCGCTCATTTTGCTTTTGAGTGCATTTTTGTGTGTGCGTGTTCACCATGGGAGTGATTGTGTGGGTGCACTTGGAGTTGTGCGTTTGTGTACATACTTTAAATGTTCTTCTATATACTTGTTTGCCAACCCATCAACATGCAGGCTTAGTCATCGAGACAATTATCCAAAGCCACAAGTTGACTCATATGTTTGTCAAAGTGCAGCTTTTTATTTTCTCTTTCTCTGCTGAAAGAACACAGCGGTATAGAACATTGTCCCTCGGCTTTAATACTGTTTCACTCAGCTACAAGCAAACTCAATTTACTGACTCAGAAAAAGATCTTATAGTGCCACATTGTTTCCACAGACACCAAATTAATCAAACATCGCTGGTAACATCAGTGGGTCTTCTCAGACTTCTGAAGTGCCAGTGTGGTTTGTGTGGTCTTGTTCTTGATACGTCTCATGCCTGGTGTAGGATGATGGCCATCAGCTGAAACAGTGATGTTGATAATAATAAACTTCATGTAGAGCTTTAGAGTTTAAATAAAGCTTAATGGGTAAGGTACAGGAACACATGACAAGATTAAAACATGAAGCACATTAAAGAGAAAATGTACTTTCATAGATGTAAAACAGTGTTTTATCTGTGTGTACTTTTCTTTATCCTGAGCTTTTCATTTGGGACAGCTGTACAGTAGATTTAACTTTCAAACAAGACTTTTAGTTGTTAACCACTGACAATCAAGATCAAGGTTTTTTTTTTTTTTTCTTCTTCTAGAAATAAACATGCATACCTTTTTTTTAATATGGAGAATGTAACAGCTGCAGAGGAAATTGTGTGGACACAGAGATCTCCTGACAGTTTAAGATGCCTGTAAGAAGATTAAGACTCTTATGTTGAATGCTTTGCGAAGAAGAACCTATATCCGAACTGCAAGTACAACATAGGGAGATAGGCTGGGTGTGCATACTGTTTTGCATCTGGTAGTCATGAGATACTGATGTATTTTTAAGGCCCAGTGAACCATGAAACTATTAAAACAACAAGGCATGCTAGCAAGTTCTCCCTGCCTCTGTCAGCCTGTGTTTACTTCATGCTTTGAGCTATGAGTGTGCAGCGTTTCACATTCTAAACTCAAATGTGTTATGATGAGAAACACTGTTTTGCCATGCTTTGATCAAGTTAAAGAGGAGAATACTGGAGTGTATTTATTAGCAGTGGGGGTAGTGGGTCACCATTTGATTCAAAATTAAGTATATTTCAAGTATAAAAGTTATTTATCAGACATGTTTGTGTGCGCTTCCAGGACTCACCGTATCACTGTCACCAACTTCTGCCTGGGAAAGCACCTGGTGAGTGAGGACGACCTGCTGAAAGACCAGAGAGGAAGTCCAGCCTACATCAGCCCTGATGTGTTAAGTGGTGAGTGGAAAAAGAAAAATGATTTGTTGCATGCATGTTTTTAGTTTTTGTCACTTTGAAAAACTGACAACCCAGCAGTCACACCTGCTTTTGCAGCAACTGATGTGTGACTATGCACAGGTGTGAAAACCTTCACTATGTTTTGACACTGTCCACTTGTGATGTGAAATAGGGTTGTGAAGTGTATTACTGGCAAGTGAAAAACAATTATTTAATGTATTTACCTATACACAATGCTACAAGACTGAGCATTGTTGACCTATGTCCAGATGGAATCCTTGGATTCATTTAAATAGCGTTGTGTAATGTTAAGCAGTCAGTTTTGTGTTCGATTTTCTGGTTATTGGGCAACAAGAAAGGGGTTGTGTTGCAATCTTGGACTAGCAAAAGCTAGGAATAGCTTCTTTTTTCATCTTTTGTTTGTGTAATCACAGTGATGTTGCGTTTTCTCATGGCGTGTGTTTGCGTAGAAAGCTACTTTCCTCATTTTGTGAAACGTATTGTATTTGTCTGAAAAAAAGCAGAAATTCCTTTAATTGTTTAGATTCACAATGCTCATTTGTCACATTCAATGTGCAGACCCGAGTGCCAGACACACCAATCAGGTTGATGCTTGAGCATGCATTTCCATAGCGACTACAATGCAATCCCACTGCTATCCATTTAAACGCTGACTTCCAGAACACTGTCCTGGACAGTGTACAAGATTGAGAAGAAGAACTTAAAAACAAAATCGTCCAGCTCCAACCACTCAAATTGTAGCTAAAACCCGGGTGTGTGTATATCAGCCTAACGTGACAGGCACACAATTAAACCGAGCTTCAGTGACTCACGCACCGATGACTCACCGGAGGGAAACTACTCCCATCTACCCCCCCTCCCATCCCGTGAATGTCTGTGTCTTTAACATAATTGCCTGTCGCTGCCGCCTGCCTAGCTGTAACAGCACCGCTGGTCATGCAAAGCCATGATGCCATGATGCCATGATGCCATGATGCCATGATGCGGCAGCCTCCACAGCTCCAGTTTGTTCATCGCCAATACATGGCTGATTTCTAATGTTTCATGGTTGGTTATAGAAACAGTTCCCAGCTCCCATTTTAGTCGGCAGTGTGCTGGAAATTGTCATCGCTTCTTTGTTTTTGCTCATCTCGTTAATTATTAGACCTGGTGACTTGATACAAATTGCACTTGTTAAAGGGTTGATCACCTCCTGAGTCACACAGGCAAAGCTGGATGTTATATACGCGCGCACACGCACACACACACACACACACACACACACACTGTCGGTCTATTCTATCAGATTTTGGAGTATAGCAAAGCACTTCTTGCCTCCATTTCAAATGCCACATCATATTAATCCAACACTGATATATATTATATTAATCCTTTCCTTCCTGTCTCCAGGTCGGCCGTACCGGGGTAAACCCAGTGACATGTGGGCTCTTGGCGTGGTCCTGTTCACCATGTTGTATGGCCAGTTCCCCTTTTATGACAGCATACCTCAGGAGCTCTTCCGCAAGATCAAGGCTGCAGAGTACTCCATCCCAGAGTGAGTATGAGACTGGAGCTCCAATCAAAGCAATGAAATCAAAGGGTTACAGCATATTCAAAATATGAATAATTGTATGTGTTTTTACCAAATCGTTTTTGCCTACTCCATCTTTAATTAAAGCCACATTTTCATATTCATTTTGGACCTTAAGAAATGGCAGCGTACTCTTGCAATAGTGGCTTTGTGACTTAGTCACATTTTAGTCAAATAAAAACTGTCTGTTCCTGTTCTCCTTCATCCCCCTCATAGGGACGGCCGTGTGTCTGAGAACACTGTGTGCCTGATCCGTAAGCTGCTGGTGTTGGACCCTCAGCAGAGACTTACTGCAGGAGAGGTGCTGGAGTCTCTTGGTGGCATCATTGCATCATGGTAATTGCTCCCCCTGCTGGATGTTTGAAAAGTGACATTTAATGTTTGGAGTGTCAAGTCATGATTAAATGTTTGTTTGAAGACATAATTGTAATGAATTTTGTGTAAAACGTCTACTACTAGCTGCCTTAAGTCTTTAAAGATTTCTGCCGGTTGGCTTCACGTTTATGATTAGATTACTTAGGCACTTAGAGCCATAGTGATTCAACATAGGTCATTTCAAATTGACAAGCTCACTGTTTTAATCATCATCTTTGTTGTGTTTTCCTCATCACAGGCAGTCTGTTTCATCGTTGAGTGGTCCTCTGCAGGTGGTGCCTGATATTGACGACCAGGTCAATCACTCAGAACATCTGCAAGACGTAAGTTATTGGAGAACCATGACATCTCAGATTTGAGCCTGAAGCTAAAATACAGCTACTTTAGGATAGAGCATTACATGGATGCAATAATGTATTTCTGTGGTTTTGCCTTTTACATTACTTCTTTTGATACACTTTAGAACAGATTTGCTTCCATCAGCTCAGATGTTGTAGCACATTGAACAGACTACATTTTCTTCCCTCAGGCCAAGGTGATAGAAGAGTCTTCACAGTACGAGTTTGAGAACTACATGCGCCAGCAGCTGCTGTTGGCTGAAGAGAAAAACACTATCCATGAGACCAAGAGCTTTCTCACAAAGCGCCAGTTTGGCAGCCTCCCACCTGTAAGGCGTCTGGGCCATGACGCCCAGCCTGTCAGCCCGCTAGATGCTGCCATCCTGGCACAACGTTTCCTCCGGAAGTAGTCCCCAGCTACCCATGGCAGCCTCCATGACCTCCCCAGGAAATACAGAGACCTGTGGAGTTCAGAGAGGACTGAGGAGGATAAGCCCAGAAACTGAACTGGCATACATTAGGCCTAGCCTGAACCAGCGTGCAGACCACCCCAATGCGAAGGTGGGCTTTGGGCAAGCTAGGTGGAGCAGGTGTGAGGAGGGCACCAGAACAAACTGCCTATTTAAAAACGTCACTCCTCGTGTCTGGATCCTCCAGTGAAACATGGAAAGTCCCGAAAGGAAGATATGAACCAAAGGTTCCTTGCCCTCAGGTCACCCACAGTCAGATCTCACTGTGCAACCAACCTGATGACACATTCACCCATGGGGCTCACACAGTGTTCGGTCAAGAGAGACGATTAACCCCATATTCCTCCTCCTCTTGAGCTCTCCCTACCATAACACTTCCCTCAACTCTGGACTCCTGAGCAATACAGGACCAGAATCATGTAGCAACCCCCTCCTATTCCAAGTGGTAAATGGTATTGCCTCGAGTCAGATCCCCTGATCACAGATGTCACTTCTCTATACCTCCATTCCACCTTCCTCCTTTCACTCCTTCCACTCTGCTGTTCTCCTGCACCGAAAAATGATCCAGACAGGGCCCGTCTGTAACTCTGACTTCAAATCAATCTACCTCTCTGTCTCTCTTCTCTGTTGGTAAACCATGCTCACTGTTCTGAGACAAGGGATTGTAACAATGGAGTCTTAATGCCACCAGTGACATAAAGCATTAATGTTTTCTGTCAGCGATAATGCGTTTTTGAAACCTTTCAGTGGTTTAAAAAAAAAAACTCTGAATAAGCTTTTTATCATATTTACCATAAGTAGCATTTCATCCCTACCTTTTTGAAGATACTGAATATCAAAGGATGCGTACATGCATCCTTTTGATATTTGCAGATTGCTTTGTCTCCTGTTTTTGCTCAGCCCTGTGGAAATCTATTTTTAGCATATAGACAGCTAGTGTGAGGTACCTGGAAGTCACAATGCCAAGAACTGAATGGAAAACACTGTTGGATACTCCCTGCCAAGGCATATTGATGGTAACGCTTCCTCAGTGCCATTATTGTGGAGATCAGGCACTGTCATGTTTCTATTGCCAAAAATCATGTCTTAAACTTACTTTTAGCCAAGGAAACTAGTACCCACAGCCTCACTCAGAATCAAATGGCTTCCAGGTATTCCAACTTCCCTGTTTCTCTTTATCAAGAAAGATCATGTTTTTCAGTATGAATGTGAACTGTCATTCTACACTTTGATAAGTCGGCAGTATCCAAAAGTGTGTGCATGTGTGTTTTGGGCCAGGCAAAATCGGAGTCCGCAGAGCTGTCTAGCTGTTGACCTCTGACAGCCACAGGCCCTTTAAGCTATCCTCCAATCGTTGTGTTCTGTTATCTGGCCTGCCTCAGTGGCAGACACTGTGAAAACCAGGGCAGGCTTTGCTGAGACGGGGCTTGACTGAATGTTTTAGCGATTTGTCACTATTGTCATGAATGCTTTCTTAAGATTGAAAACTATCGCATTATTTGCCATTCTCAAGCCCTCTCTCCAGCTCAACTTGTACAGGCTTGTATTGTCTCACCATGTAGCTCTCTATGCAGAGAGACTAGTTGGTGGCCGGTAATCAATACTGTAATTTTTCATAGAGAAATGAAAACGGACTCATAGACTTTAAGTTTAGTTGCTGGGTCTTCTTGGTTATTGATTAATTCTTGTCTTTTATTAAAGGTTTTTTTTTTTTTTTTTTTTTTTTAAACCATGGCAAAGCTACTAACCTGCGACGGTTAGGCATCTATACACTGCAACTTGCCTTTGCATATTGGTACATGCTTTATGCTATTTAGACTTCTTCCTATTTATATCAAACTGATTGCATGAACATAGGCTCTGGAATATTCTCAAATGTCTTTTACTTATTCTTTTTTCCTTGTAATTTCATGTTGATTTATTTATTCACTTGTGTAGATGACCCCTCTCAGCTTTACTTTTTGGATTCCTAAATCATATTCTTGCCATTTTACCACAAAGTCTGCGGTCAACTTAAGCTACACTAATAACGAGACTGACGTTGCATAGTTATATTTTTTACAGAAAAACAAAAATGATACTCGCACATTATCTTGATTTATGTTTGTTGTAGTTTTTTTCTTTTTCTTCTTTTTTTCTGTCATTTACCCCCACACCAGGCTGCACTCTCTGGTCAGTATGTAAATATGTACCATCATGACAGTCCTCTTGTATTTAGTTCCACCCAGTGAGATACCAACTCTCAACACATGTCGGTTGACGTGCATTATAGGCCACGTTGGCCATCAACCACCACATTCAGAGGCTAAAATTATTTGTAAAGAGAGCAGTCGGCATTCTCCCACCTCAATGTGAATTACGTGGGTATACAGCAGTATTGTAGTAGTCTAGGATGTTCATCAGAAAAGGGTGTTTCATGAACACCATAGCCATTGATGAATGCTGACATTACGTGATCTGTCTGTGGAAAGTGTCTTACGCCATCTTCCATGATGCCCTATTACTCCTCCCCTCCCCCCCAATCAAAAAGTGTTTCACTTCCTAGCTAGTGGATTGTACCACATTCAATGTTTGTTTAACAGAGTTGTATTGGTAGACTCCAGTGTGGACTGAAAAGCATGGACATAGTGTGAGGTGTAATTCTGTGTAAAACATGTGACTGTTGCATGATTTTAAACTTGCAAGGTGTGTTAGAGCAACTGATTGAGAATTTAAAGATAATTAATTTTGGGTCCTACGCGGAACTACAAAGCAAAAATAGATATACCCCTTAATTGGATGAGTAGTACAGTCTTAGTAATTTTCAAAATTTTAGTTTTTATGATGATTTTCACCCTGCTTCTGAAGTCCTAAGTCCAATATAACCAATATATTGCTGACTGTTTCAACTGGAAACTTGGTGTAGAATATGACATGGTGTAGTTTAACTTTAAACCCAATGGGATAATGTGTTGTAAGCTGCTTGGTCAGACATGGGCATCTAGATACAGAAAACTGCGTAATTGTACAGATGAAAAACACGTTTGTATAAATAACATATTTTTCTACTTCATCAGATCTCTACATGCATGTCAGCAATAAACTTTGATATGGAAACATGTATCTTTTCTGCAGTCTATGAATTATGACACTTCCTATTACTGCCAGTAGGTAGAGCACTTTCTTAAAAATAAAACCAAACCCAGCAGAGGGCACTTGTAGGACATCATACTCAATGTTCTTCTTTATTGACTTCCACATACTTCTCTACCATATGTGGACAATGCAATCTATAGAAAATGTTCAGTTGCACAGTGCCAGCCTTCTAAATGTGCTTTTTACATGATGTGGTCTCAGGCCTCTGAGGGTGAGACCTGTGTGAAGGATGAACAGAATATAGAATAATTAAGTCTCTGTGCGTCTATTCCACCGGAGTCATGCGGTGAGTTTGGTTTTGGAACAAAACCGAGGTAGAGGTGCTCAAACAGGAAACCTCCGGTGGACTCTTGACAGCACCATGGGACCCTGTGGGGCCGCTCTGCCAGTTCCCTCCCCTCCCCTCAGGCCTTTGAATGTACACACCCCCTCTTAAACAGAGCATTAATTACATTAGAAATAATGTCATGCTTGCCAAAAAATACACATGGAAATCTCATCATATGCAGACCTGACGGACCTATTGGATTACATTTGTGATAATGGCATGTGCAAATGTTTCATGAACAGTTACTATGCAACACTGCTTTGGTCCTGTTTTTATTTTTTTAATGTTTCTGGAGTTGGGGGGGAAAAAAAAAATGGCTTCCAACGAAGGGAATTAAATCTTAACTCCACAATCACTGTGGCATTGAAGGACAAATTAGCAGATCAGATCTTTTTGTCTACCTCCTTTTTTATAGATGGGTTTCAGTCAATAAGTAGTTACCAAAGGCAAAAATGCTGGGCTCTCTGACTCACTGAGCAGATGAATAACAGAGTTCTGAGTAACCTTTCCCACCCTTTTGAGATCCTCACAACGGAGTTTCTCTCAAGTGGGTCTCTCCTCTGGATCATTACAGCCCTATCCCAACATGTTGGGCTGGGAGGAAAAGTCTCAAGGGTCAAAGTTGCACAGATGCTTTGTCCCCATAAACTACAACCAGCTGGCCTTGAGAAGATCCATCCTGAATTCATGTGTTTCTCAAACAAATGGTTGTTCATTAAAGACTACGTCAGACATCTGCAATGCTCTTGCTTAGTTACCTTAGAGAGCATTACGTATTCAATTTTTCTAGAAAAAGGCTGGCATTGTGCATTCGTGTGGGTGGGTGGTTGTGTGTTTTTGTTTTTTACTGGTAGCCGTGTATTTAACTGTTAAAATGTATTCGAAAGTGCACAGCTGCATTTGCTTTGTAGTTATTACTATGTGTTGATGTCTGTCAGAGCGTGTGAATGTGTCTCCAGCTGTGTCCAGCAGGCTGAGGCTTTGTTTCCTCCCTGACGAGACATTCCAGCAAATGCACAAAACCGAACGACTGCCTAAGAAGAGGCCGTATGAAATCAGATGTCTTAAACCTCTAAAGAGTTAAATATAAGATGTCTTGCCGTGGCTGGTGGAAGTTCATCATCATACAATGTCTAGCCTATCCAATCTCTGCCATGTATACTATTTTTAATCAATCTTAATCAAAAAATAAGCAAAGGCAAGAGAATGAACAGAATACAGACTATAGAACAATATGATCATTGAACAAATGCTCCCAATGACAAACAAAATTAATTTCTTAAGGCCCTTTGGGGTTGCAATGAACATCAACCCAGCAAAATGAATGTAGTGAAAATTTGGCATTTGTGTCCTTAAAGAGAGAGAGTGCAGTGAATATTTCATTAATTCATTTGAATCAAACTCAAGAGGTTGTTCCATTGAGAGCATGAATACGTTAAGGAGATCTCATGACAGCATCCCTTTAGATTATGAGGTATTGTATATGCAAAGTTGACAATTTGGCCTGGGAGTGTAGTGCTGGAGAGAAACTGGTTTTCCAAAGTAGAAAAGGTTCAACCTCAGAGGAACATGCATGAAAATAGCTAAAATTTTAGATTTTTGTATTTATTTGATATCCTGTGGGGACAATTGATATGAAGTGTCAATATAGCCAATGGCTGTCTGGAGGGTTCGACAGATTGATTGAACAACCACCTAATAATTATCCTTAGCTCCTAATACTACTGGGTTTATAAAAGTCTTAGGCCTGTCCAGTATAGTGTATCCTATTTAAAGAGGCAGAACACTGAAGAAGCATTTCTATTAGTTTCCACCTTTAAGACTCAAAGCTTAAAGGTGGAAACTAATAGAAATGCTGAATGCTGAAGATGAGATTAGCAGCATTATGATTTGTACTTACAGACATGCTGAGCTTAGTTCATTTTTATTGGCAAGCTGTCATGGCCACAAAACAGGCCTCAAAACAAAGTGTGCATACCCACCCCATATGAGCAGCAAAGAGGGAAAACATCTGCTTAAGGTCGTTCTTTGATTATTTTAAGTTACTCTGTCTTGAGTCTTGCTTTTCATATTTGAGTGTTGTCTAAACAGATGATAAAACAGAAGATCTGAAAATGACAAATGCAATAACGGTACCCTTAACCAGTTCGTGGTGACAACAAAAACATTCAAGTCACGAAGTGTCCAGTGTCGTATTATCCTTGTTTTTATTTACTTCACAGTTCACTTGATCACAGTGACATGCTGCCAGGTTCTCTTGAACTAATACTGTGTGACTTTAAAATCGGTGCTCATGTTCTCTTATACCATGTCTCTTAACATGATACATTAATTTAAGACAAGACATTAAACACGGTAATAAAACCACTAGTCCTCATATTCCTCCCACATTAAAGAGAGCAGTCAGTAACAGACAGTGACTTCAGATGTGGTTGTACAACTGGTGCCAGCAGAAGCAAAGACTTTTTTGTGGCACTTTACACATGATGTTCCCTACAGCAATGTGATCAGAGAACTGTCCAAATCTAATACAGATCATAATTGTTTTCCTGATGAACTGGCTATTTCTCTCAGCAAGTAGCTCTTTTTCCTTTTAAAAGAAACAGCAAAAATATGATACAAAATGTGAAAAATGTTTACGTGTATAGCATTTCATAAACCTCCCTAATAACTGTAACGGTAACTGCAAAGTTTGACTTAATTAAATGACTTTGTTAGTTCAACATTTTGGGAAATATGCTAAATTACTTTCTTTCTGAGAGTTAGTTGATTTAATCAATACCATTGTCGTGTTTGTACAGAGCTGGAACCAAAATACAGTTAGCTTAGCTAGCTTAAAGACTGGATACGGGGAAACAGCTAGCTAAACACCAACACCTTCTAAGCTAATTAACATGTTGCCATCTTGTTTGTTCAATCTATATAAAAGAAAAACCACATAAACAACATACTGTGTGTTAATTACTGAGCTGTGAAAGTGTTGATAGAGAGCCAAGCTAGCTGGTTTCCTCTCTTTCAGTCTGCTGAGTTCATGCATTATTCCACGATGGTTACGCCCGCTGCTTGTAATCACATCATAAATAGCCTAAATTAGCCAGCATTTGGAGGTTGGGAGGTGTCACCTTTGGACAGAGCCAGGCTAGCAGTTCCCCATGTTTTGTGTCTTTGTGCTAAGCTAAGATAACCACCTGCTCCCAGTAGCTTCACATTTCTCATACAAATGTGAGGGTAGTACCAATCTTGTCATCTAACTATAAGTGTATTTTCTAAAAATGTTTTTTTTTCTTCAAATTTTCAGCTATTTTACCACCAGTTTGTTGACCGTTTATTGTAGCTCTTTTCAACAAGTGAGAGATAGCTTCCAGAAATTCCTGATATTTCAGATTTGGAATTACAACTAGGAGGCTGATGTTAACCGTTGTTCCAACGTGGCTGCTCGTAATCATGATATAAGCAATATGACGTAAAAGTGGCCTAAACTAAGCTAAGCGCCTCCTGGCACCAGCACCAGAGTGATATCAATCTTCTCGTCTAACTCCTGAAAATGAGAGCAAATAAGCAGATTTCCCAAGTTGTTTCATACCTTTTTATTATTATTATTATTATTATACTGTTAATAGACCGTGTTAAGTGTAGACTGAAGTCTGATATATAATGTGAGTATATGACTCTTACCAAAAGGTATTCTAACTAAAGCCTCATGCAGACCCAGGGCATAACCTCTCTAACTCATAATCATCTGAAATGCATCAGCGTTTAGCAGAAGATTGTTTACAGCTGCTCTGCGTCTCCTTGTGACCTTGTCCTGTTTCTGTGAGAGAATGAAACACCTCTGTTTCGTGTCTCTTTTAGGATGACATTCATAGCCTACATGACGTATAAATCAGTCTTCAGAGTGTTTGCATTTGATGTGATGGTCCGTCAAATCCTTGCATATTTTGCCTAGACATGGCTTTATTCTGTGCAAAGAAATAACTTGCATAAATCTCAATGGGAACATGCTGAGAAGATCGTGACCAGCAGATGTGGGGTTAAGAAATGGAAGTTTTTTTCTTTTTGTCTTTTCAATTTTTTTTCTTCCTTTACGTACCTATTGAGCAAATTTATATCTGACTCATTTCTTTTTCCGTCTATTCATTCTTCACCTCCTTGAGTCGTCCATCATGAGCAGAAGTGGGAAATCCAAAATGGCGCAAGAATGAGTGTGTCATTTTCGAACTGCCCGCTAACTCTAAACATCTGGTTCTACAGGGAGGAGGGGGACCCTGTCAATGGGTGCCCTTGTCCTCCCTGTCAACGCCATGAGAACAGCCCGCCACAAGGTGAACAAGGAGGCATGTGTGTGTTTTTGAATATGTGTTTATGGACTGACGCTGCCTATATTGGAATGATGTTTGACAGGCATCGTTAAGAGTTACACATTTGTGGAAGGAACTTTCATTTTTCTTCAATCTGCCCTCAAAATAAGTGGCTAAATGTGTGGATCAGGTGTTCTCTCAGCTTGACAATATCCACCGTAATGTAAAAAAAAACCTTCTGTTTATCACTTGAATTGCATTCATGAGACTATAAATGGAAACATTGCTCTCAGTCATGCTTTTAAAGGGTAACACAAAGGTGCTACGACTTCAAAACAGACAAAGACAACTAAAAAAGACTAAATGATTATTTAATGACGTCTCAGGCCGAGCCCTTGCTGTCAGACCACACACAGGTGTCAGCAATAAAAAGGCATTGAATTAATTCATCATCAAGGCACATCTGGCGCAATAACCAAAAAAAAAGATCAGCACACAGAGAAATATTTCACAATTGATCATAATGAGTATAATGGAAAATAGATATAATTCATGAAGAAAAAATACCATCTGTTGAAGCCATCTGGTATGATAGAGTTAAGAGACGGAATAAAAATATTGGGGTGGTGAAGGAAAGCTGAGCCGTATATTTTATTTTGTAAAAAAAAAAGAATTGAAATATGCATGGGCTCCTCAGGGTTATTAATGTTGTTTTTAACCCTCCTCCTGAAATAAAAACCGTTACAGCCTCTCCACAAAAAAATAACAATGAATACATTTCAAAGTGTTTAATTGGTAGAACTTGTTTCATCGTGTACTCCTTGACATCTTAATGCAACCTCCAGCAATTTAATTTTCATTACAAAAAGCACATTTAGTCTTTAATGCTCTCTTAACTTTACTGCCATAAACAGGATTGTGTAGAATGACATGTGATTCGGTTTCTGATCCGTAAGGTTGTTTTCCTTTATGTTGGGACACAAACATGCTCCTTTGTTAAAATGTACTCCTGATCTTGATGTGGGGAATTGTTGCACCAGATGCATGCTGTTGACTAATTACATTGCTGCCCATTTATTACTGCCAACTGTGTGTGAACCATAGACTGTTCATAATAGTATACAGTCTATGGTGTGAACTGGTGTCTGTGGCAATAAATTAGTCGACAACACTTACTGAATAATTTCAACGACTCTGATGAGATTTAGAGTTGCTATGTGTAACTTTAAGTTTGTGTTGATTCTAGCGTCCCCTTTGGACAAAAGCAGTACTGTTTTTACCACACCTGTTGTAAAGGTCTTTTCTACACAGTGCTGTATTACCCACTGTAGATTACTTAGTTAGCGTTACCGTGTATATTAGATACCTGAGGGCCAACCAGGGAGTCGGTTTTATATCATTTAAAATCCCGTAATTGTCTCCATCTGTTGAAAGCCCGACGGAGTGTGACTCGGTTTTGCACGTTGTCTTTCACTTTCCCTTTTAGCTTCTTAGTTGTTAATTTGTTTATTACCTTTTTCTTTGATGGCCCTGCCCCATCAGCCATAACTACAGCACTACCTTCTAAAATAAAATTTAAACACAATTAGGCTTATATCAAGAAATCTTCTGCTATCTTTTACCTTCATTCTTACCAACAGGCTTTTCCGGTGTTATGCCAAAATCTGTGACCTGTCAGAATGTGTGACTGTAGTGGATCCTACCTGCCTTAAATAATTTTGTGACTTCACGGGAAAAATCGGAACCGGACAGAGGCATTAATAAAAACTCACGCAGAAAATCACTGTTAGTCCCATTTGCTGTTACAGGTCATTTATGATCATCAGATAAAAAATTACAGAAATATTTAAAAGATACATATAGTCACTTTAATACACTCTTGTTGGCAAAGTAATAGTCTTGCTTTGCCAGACCATCCATACGCTGCAGAGCGGAGGAGGGTCTGGCTGGTCCACACAGCATTCCGGGATGGGAGAAAAACGTGCTGTGGTTTATTGGCATGTCTTTAAACCAATCAAAATAGTCATGCAAGTAAAAACTCTGATTGGACAGAGAGAGTCTGGATTTACCCTGCAGAAATGTGAGGAGCAGTTAGCCATATACCATAAATCCACCACAAGTTTAAAATTCCAATAGAAAAAAAGCGGAAGGTAACAGACATCGGCAAAAATACGTCCATCCGGCAGAATTTCCTGCGGCACTGGAGCAATCCTTCAAAAAAAGAAGTGGAAAGTAAAGGATATAGACTAGCGAAATAAAGAAGATTCTTCCAGTTAGTCAGCTTTGTTGCTGAGATGTTTGTCATTTGGTCCTTTGTTACTTAGCACACTCCTCCTTCATGTGAATTAGTGTCTGACATCAAGCATGGCTTGAAAACTGTGTACTTTAATCATTTTTTCCAGAGCTTTCAGGTGCCTACAGGATTCATTCTTTCACATTTTCATTGTTATATACTTTGGATTCTGTCCCAAATAGTAGTCAAAGGTTTATCTGAACACCTCAGTTTCTTCTTCTTCTTCTTCTTTGTGGTTTTTAGACAGGCAGATTGTAAAGAAAATATTTGAGGGTCACCATTATGTAAAATGGGAAACTCCTCCTCAAACTAGACTGATGACATAATGTATTCTTTATCATTAAAAAAACAAGTTAATTCAAGAGAGGATAACCAATCCAGTCTTACATGGACTTAATGAAAAAGCTTTTTTTTTTTTTTTAAATACAAATGTTGAAATATGACAGAATCAGGTCCTGGCCTCTGGGACACTTTTGTGAAGGAAAATGTATCTGTGAACGTGCACAATCCCCAAAAAACTCACACTCAAGCCAATCCCACACAGACCAGTTGTGGGTAGAGGGAGTGTTAGCTTGGGAAAAGAGCTGCTGTCCATCAAGGGTGATTACGACTCTCACAGCTGCCCCCACTCAGCACAGTCAGCCGAGCTCTGCTAATATAGTCTGTGCAAAAACTCAGGAAAACATAAACGGTAGTGACACATTATTAAATCAGATACTGTACTTTTCCTAACGGCAGCTCAGCTGCAGAGAAGTCTAAGAGTGATGACTATATTGGGAAAATAATGGTTCCACTTGACTGGATGCATTTACAGTTACACATAAAATCCATAACCTCATTTGGATTATTCAGGTTTCTCTTCCCTGTAATGTATATTTTTGTCGTGGCTCTAGCAACGGCAATTCTGATCTGTCCACCACTTTGGTCCACGCTGAAATATCTCAACAACTATTGGATGGATTTCCGTGCAATTGTATACTCACATTCATGTTCCCCTCAGGATGAATTGTCGTTACTTTGGTGAACAATGGACTTTTCGTCTAGCGCCATCCTCGGGTCATGTCCAATATTTGGTTTCACGACCAAATACCTGCAAAACTAATCTAAGCCTTCTCAGCAGCTTCAGTTGTATTATGTGTTTCATGCTAGCTAGCAAATGGATGCTAGAGACTGTCCTCCCCTGAAAAATGGCACCATAAGTTGTTTGTTCAAGCATCAATTACGACACATATTTACGGTTATAGGGGCTCTAATTAATGAAACACACCTATGGGTTTTATTGTATTAGAGGGTAGGAATTTACAACCTATATTGTTGTATGGTTTGGAGGACTAACTTGTTGGAGGTTGTTGGTATGCTAACTAAACTAATATGATAAACATGGTGAACATTGTACCTGGTAAACTGTCAACACGTACAACAGCATGCTTTGTCATCGTGAGGATGTTAGCATGCCAACATTAAGCTTAAAGCCCTGCTGTGCCTTGTCCTGGTATATCTATGATTTCATGGCACAATCCTTTTTTTTTTATAGTTTTTTTTCAATATATCCTTTGTTTTTGTTCATGTACCATCTGCAATATAAATTGTGAAACATCTCTTAAGGAACATTTTTGGCAGATGGAGACATAAGACAGCTGTTGACCAAAGCACAGAGGAACTTTCATTCTGTAAAAAAACTAAAAAACTAAAATAAGATTAGGTCTGCTTCTGCTTTAGGGTTTGTAATTTAACTTTTGTGAATGGTTTTCAGCAGTGTGGAAAAGCTTTTTTTTCCACTTTAACATCACAAAGTGTAGTCAGTTGAACATATTGAAGAGGCAATGAGTTTTTGGCATCAGTCGTGTGGGCGTTCAACAGCTGAATCATTTACAGAAATCAAGTGATTTTACTTGATGTGTGAATGTGGAGGAAAATAAAGCCACACAGCACTGTGCTGAGAAGCCACAAGACTTTATGCTCATCATTTATGCCAGTAAAGATACCAGATTTACCAAAACGTTGAATAAATTCTGACTCTCACATCCTCCTCATCTTCCTCTCGAGTGCCTCCCACTCCTTCTTCCTGTATCTGTTTGTGGTAAACAGCCCTTGGATTTCCTCTCTTTTTGCCCCTTGAAAAGCGAGCTTTGGCGTGGGCGGTTGAGACATGTCTTTCTTTTTGTGCGTGCTGTAAATATTTTCTCCAATCAAAGAGTCAAACTTCAGAGCTCGGTCTAATCTCTGAGACACACATCAAAGAACAGGATGAAGCCTATGAGTCGAGAGAGAGAGAGAGAGAGAGACACTTAGGGTAGTGTTTGTAGTAAGGAAATTTGTGATTTTATTTCTGCAATTCACAGATAAACAAATGTGGATTACATCATATTGTATTACAAATGAAAAAGCTAAATGCATAAGCCCCACTACACCATTACTTTTAGCAGGTTGTCATGTTGCCGAATGTGTCTTTAAAGCTACTGACTCAGAGTTATTTAATGAAGATACAGCATATCAAGATATTTTTTCACCTTTTAGTCCATTTACTTCAAAGTACATACATGTTCTGGATTTAACCAAGTTGCAAATCCCAACTGCATCGTGTTGCTATAGGTTTTTAAAGGACAAGGAAAACAATATTTTTTTTACATATATTAACAAGTCTGAAGAAATAAAAAGACATAACAATCAAGTGATCCTGAGAGCAAGTACTGTGTGTCATGATCCTGGGTTTTCTTTCATTTCCTGTTTCATTTAGTAGGCTCTTCTCACGTGTAATATCTTGTTTGACTTCCTGCCGTGTCTGTTTTCCCGTCTTTGTGATCGGCTGCTCCGCCCTGATGTCTTTCACCTGTTCCTCGTCAGCCCTCATGGCACCTGTCCCTCCTTATCACCCTCCTTTTCTAGCTATAGTTGTTCTCTTGTTTCATTGTTGAGTTGTCTGCATGTTGTCCTGGCTCTCAGTGTACCTTTTAATGTTAAGTGTTTCTAGTGTTCTTTTTTTTTTTAATTCAGCCCCATGTTTGTTAAAGGTTTTTGTTCTGCCTGACTGCTCTCTTGCTTCTGGGTCCTCCTTTTGAACTCTTTGAAACCGTGACACTGTGTGTATGTATCCAAAACCTGATTTAATTTAGCTTAGCTCCTTTGTGCCAAAAAAAAAAAAAAAAGAATCATCAGTGAGCCTCACCATTGCACTGGCTGACATTATTCTTCATTGTGATGAATGTACTATAACTTATATATGTGTAACCTGTTACCTCATATTCAGTAGGAATGAATGGGCTTGCCACAAAAAAGCATGCATTTGAAAAATGGCCAGCAGTAATAGAAAGTATACCAAGATAAAACTTGCAGTCCTTTAATTCAAGCCTTGCAAGTGTGTCATTTTTTGATTTAGGCAACAATTTGATCCTTTGTTTGGTATGTGTACTTTTATTTTCAGATGCTGGATTGCAAAGTATCACATTTTGACCGTACTTACTGACAGCCACACTGCATATTCTTTGACTTTGTTGCATGAGAAAAAAAAAAGTGAAATTCAAGAACAGAAAACAAAAACCCACCTACAACAGTATTTTTTTCCTGTATCTCTCTTTTTCTGAGTCATCACTCTTCCCACAGAAAGCCACAGAAAGCCGGAGGTAGTCATTATAGGCCTCCCAGGGTAATGCTTGAGTGACTGCTCAGGTCTATTCTTGCTCAGTCAGGGTGAAGTGGGTGCCCAGTGGTTCTTATCGTAGACATTGGGTGACAAACATTCGTATAGGGTGTAATTCTTGCGGTCGTGTCTTCAACCCCAATGAGGCATGGGTGGAGTGCCACTTACTAAAACCAAACCAGGATTTCCCAAGTGGTGCCAGGCACCCATGGAGAAGAAACAAGTCTGAACCGTACTCTGGGTACATGCTGGCCCAAATGTGAATTCCTCAGGGGTTTGGTTTGGGACCTGTCCAAATCCTGGCTGCTGGTTTGCTTTCCAATTCCATAGTTTTGTTCAGGGCTGTAACAGTGGATGTAGGGAAACAGGACTGAAGTCTCCAGATGTCTGTCGTCAGCGCAGATTATGTCCATGTTTGGAGGTGCACTGTGTCTGCAACCTAGTTGTTCTTACTAAGCAGACTGTTTGGATTTTTTCACGCGGTTGCTGTCAGTCATTCTGGAGGTTTGGTTAGTTAGGGATCAGTCTGGCCTCTTTCATGACAGGTCATTGAGTCTTCAATGAGCTGTTTGTGTTCTGCTGCTGCTTAATCTGAAGATGTTATAAAAACCTAATCTTTCTTTCTGTCAAACTTTGCCAACAACACTTTGCCCAGTTATGTTAGGGCTTCCCTAACATGCATCAAGCTGTGTTACATGTATTATTCATAAGAAGCACACACCGTTTAGTCAGAAATAGATGACAGCATGAAGTACAGCACACACAGGGTGTGTACTTTGGCTTTGTTTAGATTTAGAAAATTAAGACCTGCTCTTTTCATGTCTTTTAAAGAATGGGCTCTGCCTCTTTTTAAAGGCAGCAGTGGCTGAAGTTCCTGACAGGCCATCATTTCCCTTGAGGAAAAAAAAATAGCAAAGCTATATAATTTCTGAAAGTGACGCAGTGTTCTGTGTGAAATACACTGAAATAACATGGATAAAATCACTGTTTCAGAAGCCTGAATATTACACAGATAACATCTCTTCCTCTGTTAATTAAATTCACCAGCAGAGAGATTTCAACTCTGGGAACCCTTTAAACTCTGCACTGCCCTTTTTTGTGTGTTTAATTTGGACGCAAACACTTTGATGTCACCAAGTGACTAGTTTCTAACAATTACTAAATATATGCAATGAACAAATCAATTGGATTTCCAAAACGTCCTCCAGTTAAACCAGCCATTATGAATATACAGAAAAAAACATTTGAAAAATATGGACAGGTGGGCCAAAATTTTCCAAATTGGCCCCCTTTCCTCATTCGTAGCCACTCCAGCACCACCACCCATCGTAATCTCTAATTCCAACACATATTTCAAATAAGCTGTTGGTCATTAGCCCAGTAGTAGCAGAGGTCTCTAACAACCATTTTCAAACTCGTTATCATAGACCCATCCAAGCCATGCTTGGTTACATATAGAAACCCCCATATTGTAAACATACCTAAGAAAACCAAACATCTGCTGAATGCCCTAGATCTCTAGTTTGTGTTTGTAAAGATTATTGAGGCTGTGATCATCCTAGAAGTCACAATAGGTAATTTTATAAAATGAGGTCAAGTTTCAGAAAATGGTCCCAGTACAATGAAATGACAGATGAATACAATTGGACTCATTGAATCCAGTCTCAGAGTCTCATACTCAATTTTTGCAATTCCAAGACCCTTTTTAGGGACCCCACTATGCAGAAATAATGAAATACACCATTTTGAGAAATGGCATGCCGTTTTTTCCCTCGCCAAAATTTAGTCTCACAATGGAGCGTTATTTAGCCCCTTCTAGACAACATAGTGCCAATGGATGCCTTAGGTTGTCTAGTTTCCATATGATACCAGTGTCTTCACTCTAGATCTAAAACTGAGCCTGCTACGGTGGCCTTTATTTGCTTATTTTCTGACTACCTAGTTTTCTTCTACCTAAAATGCTCCTTTACACTTTTTATAGACCAGAAACCAGGCTATGGTCTCTCTGCTCCTTTCATTTTCTTGTTTTCTCTCTGCACCCAGGCTATTTGTTTTGAGCCCCTAATTTTTGGTGAGGCATTTTGACGTAGTTAGTCAGGCTGCAGTTCACTTTACATCTTCCCATACATTACACATGCATGTGTGTTC
The DNA here is from genome assembly GCA_013375575.1 of Percina caprodes. Lineage (NCBI taxonomy): Eukaryota > Metazoa > Chordata > Actinopteri > Perciformes > Percidae > Percina > Percina caprodes. The sequence continues at coordinate 1,502,198 of JABXJD010000014.1, forward strand.
TGCACATCTGACTCTGTTATTGTAAAGATGGTGTGGTCCATTTTTGATCACAATGACTACAGGGGGGGAAGTATCAGATGACAAGTTAAAATGTGTGGTAATAAATCATCATAAATCAACAATAAATCATGGAAATACATAAAACTTGTAATGTCAGTGATATAAGTCAGTCAGTAAATTGTCAACCACAGACCTTGACATGCCCTTTACTCTTTTGTTCGGTTTCTTTTATATCTTGCCATAATGCATTTTTATGTCTTATGTAAAGCACTTTGAATTCCTTGTTGTTAAAAGGTGCTATACAAATAAAACTTGCCTTTCCTGATTGGTAAAGAATTACAAGCCAGCAATGAAACAGAAACTGAAATGTCTGAAGTCTCTCCACACAGTCCTTATGAAACTTGGACTCCCATTTTGACTACAACATTATCTTCTCCTCCATCTGTGGAAATGCTTTGCACTAAAACCCAGAGCATATTTTTGCTGCAGTGTTCTTGATGTAAATAATCCCCAGTACTGTACAATAAGCTTTTAGAGGGCCTGTCTGTTATTTATTATAGGCTCCCGCTGATCCCACTCTTCTATCAGCTACACACTCGCCACCTCAACAGAGTCCTTCATTCCAAACACGTGTAGTATCAGGAGGAGCAGCAGGGATTCAGACAGTGGACGGGACCAGGAGAGATTAATGTCCACGGAGAGTAGCAACTGTTCTGTTACAGAGAGAGAGGAGAAAATGAATAACTCTAAAGGCAACATTTCAAAGTTCTTGAGTAGTTTTTGTGCTGGTGTACACATTTCAAAGTAAGTATTTGCACTGTAATAATGTATTTTATGTCCTTAACTGGCACCTCCCTCTATCACCATGATTCTATTTAAAGGGCAAATGGTGTGCTGGCAAATTAGTAGATTTTTTTTTTCCAACTTTGACAAGGTGTCAGCTGTGTTTACGCTCCAATATGTATTAAAACTGGCATAACAGCCTTTGGGTTGTAGTTCAAGGCTTCAAGCTGTGTTTATTGTTCCCACTACACACTTGCGTGCATCATCCCTCTCACACACACACATACACAACCTGCCCCATTACTTCCAGTGAATACTTAGTGAGCCTGTAATGGTTTATTTTCACCTCATCATCATTCTCACATGTCCTGGGGTGAACTCAGCAGTCAATCTCTCCAGATTGCATGTCTGGCCTCACTGAGTCTCCAGGCTAAACATTACCCTCTATACTGTACTGTCAAACCAAACAGTCATTGATCCTATTTCTGGATGCTGAAAATGATGCAGTGATGAGTCAACCTGAACTAAGAATGCTGAAAATACACATTGGTGTTGACCAAGAGCACTCCTTTGATTTTAAGTTTGTGTAAGAAGTATTTTGAGCCCATAAGAAGAGCATTTTGGAAGCTTAAAAGACACCTGCAACTACACATGCTGTATTCAATGAAACCTAATCAGAGGAAACTGTTGGGTTTGGAATCCACACAGAAAAATGTTCAAGGTATAGTCATTATTCTTGGACAGTGGAAGGCACATTTCACTCCATTTAATTTCCCGTTGATATACTGGCTTCATCCTCATGTTACAGAGCTAATGCTGCAGCTCTTCAGACTTGACCCAAGAGAAGTGCGGTCTAAAAGCAAATGGAGTAGACTATGTGCTGTGAGAGAGGGGAACCGTCTGGGGGAACCATGCAGTCCTGCCTTGCTTTCTTTGTAGTCAGACGCCACAGTTGCAGCGCTGGAATTTCATTCTCTCAGAGGAGATATTTATTAGATTTCAGTCAATGAAGCACAACACCTTGGAGTGAGTGTGGATGGGGTGATGTTTGATGTAAAAAAAAGGTAAAATTGGATGCATTCTTCACAAATCTATCACAATCAGTCCAATTAAGAAGGTCAATGATTAAACACACTGACATCTAATTTCCATCTACAAACCACAGCAGTATTAAAAGAACCAAGTAGAACGAGCTTTGCATGTGGGCAAATTATTTTGGCTGTCCCCGCGATTACAGGTCACTCAGTGATAAGCATCGCATTATGCTGTGCAGTGATAGCATAAACGCTGGGGATTTGAACAGGAAACTGATTTATGAAGTCTTGCCCATTTTTTTTCTTCCAGGCATGCAGCCTCAGTGTAAACACCCTGACACTGCACAAGCTGATTACCAGTGAGGCAGATGGTTTCCACTCCAAGGAAGTCATGTTTTTGCATTCCCCTGTCATGGGAGAGCTGAAAAATGCAATGCAGCACACACATACGCACGCATGCAGACAGGCATTCATAAGGAAATAAGCATTCACGGGCACACACTTCCATACAGGCAGGGATCACTTACTACACTCCCTGAACTCAGGTGTTGATGTCAGTGTGCTTGAAGGGAACATCGATCAAAAAATAATGGCTGTGAAATGCAGACATTGTCAAGGTGGATTTTTTTGACTGATCATGCAGAGATTTGAATCCCCATTCACTCTGAGAAAATTGTACTTTTCATAAATCATCAAGGTTTAAATTTCAGCCTTGAAGATGAGTCTCCACATTCTCTATAAATATATCATCTTTCTCTGACCTGTCCATGCGACAGACATGCTATCACGCTAAGAACAAATGGTTCATGAACTCTGGAGATTTAGAATGACAGTAATATATTCTTGGCTGCGCCTAAAGGATGCAATAGATTACAGTAAGAGGGTGCTTTGATATAGGTTGATTGTGCACAAAAAGATGAGATTTGTCTTATACATGTCACCTCTTGCTCTAGCTCCTCATAGGGAGGAGTAAGTCATTAAGTGATTTTGCTGTGATCTGGAAAGGTGTGCATGCCTTCACTGAAGATGAAGTGTAGATGCTGACAACTTACAATCTTTGTGAGCTCCATGCAGCTATTGGCTTCCAACCAAACAGATTTGCTGTTCTTTTATTTCCATTCAAAGAAAGGAAAGTCACATCTGCAGGCTAAAAAAGTTATCTGCGAACAGAGCATGGAAGGACACCTGCTTCCCTGAAACCCTTGGGTCTTGAAAACAAAAACTTACGACAAACTTGTTCAGGCACATTTACAAGCAGTTCATTTACTTTTTGACACTATTTTTGCTTGATCAACTGTGCGGTGGTGTCAAAGTGGTTGTTTTCTAATGAAAAGGAGCTCAGCTTGTTATCACAAGTGTCAGTGTGTGGACTATAGCTGCAGGGGTTTGTTCCGCTGAAGGGGTAAATGACCAGCAGGCCACAGCGGTGACCACAGTCCAGATGGATGCCTCTAACCCGAAACTGTTGATTTAGCCAACCATGAGTCAACATTTCCCAGCGGAGGGAGATGGCAGTAGGGAGGCACAGAGGAAAGGAAGTGCAACAGTGTTGAACGATTACATGGGGCTTATGTTACTGGTGTGGGGGCAAACAGGAAGCGGATGCCTGAGTGATTCAGAAGCAAAAAAAGTGTCCAACTGATGTCGGTGTGGACAGCTGTAATTATTATAGTATTGGTGTGTGTGTGTGTGTGTGTGTGTGTGTGTGTGTGTGTGTGTGTGTGTGTGTGTGTGTGTGTGTGTGTGTGTGTGTCATATTGGGATGTTAGTGTGCATGAGTAATTGTGGACACAGGAAGGAATATTTCACTAAAAATCTATCTTTAGAGTACCAAACATGCAGCCTGCAGGCTTAAAAAGTTTACAGCTTGCTATTTAGAAATTACATATTGAACAAACAAACTAGTCAGCTAACATAAGATGTAACGGTGGTCTGATATGTTCAATAGAAACTTTTAAAACACATCCTGCATCATATTCCACTTCTCAGCTGTTGACCAAAATGTTTATGATGTTCCAAATAAGCCTTTGCAATAGGCGACTTCTGGCAAAACTTCAAAGCTATGGAGGGACAATACCGTGACACTAAGTAGAGTATACTGCTATGTTTTAGAGAAACTGTGTTGCAGGACATACTAGATATGGATAATTAATATGGATAATTAGTGAAGAAGAGGGCTATGCTGCAGGAATGGTTTAAGAAGTATCAATGGAGGTTGTAACATGCTTTTGCTGTGCTTCTGTGTCATTATTGGGATTCATTGTAACTGCTTTGAATCCAAGCCGACAACAGCTGCTGAAAAAATAAGCTACAGACTTGTACAAACACCTGGGAAGCCTAACAGGCATTAAGTATGAAAGTATGTTTTGTGGAGTATTCCTTTATAAGTGCACCATTTCATCCACCTTTCACATGTGCTCTCTCTCTCTCTCTCTCTCTCTCTCTCTCTCTCTCTCTCTCTCTCTCTCTCTCTCTGTCTCGTGGCCTGTTGTGTCCTGTCCTCAGAATGTGCAGTCAAATAAACCTGCACTCAGACTATCAGCAGTGTTGACTTTCAACCTGGCTCAGCTCTGCGGTCCCCATCAGCAGCTGTCTGTGCAACCGTGTTATTATCTCGATAACACTCCTCTAGCACACTCCTCTGGGCTCCACCTTAATGAGAGGGAGGCAAAGAAAAAAGACAGCATCTATTGGCTCTGACCTACATCATTGGACACACATACTGTGCATACACCCATTTGGACACACTTGGTTATGTATAAATGGTATACACAAAAATTCAGAAACACTAATTTTTTTTCGACCCATCCTTATTTTGAAAGGCATATGTGCACCGTGCAGCCCGGTGCGTGTGGTATCTTTAAAATCATAGCAGCCCCAGTTATTGTCAGACTGTTCACTGTGGGAAATGCATGAATAAGACATATTCATATTATTGATGCCTGTTTCTCTGCCATTATGCCCAGGCTTTTGAGAGGGCTGTGCTATCAAGCTGTACAATTGCTTGTGGTTCATAGCAACAAAAAAAGGCCAATCTACCCCACATTTCTCCTTGATGTTTAACTTCAACTTGTTCTCAGCTGTCATAAATACCAGTGAGGGCTTGTATTTTAGTCCATGCCTGTGGGATAGTTCAAGCTCAATTCTAAAAGGTCTATATATCACTGTGCATGTGTATACAGTGCATGTAAGGATACTGTTTTTATAAAGGGGATGACTGTGAGGCTGGGCATCCTTTGGGAAACTTGTGGTTCCAGGATCCATATCATGGAGGCACAGGGGAAGGGGCTGTGTGGATTTATTTGGCGTCTGATTGGCAGGCTGAATCCCAGGAGGGCGGCAATGGGCCAGAGAGAGAGAGACTGGCAGGGGGAATGAGGGTTCAAATAGTGTCTGTTTTTGTTTCATACATTTTAAAACCTCACTGCCATCGCTTTTCCTTCTGTGGCAGACTTTCTCAAAATGAACCGATTGACCTCCTTCACATGTCACAGAAAGAAAATCAATGTCCCTCTTTTTCGGCAAGAAAAACAGAATCAGTAATTATAAGTCTGTTTGTACCATTAGCTCGTCATCATCATAAGACCCTTCACAGCTAAAAAAACTTCTGCCAGAATGAATTGATGACATGCTTACATGCTTTAAGGCCACAGACACAAGAAGGGCTATTGCACTCAAACAAGTGACTCTTAAATTTTGAAGCCAAAAAGTTTGTTTTTTTCAAAGAACTTAACTGGGAGCCACTGCTCTTCCAATAAATAAAGCAAAAGTTTAGGTGACAGCATAAGATCTGACAAGGATTACCAATGCATAGACAAGTGACACACAGGGTAAAGTACTGTGTTTAAGTATGTTTTACTTTTAAGCATTTGATGTAATTATGAGTTGAAAATAATACTCACATGATACAGGATGATTGATTCCTGTTTACTAACCATACCATCCTTTAAAATTAGTGAAAAAGCGGTGTTTGGTGTTTTAAGCTCTCAACATCACCTTCCAGGCAGCGCTGCCTGGTAGGCACTTGGATTAGGCAATCGTTTGGTTTGGGTTAAAACGCAACGCCCAGGATGGGTGCTGCGAGGGTCACGGCCACAGGGGACCACTGGTGTGAATAAAACACTTTGAAAAAGGGTTAGGTTTAAGGTTAGGGTCGCACTGCTGCCTGGAAGTCGACGTTGGCGGCTTAAATCACCATAGAGTAAAAAAAGCCTATTAAATTAAACAAGAGCTTAATACTCTATGATAATATGTCCTACTAGGACAACATGAATACTGTAGTGTAGCAGTGAATGACTTTATGTTATAAATATTTATTGCAAATTGGTTGGGTCTAATTGATTAGAAATTAACAAGAAGTATTGTTCCATCTCCTGTCAAAGACGTACTGATCTGTAAAGACTAAAACACTAAAATAACAGGTAGATAATGCAGTCAATAAATTTGATCTCAAGTTGATTTAGACATGTTCACAGTATGGGGTTGAGTTGCAATAGCATAAAGTGGAAAAGAAACACCTCTTATTGGTGCAACATTTAGATTAGCTGATTTATTCGGACACATGTTTACCAGATGTGTAACACATGTGTTAACACCTCATTTACAATAAATTGGTTAAACATGTGCAGGCAGCTCAACGCAATAGTTTAACATTCATAAAATGAATTTTGAAGCATTTAAGTATCATTTAGTAACGTCAACAAATCATTTCCATATTCATAAAGACATGAGAGGCTTCTGAGTTTCCAGTTTCTAAGTTTTGAATCCAAACACTTTGGAGTCTTTTTTCTTTCCTTTTTTGTTTTTAAAAGTGTGACCAGTCTTCTCGTCCATTTTGGACCAGAAACAGTCAAGTATTTGAAACAGGCTGCAATTGCAGTCTTGTGAGCTGGCCCAAATTGTTTATGTGTAAACCTAATTGGTACCTCTGAAAAGCCCTGCGGCACCTATACACTGCAGTTTGGAACTTCCACTCGCAACATGTGTGGTGCTCAGCAGTGGAGATGCAAAGTGGAGATGCAATGTATTTCCATGTAGAAGAGTTGGGGTCATTTTTATCTCTCAACCTAAGAATCAGTCAACGTTGACATATAGTTGACGTCATACTTGTGTGAGAAGCATGTGTGATCTAATGTTACATAAAGTTAATTAAATTAAGACACAAGAATGTCCAAAGCCAGCAGAGAAGGTTTATGTCCATTTTTCTTTTCTTTTCTTGTTCTTGTCCCTGTTGTTTTTTCTTGCTTGGCTAGCTGTTACACTGATAGATTTGTCATTTTGTTTCTATTTTTCTTAAGAATCCATCCGTCAAAGTGTTTGGAAAGTGTCTGTTTTGTAATGTTGGAGCTAACAGGGAGGCAATGCAAGATTGGAGGCCAGGTCAAGGGTGGAGGCAGGGTTACAAATAATAGGCTGGGGCCAAAGAAGCAGAATACTGTGAGTGTGTTGTCCAAAATCAGACTGTTAACAGCTGCTGTCTCTTTTCCTCTGTCTCTCTGTCTGTCTTTGTCTCTCTGTATATATACATATACAGATATGTGTGTACGCAGCATGTGTGTGTGTGTGTGTGCGTGCATGCATCTGGTGTGTGTGTGTGTGCAGTAGAGACAAGCAAACTGGCTCCAACTTGCTCTGGGACTGATGCCTTTATCAAACCATAATCACTACTCTTTCTGTTTTTAGTGTCAGCCTCAAATCCGATACTGTGTAAGTGTTAGTGGCCGTGGTTATTCCCCATAATAGTATCTGCTGTTCTGTAAAAACAGCTGCAATCTTGGAAACATACTGGCTGCAATTTTTCTGCCATGGCAGCTAAACGTTTGATTTCAGTGACATCCAATAGAGTTACTGACAGGTATTTTATGTCATATGAATTGTAAAAAAAGAAAAGAAAGGAAGTTATGAACAATTGTTAGTTCAAGTGTTTTATGTTATTACCTTATTTTCTAAGCCTTAGTAAAGAGGACATACTGTACATCAGCTAGGATGGCCACTAGATAAACACATAACTCTTTCATCTCTTTTTGACACAATGGTCCATTTTTATAATATGTGTAAAATCTTTTATTTTCTTGCTGGTTTTTATTTATGACTATAAAAGTATTACTAATGTAATGTAAACAGCTCCACTGTTTTTGTTCTCCATCTCAAAGTGGAAACTAGTGTTTCAGTAACCGAATGTCACCAATCAATGTTGAAGTGAATTTAGGAAGGAAGGCATAAACACAGTGCAATATTGTTCATGCTTATTTTGGGGTATATACTTAGCATTTCACTCACAGCTTCCTGTAGAAGAAAGCCCATCATTATGCTTAATGTGTAAACAGATGGGGGTTTTTGTGTTGCTAGGAGTGGTGCTGCTGGCAGAAGTGGCCAGTGGTGGAAATAATTATTCATTATCTTGGACTGCAGCTGACCGTTGTTCTTTCTGCTGGATGTGACTCTCTCTCTCTGTCTTTGCACTTCAGGCAGGCTGACAGTGAATTAATGTGACTGGCTGTTAATAAACCTGTTGTTCGGGACCTAATCCAAGCTTTTAGCGGAATCCACTGCAGGGCTTTACCACCATATCCTCTATATCCAGCACTTCAAGGCTGCCCGAGGAAGCTGGTCAGTCACATAGTTTCCACGAAGTGCACACAAAGAGCTATTCTTAAATATGCAAAGGGAGACGGGTTTGTAAAAGAGACATTTCAGTTGTGGCCCTTCTGCGCAGGTTTTGTGATGTTGTCCAAGTATGCACAGCTTCCTCAGTAGAAAAATTGTTAAAGTGCAATGTCAGTTCCCTTTTCAATCCACATATGCACATATGTAATGTTTTAAGTTGCATTTACTGTATGTTTCAATACATTAAACAAGACAGATCAGGGATTCAGACCAAAGACAGTCCTGCGTTAAAACAATGCAAGGGGCAGTGTTGGTGGAGGCATGAATATGGAAGTCCACTAAAATCAGTAAGAGTCATCCTCTAGGGACCTTGAATGTGTGTACAAAATGTCATGACAATCCCTTTAATAGTTGTTCAAGTTATTTCAGCCTGGACCAAAGTGGTGGCCGGAGCAAATCAACATTCCTATCTCTTTAGCCACACCAATGGTATGGCATGTGCTATAGCCTTACATATATACATTATAAAAGCCATGAGCAAATAATAGTAAAGAATATGAGCACAAGACTGCAGACTTTTAGAAATGATTCATCTTCATATGCACTGCTATACTCTCTGATGACATTAAAAGCCTGGCAAGGTCTCCTATTATGCAAGGAATGCTCACCATTTCAAATACATGAAATCACACTCTTTTGATTTGATTTAATAGCATCTAACCATTATTATCATTATGATAAGCTCAGCACGAGGAATGCTTGGATCCTCATGGCTTTTGGCAACTCACCGTCACACACTGAGGCGAAAGAGTTGGAGAGTTGGAGAGGAGGTAGGCAGGAAAAGAAACTATTTAACTGAGGAGGCAGGGATATTCACAAAGAGTTGCCAAGGTGTTGAGATGTTTATATAATCTCACCCCTTAACTTCTCAACTTTTGCATTCCCTCCGTTCCTCCTACACTCATTTAATCTCTGTCAACCTCTGTGTCGAGTGACAGAGAGTGGAGTGGGGGCGAGGGTGAACACTAGCGCCTTATCCTGGCCCTCATGGGGGTGTGACCACTGCCTGATCTGTGGATGGGCCGCCTCTGTGAGACCTTGGACCATTTCCTGTCCCAGGCTTCCCGCCTAATACCAAACAGACCTCTCCCTCAATCTCCTTTCTATTCAGCACACTGCATGGGTGTGCCGGAAGTGAGGTATTAGACCCTTTTTCTTGACGTGTTTCCAAAATCTTACATAGTGGACAATATCATATTCTATAGCATCACTCTGCAAGTGAATAATATATAAAAATAATAATAAATTAGCCTGACATTAAGAGCGTTGAGCAATAGAAAAATGCAAGCAGACCACAGGATGTAGAGATGGGCTTTTATTTCTTCTTTGTTTTAAATCTGCGAGCCACTGTTTTTTTGCTCTGGAAGATGCATTGCAATGTGGTCTGACGATGTCAGGCTACGCAATACAGGCTTCAACAAAACGTTGCAGGTATCAGCTGCAGCCATCTTTTTTTTTTTTTTAAAGGCTCAATGGCACTCCTTTTTACAGTCATCATCTCAAACAAGCCCCATATTTGATAGATGGTTGAGATTGGCCCTTCAGATCTCAAACCTGTCCAAAGCCAAGGGGGACCAGACGCTTCTGCCAGAGCAAATAAAACATGAACTTGCAGATTTGTCTGGCTTCCAGGCAAGGAGTAAATGGCACAAAAAGAAAGAAGCCTGGGGGGAAATTGTAACTGAATAGCGCTAGTGGATTCTGGCTGACTAGCATTTAAATAGTTAGCTTGCCTGCTAAAGTACTTCATATAGTCCTATGAGTAGTCCCAACGATAGCTTGTTTTTTTATTTTATTAGGACAATGCGCATTAATCAACATTTCTGTAACTACACTAGTATTAGCTAGGTGGCTAATTTTCAACTGTAGTCCTAGTTACCTAGCATGCATATCTTTATGGTGGGAGGAAACAACAGCACCTGGAGGAAACCCCTTGCAAACTGGAAGAGAACATGCAAACTTCACACAGCTTACTTGCTGTGCCAACCACTGAACCACCTTGCCGCCCCACGAACAAAATAGACCAAAACTATCTGCATGGCCACAAGAGATAAGTAAAAAAACATATGGTTTTGTAATTTGGGTGAATTTGTTATTAAGGATGATAGGTGTATCAAACACTACAGCAAGGATCACATTGGTTCAGTCAGTATGTCCAGTATGGGCTGATACGTCTCTGTTTCTATGTGCCTACATATGTGCTTGTGATTTATTATTTATGCATGCAGAGGGAGTGGAAAATCACAGCAGGAAGGAGATCAGACTTATGAACACAAAACAAGCCCTGTGCACAGGAGCTCCCTGCTCTGGGATCCCATCTGTCCCATAAAGAAGCTACTGCTGGCAGATGCCTCCAGTGAGCTGTTTTATGTGGGGGCACAAGGGCCAAAGAGACATGTGTTTTCATGCACTGGATAGAGGGTGTGGAGAGTACCTGAAAGTGAAGACCTAGACAGGATCCATCTACAGGATTGTCAAGGAAGTTTTAATGAGCAGTTTGTGAATGCCAAAGTGTTTGTACTTTGACAAACTTGATGATAACCTACATTAAGCAATGACAGAGAAGATGTTTTCCCTCCTCTCTCCTATATCCTCCTTAATCTGTTTTTGTTCCTGCATCAACACATTCACTTGACAAAAGCAGAACTTCTTAGCAAGGTGTGTTTGAAAAGAACAATGCTAATTCTCTGAGGCGTCCTCGCATATTCATTTCAGTATACTGATGAGTCATCTATTGGTGGTGTTTTCTCTCTCTCTCTCTTTCTCTGTCTCCATCTCTCTGAGGTTTGAGCCACAAAGAAAAAGCTTTAATCATTATTAGATTTTTAGCTATCTTGAGAGAAAAAAAATGAATATTATTGTTTTGTCTTTGCACTTCAGTTTCTTTTTTTGGAGTTTCTGTGCTTTGTAATCTGTCCTAGCCAAACTCAACCTCACATCAAAGGTCTCCATGCACCATTCATTCACACGGCATCCCTATGGTGCAGATTACTAACAAAGGCTCTGTGTGTCAACCTTTGGAAAATGAGTGGGAGAGGTAACTCTGTCATGAAAACACACTGCAAATATTGTTCTACGTTAAAGATGGTAGTTTGCTTTTGTTCCTATGAAACCAGTTTGGAGCATATAGTTTCACCACAGCAGCGAGCTTTGTGAACGAGTGCTATCTTGTTTAAATTTCCCCACCATCCCCCTCTGTCACATGGACACACACACACACACAAACACACACACACACACACACACACACCCTCCCTGCTTGTTTCATCCTTTCCCACCTGCAGACAGACCCTTCCCAGTCATTAGCCACATATCCCTCCCTGTTTCCGCCTCCACAACAGCTTATCATGATTTACCGTGTATTTACATTAAGCAGGCACACCGGCATGCTCAGGTTTGTCTGACAGGTCTGCCTTGAAAGTCATAGGTGCCCTGTAATTAGACAGTCATTTCTCTTTACGTCTCATCTTCACCTTCTCTCACCTCTCTCTTTCTTCTTCTTCTTCTTCTTCTTCTTCTTCTTCTTCTTCTTCTTCTTCTTCTTCTTCTTCTTCTTCTTCTTCTTCTTCTTCTTCTTCTTCTTCTTCTTCTTCTTCTTCTTCTTCTTCTTCTTCTTTCCCCCTCTGCCTCTCTCCATTCTACTGCCACTAACTTATCCATTCTCATCAGACCAACCCAGTGCTGCAGTATCATTCAGCCCCAGGGACAGGTGGACATCTGCCAGCCATGAGGAGATCCACACAAGAATGTGATCTCTGATGCAGCCCAGAGAAGAATTGAAATCTTTGCACTAAAGGGACAAAAGACTAAAGTTTTTTCTTCATAGTGATTAAGTTGACAGGGGTAATATTGCAGAGATGCCTTCTGCTTTCTGTTTTGTTCGCATCCAGAATGTTTTTTAATCAGGGGATAGGGAACAGCAGCGATTCAACAAAGACCCAGTGGTAGGAGGTTTGATTTGGAGTGCTGAATCTGAAAGCACAATGGGCCAAATATGCAATGCAATTTCAACTGAAGTAGAGTCCATCACAAGATTTTGTGGCCACTCACAGGCCGGGTGCTCAGGTTAGCGTGTGGGTTTATAAGTGAAAAAAATGTGGCATAGAGACCCAGATGTTCTTTCAAGCCCCAGCAGGGTGTCGCACAATAACAGCTCTGCTCTTACATTGACCTTTTGGAAGAATAAAACGAATTCTTGATTTTACTGCTCTCAGATTTTCATCCCTTGTTTTCTCATGAAGAGTAGGGGTAACGCTAATGAAAAGTGTCACTATGCCCTCCCGAGCGCATGGCTTTAATAAAAATGTGGTTAAGATGGAGTTTGGTGGCCACCAAGATTTACAGCTGAGCTCGCAGAGATGGTATAAAGCTCTTACAGTTGAAGAAACGTTGGTTGTAAAGCCGGTTGCAAAATATGACAAGGGTGAGCTCAGAATGTGTGCTGTGAATTCAAATGTATGAGACATATACAACAACCTGAAGCTGGAAAAAGGATCATTTGGAGTGTTGCCTCAGTTGTGCGGTCGATCATTGATGTGATCTACCAGACGAGTTTTTTCAGCTCGCAGCTGTGAGCAATTAGGATGTCAACTCCTTCAGCATGGGAGTTGACATATCATTGGGATTACATGTTTACCATGTTTTGTGTGAGGCTGCTTTCACCAAAACCATATAGCCTCTTCTCATTATAGCTGAACACTCTGGTTCTGGGAGGAACATTACTCCAGTAATAAGTTGCAAATGTTTAGAACATTTCTGAATTGAAATTTAAAATGTAAAGCGAGATTTCACAGGACATTGTAAGCATCATAGCAGCATAGGCCAACATAGACCTCCATTGAGACATGTTACAGCACATTTGTAACTTCAGACATTCTCTCATGTCAGCACATTATAGTTGCATGAACACACTTAGAAACTTGAATATCTAGAGTGTATAATCCCATAAATGATATTACCAGGAGGATAAATATGTTTCCTTACTGGATTGTATTTGTCACATACACCCAACCAAAATGAATGCACTTCTGAATTTAGATGACAAAATGTCCATTTTAAAGAAACTGTTTGACCTTTAAGTAAATACGCTTATTTGCTTTCTTGCCAAGAGTTTAATGCAAACATCAATACCACTCTCACATCTGCCCAGTAAATATATGCCAGTTAGCCTAGCTTAGTATAAAGACTGGAAACAGTCTAAACTAACCAGCTTCCGGCATGAGCCTCATTTTTAGTATTTTAGACTTACTAAGCAACTCAATTGTAAAAATATACACAGCTACACATCAAACACATAAACATTCACCACTGGTTGCTGCTGCTGTTGTTGTTGTTGTTGTTGTTGTTGTTGTTTTGGCTCTGTCACAAAGAACTGTGCATGGAAAACCTGAGCTAATTTGCCTGGAGTTGCTTTCTGCTTGTTTCCTTAACAACAGAGGGAACCCCCCCCCCCCACACACACACACACACACACACACACACACACACACACACACACACTGCTTTCCTACCTCCCCTCTTCCCCGAGCTTGCCCTTTTTAGGCTGTTCCTTTTTTTTCCGTCTGAAAAGGGGGATAGTATGACAGCTTTTCCTGCTTCTTGTGGATACGAGCCGGGAGAGAGAAAACTCTGTTACTCACTTTGTCTCCAACTTCGAGAGGAAGTTACCACCTCTTCCCTAGACTCTGCACTTTCTGCACACGCTCAGGCAGACACACACACACACACACACACACACACACGTTCTTCAGGACTTGACCACAAAAGCAACAGGGAATCAACTGAAACAGTCAGGACTGCTCGTAATGCTGTGTTTCTTTCAAAATTTGGAGGGAAAGAAGGCTTTGCCTAAAGCTTTCTGTGTGGACTGAACATTTTCAGAGGGACAATTCTTGTCATCACACACTGGTGAGTTTGACAGTTTATGTAAGTGTATGTACAGTACCATAGAAACCCCAGTGATCCACAGCCTCTGTCACTGTACTTCTACAATGGAGGGAAATGGTTCTATAATTAAGTGTCTGCAGTTTTAATGTTCTGCATCTCATGTGTACTAAAACTCTAGTTTAGCAGGCTTGTTCAGAGGTGCGTGTGTTTGGGAAAACTTCCATGTGCTGTAAACTTTGATATCTGGTTTCCATCGCAGAAGCTTGAGTATGTATTTACTTTACATGAATGAGTTCCCTGTGTGTTTGTTTATACTTTACTAATAAAGTGTGTCTAAATGTGAATGGGTTTTGGTAACAACAGCAGAGTAAACACCTGGATAAAGCTCTGTTACGCATGATGTTAACTTTTGTTTACAGTAATAACTTCATTGTAGTATACCACTAGGTTTTTGTCACTGTCAATATCCACATCCATCCAAGCATCATAGTGTAATCCTGTTAAATGTGAGTGTTTTTAGCATTTCTGAACTAGAACTTCTGCCAAAGAGGAGCTGAGGCAGCACTTATATGTTACGACAGGACGGTAAAGCCTGGTTATGGCTTTCCTATGCAGCTGCACATTATTGGCTGACCTTGGGGTGATTAATTAGTTGCCACCTTGCTAAAATCTCAGCAAACATCCTGTTGCTTTTTGTAGCAGACATCATATAATAAAAGATAGCTGAGGTGGGAGATGTCACAAGATCTTAAAATGAGGCATGAAAAGTGCACACGTGGTGCATATGGCTCTGTTTCTTTTTCAGCTGTTCCCCCTTCTTTGTTTCTTTTTTTTAACTGAACTCATAGAAATAATCTTGCAGGGCAGCAGTTGACCATATGCTTCAGCTCCCATAGCTCTCTCTCTCTCTCTCTCCACTGGACTTTTGTGGGTAGCACCTCTTATCAGGGAGAAAGCTAGGTGCGGGAAGAGTGAGGTGAAGGGCGGAGGCTGGACAGGGCTGGGTTTGCTCTCAGGGGTCTCCTTTATTTAAACAATCTAGGTGGGCAGGCAGCACTTTAGCTGTGCCTCCTCCAGTCGATCAGATAACCTTCCATAGGATGAGTGTGAATAGTTGGTTAAGTAAGTTCTTCAAGGCCAGCTGGGAAGAGTTGACTTCTGAATGACCTCTCCGAGCTATTCATGCCAGCAGACTTTCTTTTTTCCAATACCCCACTGACTCATTTATCAGTCGGCCTGTCTTATCTGTCCTGAGGATGGTTGTTAACCCTATTCTATTTACCTATAGGTCAGAGGTCCAACTTTGATTTGAACTGCTTGTCTAAACTCCCAGCCTACACAAAGCTGTGATAAGTCAAGAGAAAAGAATCCCAAGTAGACGGAACAGGGGTAAAATATGCTGTAATTTGTAATTCTTTCAATGTATATATCAATTCTGATGGAGAAAAAATATCTCCCTTAAAGCCAGAAACCAGAGAGCGTGGCGATGCCGCATCGTAGAAAGCCTGGAGCAACTCCATAGACAATTCATTTGGCTGATTTAGCAGGTTTACAAATTAACTTTATTTTATAACAGTGTTGTCTTCTCAAACAAAAAAATGCATTGTTATCACAAAGTAGTCCCAGAGGATGTTCTCCTAGTCACGTTTAAAGAGCAGCTCCCTTAATTTTTAGCTTCTCATTAAGTCTATGGCTCAAGCACACTATTATATTAAAAAATAAATGATCTTAGACTGTCATAGACCACCATAATAGCAATGAACGAGCGGAAGTTCAGCAATTTAGGTCTTATTACACACAGCATAATGTGTCTCCTATGTCCCAGTATTACTGGACAAGCAGAAACTTCTGCATCAAGAGTTCAATGTTGGTTGGTCAGATTCTGTATTATAGCATTGTGCTGAAAGCTAGTGCAAACAGAGTAAATGGAAAAGCTTCAACACGTAAATTAGAATCAGTTATGCTTTCATGTTTCCTCCTTTTCCCCCAAAGCTCTTCAAGGGTAGTTTAACACAGTGTTACTTACAGTTCAGCATGGTCATTTGAAAGACTGTGGCCCACCAGTGGCTCACTTACACATCCCAGCAATCTGGACTTTGGAAGAAAAAGTTCAATTTTTACCTTAATCACACTGACCATAATTGACTTATGACACTGTCTGGTCTCTACTGGAGGTCATATCATCAAAGTAGAGATGAGTAAGCAAGCAAAAATAAAAAAACAAATATCTATAACAAACTCATTGTTAGGAATAAATGTATGAAAAGTGGAAATACTGTGATAATAGATTGCACATTAATGACACGCAGCCATTCACCCAGATCAGCTTATCATCAGCTGATCTCTTTGAAGCTATAACAGAGGCGATTGTTGCTGCTGCTCACTGTTTACTATTGCTACTATCTAACTTTCAGCCAATGCCTGCCATGCACTGCAACTGAAAAGGCATCCCTATGGGTTTTTTTTTTAGTTTAGGTGATGTATTAACTACTAATTTAACCTCACCAACTATTTCTATTTCGAGACATAACCATATAGTAAAAAGTAGAATCCTGTTTTAGCGTTAGAACAAAGTGTCTTAGAACACTTCTTTGCTCATTTCACCTTCTTCCATTATGCAGAAGCAATACCTTTTTCAAACCCTCATAAATATATAGTATTGTAATCACCAGATGGGAGAGTTTATAGAAAGCAAAAGGTTTACTTAGTACACTTTAACAAGGGGTTAAGATGTTCATGTTACAAACTCACAAATCACACTAGCATTAAGTAACCCAGAGGATGTTTTAGAGTAATATAGAAAAGACAGTTTGATGAATGACTTGTCTCACAAATTGTGTTTAGCAAAGCTCCCATCAACCACTGATGACTTACAGGGCTCAGGACTTATTGGTTTCTAGCAGGAGCTTCACTGGTCCAGGCACTCCTCTGTTTAGGCTCAGGCAGATGGGTTTGCCTAAGCTTACACTCCTATCTCAGACTCGGACACCCACACACACACACACACACACACACACACACACACACACACACACACGCACACGCACATGCACACACACACACACACACACATATACATGTAGCTAGACACACACATGCATTGACTGTTTGACACATGTTTAATTGTACTGTATGTGAATAATTGGCTGAATAGGATGCAACACATTAGAACTCCATATATTTGGTAAATTTGTTTAAAATGACTTTAGCGAAAGAGAGTTGACCCAGGATTAAGTTAGTCACAGTCTGGAGACAGTATTCAATAGACAATCAAAAACAAAACTTTCTCAGGTGATTTACTGTCCTAGGAGATCTGAAGCAATGACAAAGCAGCACTGAAATTATTTTTTTTTTTAGACTTGTTTTGGAACAAAATATCCCCCCCAGCACCACAAGCTGACAACTATTACATGCCATTTCATGTCAAATGACAAAGCTTTAATGTTATCTCTACATCATCTTCCCATGTGATAAGGAACTTTGATATTTTGGTCCTGCTCTGAAGGGCATATTTACTTATCTCTATTGTAACAAATATGATGCCAAGGGAAACCATGGCAGATGACAATACTGTTTGATGTTTTTGTAATTACTACTGGTCGCTAATAGAGACCAGTTGAAGTCATACAGGCCTTCACTTGAACTACACAATCTTAGTTCCTGTTACAACAACAACAGTTTCTGAACCTACTAATCTTGTGGAGCCACACCATGTTCATGAACTGTATAGAGAAAATGCTAAGGACCCGATCATAAAAAGAGAAAACACGTGTTTTGTGTCACATAGTAATCCGTTGGGTCCATGTAATTGATACAGTATGTGTGGTTGGCTTGCTGCTGGATGGTGGCCCAGATCAATGAAAAGGGTGAGATCATGGCTCTATTTTTGGAGCTCTGAGTTAAGGATGATCTAAAGCCCACTGTGCTTTAGAGAATCAGGGAGGAATGTTCATATGAATCAATTTCAACATACAGGAACATACACAGACAACCAGTAACTGCCAACCCCCACACACACACACACACACACACACACACACACACACACACACACACAGATGTGGTTGGTTCCAATGTGGCTTCCTACTGCCACTAGCGCTGCTTGAAATGCTTGATTCATACTGTGATAACGTCAGTAGGAAGATGGTACATGGGATATCTCTTCTTTATTTACATAGTCAAGCATTTGGTCTCTGCCTCACATCAAGAACCCATCTGGGTGCTATTAACCACTTGCCCTAACCCCCAGCTCAGTCCCACATCTCTATTACCCTCCCATTACCTGCCCTAGCCCACAAAATATGCTCGTCACAGGACAAGCAGTGCACTGTGGTTTACGTTTGAGGATACACAGGGATTCATTGCAGCAAGGGTTGCAGTTAATCTGAGCTATCCTGGCGTCACATTGGTATACAGAGTCATGTTAAATTTACAACCCTACCCTTGTTGAAAAGTACAGTGTCTAAAGTCAAATAATACCTTGCTGATCGTGCTCAGCTGGTCTTATTCTGTGTTTACTCCTGGAAAAGTTTTTGTCCTTGAAAGCAAAGCTGTTGTTCATTGAGTGAATGTCAAATAAAGTGCATGCCAAAGCCAAATACATTAGCACATGACTAAACAGAGCTCTTTTTCAGCTTCATATCAAACACTAAACCATATTCAAGACATTTGGATATAAGAATAAATCGTCTAATGAAAGAAAAATGTCAAAGTTTGAATGCTGCACAAACAACACAGGTTTAGAGCTAAATGTATTTCCATTTAATTTATAATAATTTTAAATAATTTATACTCTTTATTTTATAATTTACACTGTTATTACACACAGGCCTGAAATACACACACACATGCTCAGGCCCTTTACATGCACTAATGGAGAGATGTCAGAGTGAGTGGACTGCGACTGCTGAACAGGCACCCTAAGCAGTTGAGGGGGTACACGCCTTGCTCAAGAGCACCTTAGCAGGGCCCAGGAGGTGAACTGGCATCTCTCCAGCTACCAGTCCACACACCGTCCTTTGGTCTGTACGGGGTCCCAACCCAGCTTCCTATGGACTGAGCTAAAGGGCAAATTCTAACTTTATGTTTGCTGGAGCTATTTGTCCTGGCAACTGGCAGCACACTGTAGTTCAGACTAGGGTCAAATATGAGTAAAAATGTGATTGATTGTTTTTTTTACCTACACAAAGGGTTTGATGGGTGGGGGGCTTTAACATCAGGATAAATTAGTGGCATAGTCTCAGAAACTAAAGTAATATATGCTGTCTCAGAAGTGCTTTCTACAGATGATCAGGAGATCAGGAGATGTAGATGCAGATTTAGGATTTTGTGTCCTTGTAATGATTACCAGTTGAAGACTTTTTCTTTGCTTGTCATTATTAGGAGAAATCCTTGTGTTTCATTGGCAAGTGAGCAAACTCCATTGGCTGATGAAGACAGTGTTATAAGGTCAAAAGCTCCGGGACAAGCGGGTGACGGTACCTTGGTTTGAGTACTTTTTTCAAATGTTGTTATAGGTCAAGTGTAAACAGGGTGGGTCCTCATCACCCAAATTGTTGTGACCTTTTGCTGAAGAGAGAGGAGATGTGCAACTGAACTGGGTATCAAGATCTGGACAATATGTGGCAGAAATCAGCTCAGTTGTCTTCTGCTTCTTATCCTCCCTATTGAGTGCAGCCACTTTAACTTGGCTCATTTAACAGAATAAAACAAACCCTAAAGGTAATTGCAAATACTCTCTGACCCACGTCCGTTTGAGGTCATCCTCACCTGGTGCTCCACGTCTGTGTCCTGATGGCAACCACATGCCTGTCCTGTTTCCAAATGCAACAGTTTTCCTTTAAGTCAGATACTCTGGCAGGCCTTGACAAGGAGGAAGCAGCACTAACGGTGTGCACAGCTTGAAACCCAAGCTCTTCATGTCAAGAGGAACTGGGAAGAAATACACTCTTACTTTCTGCAGAAATGTCCTTTGCAACCTTCTTGGATGTGAAGAAAACTCACTGTGGCTTCCACAAGAAATTACCTTCATCCTGTGGACCTTTCGTGAATGCTTTTACAGACACTGAAAAGAGATTTCAGTTTGGACAATGTTTCTGTTTACAGAGGGGAAAGTAATGGCCTGCACCTCTGCTGTTTGGGGGAGAGCTTGAAGTTCTATTATGTTTCAGTACTTGTTGTTTTCTGGCTTTATTACATGTATGTAATACATGGTTTGTAGAGACATCCAGCAGATACTTTTGTGACAGTTTCAGATTCTTTGGCAGTTTGATGGTTGCTGTTAACCTTTCATCAGTTACTGAAACAATCTCTTCATCAGTGAGAGAAT
This sequence comes from Percina caprodes, assembly GCA_013375575.1. Taxonomy (NCBI): domain Eukaryota; kingdom Metazoa; phylum Chordata; class Actinopteri; order Perciformes; family Percidae; genus Percina; species Percina caprodes. Next base: position 1,522,895 of record JABXJD010000014.1, read on the forward strand.
AACTGAGCCAAGACCGTGCTTTGATTCGGCACATTTATTTAAGGGGAAAATACAGAGTTTCAGAATGTGCTTCGCAAACTGAAAATGGAGAACAAATTACCCAGATTGGCTTGTTTGATGCTGTGCATCATTAAGTCCAGACAGTTTTTTTTGTTGTATTTTTAGTAGCAGCCACAGAATCAAAGCAGGAGCGTTTTAATGAACATAATCACAAGCAAAAACACTATGATGCTATAAATTGTAATGGCAGCTTCTGTGATCTCCCCTTAAAAGAGAGAGTCTGCGTGTGGATTTCAAGTATAAAAACAATGAAATGTTATTAAATTCAAATCTGGCTATTTTCATTTTGTGACGCTTCATCCCAGGCAAACCACAGACAGATCCTCCGTTGTGCCAGAAATTGTTGTGGCTGCACTGAAACTCTAGGTATTAAAAATATTTTGTTCCCCCTGCGGTTCAGCGTGTGTCATTACAATGAGGAAATAACACCGACTCGCTCCCTTGTGTAATCTGACCTTTTCATCTTCTGTGTATAAATCAAACGTGGCTTGACTCCCTGCATAAATTCCACTGAAGGGTTATGACTTTGATTTCTTCATCATGGAAGAGGAGTATTGTGGTTGGATGGTTTATGAAACAAGTATTATTGGTGAAGTATTTAGGGAAAAGTGCTTCTATTCTGTGACAGACTTTTGCTTTGGAGGTCTGACCTTGTTAGGTTAGTCTGGTAATGAATCAGACAGTTGACATCTGTGTACAGAAGACAGCTCAGTCATTCTGTCTTCATATCGTTATCCTAGACAATAGCAGCGTTGCTAAAGGAGGGCTTTGACCTGGATGTTGTCCCTGCGGAAAGGGACGAACCCTGTGGGAAGGAAGGGCTATTGTGGTTATCTCCAAGTGGATGACAACAAAAATATCACACTACTTGATGGTTTGGAGTTTTTCACCCACTCCAGCTCCTCCATCCAAACCAAAGCAAACAATGCTCAGTCAGAAATAGTATTTAACTCTTGTGTTGTCCTCCCGGGTCAAAAACTGACAGAAATTGGACATTTTTGTCCCTTTTTCAGACTTTTTTAGTTTTCACTAACACCACCTTACTACCACTAGTTGTACGCTAATTTTTGGAATTCATGGTTGATAACCCTCAGTTATATACAATTATACCAAATATTTAAGTTAAAAAAGCAGAAATTATGAATTATTTTGACTAATAGCTAAGATCAGAGGAATGTACAAATGAGTTTTGTCAGGAATAAAAGTGATCAATTATATTTGCAAAGAGCGTTGTATGGAATCCAATCCATTTTTTGTGTGGTAATTTTGTTAAAAAGAAAGCCATATTTCAGATATAGACATTTTTAAAGGAGTCAAATTTGACCCGAGGACAACAGGAGGGTTAAGCTCTTTTTTAGGCCACCACACCATAACGGGTTTATGCTGGCTTCAGTCTAAACACATTTTCTGCGGTGACCATATAAATATAAGTGACTGATCCAAGTCCAAGTGAATGGGACAGACTTAGCTGAGCCAACCTTTAAGATTTATTACTGGGATTACATTTTGTTTGAATTTAATATGAGATTAAAAGATTTAGACAAACGTTTTCCACACAATTTAAGCCATGTCAGGATGGGTTAGGTGATTGTTTACTCGTCAGCAGCCTGCGACGGACTCAGGAAGGGGATGCCTGACTGTTTGACCTCAGGATATGACGCCAGGAAAGACAAATGATAAGCTATCAGGGACAAAAAATAGGACTAATCATTAACGTCACAAGAGCTCAGACGTGTCTATTCTGGTTTGGCCAGATCATTGGAAAATTAGTTTTTAGCTGTCTTATCTTTTGTTATTTGTAACTAAATAATAAAATGCAGAGGAAAGCTTGTATTACTTGTCACAATTGCATTGAAATTATACTTGAGTTACTTGCAGGTTTGCCTCACAATAACACCATATGGTGTCTTGATTCTTAAAAGTATTCTCACTTCTATAGCTGAGTAGTTGGTGTGAATGCTTCCACCAGTCAGCACTCCCCAGTACTGAGAGTGAGAAGTGAAGTGAGAAGCTTTGTTTGTTTGTTTGTTTGTTTGTTAGTTATATTTATCTGATTTTTCCAGTGTAGATAGTCCAAGCCAAAGTTAAAAAAAAAAAATCTCATAGTTGGTTTGCTCTGTTTACTTTTTGAATAAAGCCGTCATGGTTAGTGTTAATATTTGATTACGTCAGGAGCAATAATTTGAGGACTGTTGCTCTTATTCATAATATTTACCAGGCAGTTTATAATGCAACTTAAGCTTGAGTAAAACATGATGGGACAACATGATACATCAAATTGCAAATGCATGACTCCTTTGTTATTAGGGTATCATTTTCAAGGCTGTAGGGTAGGGCAACATCTGCAATAGAACAGCAAAGTGGGTCACTTTGAGAAAAATGACTAAAAGTTGAGTCATGGAAGGGCTGGGGAGGAGAAGATCTGGTAATAATTTCCTTCTTGAGGTAAAACAAAAACACAACAACACAACAGAACAGGGTAATTAGTGTTTAGATAGGCTTTAAACAGGTCTCCAGTTGAGTGCTGATGAAGCTCAGCTTTGCTGCATTCCAGTGTGAGAAGAGGCCAGTTACTGTACTGTAGGTGTCCAATCATTAGCTTGGACTTTGGCTTGAAATACAGCTGTAGTCACTGGAGCCGTTCACTTTGTTACCTTTGAGACAAAAACAAAATATCCCATTGAAAGCCCATGCCCCTAGCTCTGCTTAGGTTATGATGAATAGATTCCATTAGTAGGGAGGAATCAGGCTCTGCGGGAGCGAGAAATTAACATGTTCATAATTGAAAAGAAAGGAAGGAAGAAAGCTCGGCAGGAAGGAAGCTCGGCAGGAAGACAGCGCGTAGGTCCATACCTACAGTATGTGCACAAGAAGCCTATCATCTCGCTCCCATGGGGACAGAGGGGGTGGCCTGGAAAGCATGTTGCTATAGTGACCACTCTGTCACTCAGCCCTGTAAGCGCTGTCTCGGTCAGGCGCTCTGTAGTGTACATAGGACCTGCCAAGAGTCAGCAAGATCAAAATCTGCCCTGGAAAGCACCGAGGCTCTGTTAAACCAACTACTGCTGGCACATGAGCTTTTTCCCAAACAGGGCTACATGTTAGAAAACTTCATAGCGAAGCATTTTTTACAGCCCTTGTTCCCCACCTGGCATGTAAAGCACTAACCCCCAAGCTCATTATAGGCCTTTTACTGAGTAAAGGAAAGTGATTCTGGGGCTTTTTGAATTCTCCTCACTTTTTGTTTGAGAAGATCATATAAACTACAATGGCATTGCAGCTCTTGTGCATATTTTTTTCTAATTTTCAAAAGGAGATTAAACAGTTTTTGCTTTATAGCAAAATAATAAGCATTATAATCTTCTTAAATGTAGGATTTGTGGCAGATCTGTAGTATTGGATTGCTGTGGATTGGATTAAACTGTATAGTATACCTTATATAGTGTCCAGGGAGTGCACATTCCTGTGTTTTTTACTCTGGTTTAAGAAATCACAGTTGAACCAATGAAAACTGCCTCTAGTCTCTTGCTGGACCGTATATCCTGCAATAGGCCTGTCGTTGTTTGCATTGCAGTCACCTCACAGAGTTTAGATCTAATGTGCCTTGACGTGTGTGTGTGTGTGTGTGTGTGTGTGTGTGTGTGTGTGTGTGTGTGTGTGTGTGTGTGTGTGTGTGTGTGTGTGCTCTTTTCTCAGGATGGTCAAATGAACTGTTTAGACTGAGGACCAAAGTTCACAGGCCCTGATCCAACGTCAAAGGAGAGAAAGCGAGAGAAGCGTGCTCATTTCACATCCATTCTCCAACTTCTGATTAAAACTATGAGCTGGGACTGAGGACGTGCTTCATAGTTTAATTTTGTGGTAAGTTTTATATGTGTACTTACTTGTACACTTTCTGTTTACTTCTGCTTTTACAGGAGAATGTTTGCTGTTTTAAAGTTCATTAGTAAACCACATAACATATGGTTTACATGTGTGGTTTTATGCTTGAATTTTACTAAAAGCTACATCATCAAATGAGCACAAATGCTGCATAAATCATTGAAGTATACACATCATGGTACAAATTAGGCACTGGGTTATCTGTGGGTACAATTTGGAGTTAAATGCAAACAAAAACATGTGGATTGTGCAATTTGAGGACATCCATATGATCCATGTGTAGGCTTAGTGACATGTGGTTCAACTTAGAGAAAAGTGTGCACACGTAAGCGTGGGATGGCCTCAGAGTTCATCGTCATTTCACATGAACAGGGATTTTTTTTCCACAGCCAGCCACAACACAAAGCACATGCTAAAAGGTAATGGAGCTAACATTTAGCTGGAAGGATTAAAGACACTTCCTTTTATTTTGAATTGGTCTCTCCTCTATTGCCATCAACACTCTTATGTGTCTCATGTCGCAACGCCATGATGCCATCATGGAAAAGGTTAAAAAAAAATGGCAAAGAAGAGGAAAAAAGCCAGAGTCAGGAAAGGGCTGCAGGAAAGGCAAGGCAAGCCCAACACAACCCTGGTTCAATATTCCATGCATTTTTTCACAGATGAGAAACAGGTTTGTTTCTCTTGAAGAAAAAAATATACTGAGGAGGTAGCATGGACACAGAAGGTGTAGATAATTACTGAAAACAAAAAAAATCAGACTGCAAAAAAGAATTAACCTGAACTGTTATTGTATCTGGTGCACTGCTCCACAGGCTTTACTTTATGAACGACTTGACTTGCGAGTGTGAGGAGTTACGACGTCAAACAGGAACACAATGGAGCTCCTCAGACTGACAGGATGTCAGGAGGACAGACAGCTTAAATATCAGGGACACAAAGTCCAAACGATGCACGTTTTTCTTTCTCTGAGCCTCACAAATTGATCTGAGAGACCCATCAGGCAGGAAAGAGTCCTTTGTGGCTACTTGGAAAATTGACTCTTGACCTACTTTAAAGAGAGCTGTCACAGTTCAGAGAGAATGGAAGAGGTAGAGTGCCATGTGCCAAATGTGTTATGATGATCCCAGATGAAGCCAGTACTTTAGGACTACACAGAGGAGCTTTTGTTTGACACTTGGAGGCCTCATCCCACCCACTCGAAGGCATATGAAGTAGCGTGGTCAGTGGGTTTGACATTCAGGCACTGCATAGAATGTGACACTGGAGGAAGGATGCTTGGAAAACATTTCAAAGACTTTTAGCACCTGGAAGAGTATTAATATGGTGTCTAGGTGCATTATACGCCTAAGTCAGATGTGTCATATGTTTGTTGTTTTTCAGGTGTGAGGAAATCAAAGTCAAGCTCACCATGGATGTGAAGAAAAAGGAAATGGACCTGCTGAGCAACAGCATAGCTGCATATGCACACATCAAAGGTACGTCACACACCCCAGCACAATACCTACATCTTCATGTTAGTGATCTCTATCCCAAAAAAATAATCAAGTAACATTTTACTCTATTTGACAATCATTTATTTCATTTCCTTAGCAAACCCAGAGAGCTTCGGCCTTTACTTTGTGCTTGGAGTGTGTTTCGGCCTGGTGCTGACGCTCTGCCTCCTGGTCATCCGCATCTCCTGTAAGCCGCGGACCAACGTCGCCCCCCCCACGCCGGAGAAGAAACACTTAAAGGACATCAGCGTGGAGGACGAGGAGAGTGAGGACGATGACGATGAAGATGGGGATGATGTAGAGGTACCTATGCCTTTGCCCAGCACAGAAATCCCTGTTGGTAATCATACCAGCCAATCAGATGGGACACTGAGTGTGAACGTATTTACTTCAGCTGAGGAGCTGGAACGGGCACAGCGACTGGAGGAGAGGGAACGCATCATACGTGAGATCTGGAGGAATGGCCAGCCTGATATCCTGGGGTCAGGAACAGGGACTATTGGAAGAGTGCATTACTACTAAGTAACACAAGGCTTCAGGGGAAATACTTTGAGCTCTGTGAAAGACAGACAAGGACCTTTGGGTGGACCGGATGTCCCTAAAGCCTGTGAGACTTGTGTTAGATACAAAGCAACATGATGAGCTAAATACTTAGCTTTGACACAGTTGAACTATGTGATATTGCACTTCCCATGTAGCAATGCTATGCAACTACATGCCATTTAAAGACAGAGGTGTTTTAAAGACTGATTAATCCATATGGAAAAGATACAGTATGAATGTGGGAGCTGACACCTGAAGTAATCAGTCCATTGGTGCTTAATGACAAAAATGCACACAACTTGGTTAATGTATGTAGTACGTGGAAAATGAAAGCATATGTGGACAAAGTATGTACTGTATTTTGTAATGAAGATTAATTGTGTGCAGTGAGGGCAATTGTCATCTAGACTGATAAGTTTGTGGGGGAAAGAAAACAATCTCAGCAGTACTGTTAAAGGAAATTACATTGTTTGAACAAGCACATATCAATCAATTTGGGAGGTGAGATTGCAGCGTATAATGTAAAAACAATTCAAATTGGAGTCTTTAATTTCCCCATGCCTGTGTTTTCAGGGATGAGTCCACCAAAGGAAATGACAGAATTAAAGTATTACGCTGAAATCATTTGCTGTTGTTTCTCTGGATAATGCTAGGATGTCAGACAAATACAGAGCTCATTTTCTGTGTACCTTTGGGCCATGGATTTATAATAAAGATAAGCGAGAGAGAGAGAGAGAGAGAGAGAGAGAGACCAAATTTGCTAACAAGATTGATGCAAAGGTCATTTTTTGTAATTTGTTATTCTGCTTAATGTCTCTGGTATGTGCCTTAAAAGGACAGAAATACAGCACAATTCTGGGAACAAGGCTCTAGTGGAGTCAACATTAGGTTTGAAAGAGAAGATGTTCTGATAACAGAGAGAATGGGTTAATTTGGAATGAAACTGATTTCCTTTCCTCTTTAAATGGAAAAAAACAGGCCAGTCTGAATGCTGGTGCAGCTAGATCAGATGAACTTCTTTTAACCAATGGCTATTTTCACAAAGGGGACCTCCTTATGTTGCCTGTGTCCTGTTTGGAATAAATTGGTAGCCTATTTACTTTTTACACTTCTGTAGTGAACATAACAAAACTTAGAAATATAAGACATAAATAAAACATAATTGCAAGAGCTAGATAGAATGTAGTCAGGCTGACCTATTAACTATTATTTGAAAATTAAAATATTGTTTGTTGAACTTTGAAGTCTTTGGAATCTGAGCTTTTCACGGCCCAGCAGAGTGCCACGGACCACACTTTACACAACTCGGTACCGCCGGCTGTAACGTAGCCTACAGTATATAAGCACACCCTTGTGCAACGTGGGTACATTTAACCTGCTAGTGTTGCTCCTGTTGTACTTCCTAGACAAACTTGTCCAACCATGCTACTTATGATTTTGGGGATTTAAAATAATCATAAATGCGTCGTTCGATCGCCCCCAGCTGTCCACACACACACACACACACACACACACACACACACACACACACACACACACTTGAAGCTTAAGTTTATCTTTCCCTGCATAGGCTGTTGACAAGTTGGGACTTCCGCCCCCCTCACCGAGGTAAGTGATGGCTGCTAATTGGAACGTGTATTGTAAAGGACGTCAGCTGCGTTAAGTTGTTGTTAACAGAGCAAAGCAATGTTGCTTGACAATGTGTTTAGCCACGCTAGATGTTGAGATTGTAATATCTCAACATCTAACATTATTTCATAGATTTCTATAACATTTAGTGCAGCCATTCATGATTCCCAAAGGGTTAATCCTACAGACTTTGGACCACCAAGAAGAAACATTTGGGTTTTTGAGTAACATCTGATGAAATGCGATTGAATCTGGTGCAGATTTTCAAGCATCCCAGATAATCCATTTCTTTCTCCTCGATTCCTTGACTTTTCATCTATTCTACCAGCAAATTCTTTCCTTATCCAGTGAAAAATCTCAACATCTAGCCAACTGGATACATTGGCACAGACATTGCTGGTTTCCAGAGGATGCTTCCCAAGGACTGAGTGATCCCCTGACTTTTCCTCTAGTGCCAACAGACATTTTGGGTTTTTAGTGAAATATTTCAACAACTTTTTATTTAGTTTTATTTAGTAAAAATAGAGTTGACATTTTTAACTCTAAGTTAAATGTCTGCACAGTTATTGGATGAAACATTCCTTTTCTCTACAGCATGCATTGCAGTAACATTCCCCTGACTGAAAATACTTTTACGAATTCTTTGATTTACAACCAAATACTTGAAAAACTAATGACATTCCCCTCAGCCTCAGCTGTATTTTGAGTTCAGTGCTACATAGCCACTGTTAGCAAATGCTAAAGTAAGATAGTGTAGTAAATATTGCAAAAAAATTAGGACTTTTGCCTTTAGCTCAAAGAACAAAGTAAAAAATTGCATGTCTTGGACGCTGATTACTTCTTCTCTTATCCTGTTGATATTTGTCTGCTGTCTGAATTTGCTTGTATGCTGTTAGTATGCTGGCTGCTAACGTCGTATGTCTCTTATACTGCTGAAATGCGTTAGTTTCTTTTCTTATGCTTTTGATATGTGCTGACTGATTGATAACTATATATGTGCAGTGTGTCTGCATTGGTAGTAATTGTGAATGACAAAATGTCTTTGAGTATTAAATGATGCTTTTTAGAGGGAGCTTAATTGGTTTTGTGGCATGTTTCATTCTATATTGTAATTGTTTTGCAGAGTGGCCTCTGGTTTGTACACTGGCTTCTGGTGTGTAAACACGATTGCCTGTTTACTTCATTATTTCACTGTAATATTGCTTTCATGAGAAACACAGAAGGGCTTTTGTCACACACAACAGTCATTTTCACATGTTCTTCATATTTGGCTTACGTAAGTAAGTTTGATAGATTGTATATTCCCTGACTGGAGGTGTTTTGTTAGGAATGGCCACACAGACACCGGGTGCTCACTAAATAGTGTATTCCCCTCATTGTCTGTGGTGTTTTGCAGGGGAATAGAGCTCAACAGCTCAACACTTTTTAAACACCTCTGGTTTCCGGAAGTGTTTTTCCCCGTTCAATTTCTCCTTTGACATTTTATTAAATGCTTATATTATCTAAGAGTTTTAAGCCTGGAACTAAGCCATACATATTTGATTTGGTGCAAAAAAAACATTTTGAAAACAGGCAGAAATGGCAAAGGTACAAGATTGTGCACAGAAAATATCATAGAGTTCAATGGTATAGGTGTGGGGGAATTGATGCAGTATAGTATCGCGATATATACCGTGGCAATACTGTACCAATACACATACGCCAAGTATTGATCTTTTATTATATTTGTTGGTCAGTTTGTCTGCTTGACAATCTCATTTTGCATCAATTAAATTTAAGTGAGATGAATAAAACAGAAAAATATATCCTTTTAGATAAAACAGATGTTGACAAAGTTTCCTTTTGGGGACATAATTTGAAATTGGGAAAAAATTTGACGTTGGACAAAAGGTAATATATTACAATAAAATCGCAATAATGTATCATGATAATATTATATTGTGGGGCCTCTGGTGATTCCCACTCCAATTCAATGGTAGAAGCTCAATCCAGCCGTTCGAGGGTGTAGTAAAATTTCCATGGTAACGGCAAGTTCCACCAATCAGAGATGTCGATGTCATTCTTAAGATTGTGGGTAGTATTTCTTTATATAGATTTCAAATAAAACATGTTTTGGTGGCTTTCATACGGCATATTAACTCTGTCTTCATATAATAAATCTGTTTCACATGAGTTGGCTGATGGAAGTAATTTTGTTTGGCTGCCAATAAAGACATACAGAACATTGATGAATTGCCCACACTGGGCTGGGCGAATGATCACAAGTAAATGGTTGTCAGTGGTTGGGTGATTCACAAGTTGTGAAAGTAGGAATTCTTGGCATGTCAAAGCATACAAAAGGGAAAATGTACTAAATACTCATCAGTGTATGGCGTGTGTCTACATTCTTTCTGCTGGCCAACCTGGAGCCAGAAACTTTAGTCTTACGTCCTTCTGCTGTAAGGCTTGTGTAGCGTTGTTCGGAGGACTTCTTGATTTGAGATGAAGGCAGGACCAGAACTTCCTCTAGAGTTTTCCTTAAAGTACAGACTGTGCTGGAGGAGCATACCGGCTTCAAGTTTGCCTTGGGGCCTGCCATGATTTTAGATGGAGCCCACACTGGAATCTTTTCTGTTGAGGTCTCAGAAAAGCCTCTCATGTGGTCACAGGCTTTCAGAAATCAGTGGCACTGATGGTATGGACTCTTTGAAGTATTTGTGTGTAATATTTGTAGAAACCTCTCGTGAATGGCGTGTACCTCAAAATCTAATCCAACGTATGTGTTTTACCAGACCCACGATTCAATATTATAAATAGTATTGCTTTCATTTCACAGCATGTAATCAAGACGCACATGGAATTAGAAGCAACATATCTTCGCCTTATCCTAATTATAGTTATGGAACAATACATTAGTAAAATGAAGTGAACATCAACATGAGGGGAACCCTGTTTTGGAAAGCCATAAATCTGAGCCACAACACAGCGTGGGAAAGATGAAGAAAGACGGATGGACCGTCTTTTGTGGTTTTCTGGCTCATTCTAGAAACCAGCATCCGTCCAGCTCCTTTCTTTAAAAAAAAAAAAAAGGCCAACTTGTCTGTGTCTTTCTCTCTATTTCTTATTTAAAACTGTATTTTTTTCATATTTGACCTCTGAGCTCCAAAATGTTTCAGTTCTCAACACTGAGTTTTCAATACTCCCAGCAGTTCCATCTTACAGTGCACTGAGTCAAATATCCACACATGCAGTGTATTATAATTGATAGCAGTGCCTGTAGTGTATACTGCACCCGTCATCACTGACATTATAATAGTAATTTCTTCACTTATGATTGTAGGGCTTTACATAAAGGTCATTAATTTTTCATATCTTGAAAAAATTCAGCACTATCAACTAACCCTTTGTTTGTTTAGTTTTTTATTTAACCCCTTGTCCACGCGGAAATGTGCCCTTAATGACCAGTACTCAACACAGTTTTTAAAACTAGTATAATCCCCTGGCAGTTTCAGAAGCACCCGGTCCCTGATGAGCTCCAGATGTTGTCCAGATGTGCTCTACAGTGGGCAACACTAGTAGGCTTAGACAGGAGCACACCACCATCGCCACCATTTGGAGCCAAAACCAAATCTACACACCTTACTCTGAAGATGCCATGGTCTAAATACAGTCAAGTTAAATAGCTCTCTCAGTGGTGGGCGAAAAGAAATTCTCATTAATTCTCTTCCCACGTTTTCTCCATCCGTCGCGATGAGTCACTATGTTCAGAGTTTTCAGAGTGAGTCAGTTTTTCTCGGAGTGACAAGGGATGCCTTTTCCACTTAACTGCAAAAAAAGATTTCATAAAAGAAACATTAAGATAAAATATCCATTAACATCAGCCATCATCTTAAATCTTATCACATTTACTATTTTTAATGTGAGGTCACTATGGCTTGGTCACTTCCACCAATCCAACATTCACTGAAAACTTTTAACACTTATCTTTATGTTGAATAGTCATAGTGTCCCCCAGTGGACTAATGCAGCATTACATTCTGGTCTGGATAATAGATAATAACCTGCGAAATATATATGCTGAAACAATATGACCCTGTGAGACTTCTCTGGGTCGTGGATGGTGATGGAGAACTGGCTTTAAATAATTTTGCAGCACAGCGCTAGAACCAACTGCCAGATTGAAAATTGTATTGTTCTCCAGTGCTTTTAACCGAAAGCTCTGAAAAGTTATTATTGGTATATAGTTGTGTGTGTGTATATTTATATGTATGTATGGAACATGCTTTACAAATAAAACTGCTTTGCTGGCATTTCAGTTGTATTTCAGGGATTGACAGTCACGTAACAATACCCCTTTGGATGACTTGAAATTATATTGTTTTTGCAAAAATATCACAATATCATCACCATATTTCCTCTTATGTACAGTTGCATATATTACATATTCTGCTGAGGCATTGTGTAAATGTTAAAAGTACAGTAAAACCTATGATCAAAGAAATAAAGGTGGCAGTTGAAACAGGACAATGTAAAACATTAACTTGCAACCAAGAGTAACCCATTGTGATTTCCAGCATTCAAATATGTAAAACTTTTAACAGTACATCATTTAAAAGTCTTTTGAAGGATTAAGTTTCTCTGCTCCCGTGCAGGATTATCTTAATCCTATGTCAGATACTTTCAGTTGTCTGCAGTGGGAGATCTTGCTTGTCTTCTTCATCCCCATCTAAAAAAAAATGTTCATCTTGTTTAAATCTGCAGTATGAAAGCCTGCATGGCACCGTGTCAGACGGTCAGCCCAGTCCCAGTCTGTGTTGGGATTAATGCTTCATCTTCAAACTGTGGACTTCCTCCTGTATGAAAAAACAATTAATTACCACAGTCATGATCTCGGGAACCACAGCTTTTGTATTCTTTTCTTCAGGCGATATGCGGCAAGCATAAAGTACAAATGCATGTAAAACTGAAGGCACGCCTCACTGACCTGCAGTGCCACTCGTTTGTTTCTCTCATCCCTCAGTTCTTCTTTCACTTCCTGCATGTCTCGGCTGATCAAAAGAGACAGAAACAGAAAAGATAAATTTACAGATGTACTCTACGCTACCATTTAAGTCAAATGCATTAGTGAACGAATATAAATTTGAATGTTACTGTTTTAGTGGAGATGTATTAGCTTGAACAAAAATGGCCTTTATCCTGATCACTCTTATTAAGCCCCATTAGTGAGAAATACATCTTTGTAAATGAATCTTAAAGTGGCTATAATCAAAACTTTAATAATAATAATAAAGTATCAAATGACTATGTGCCAATGTAACAGTGTGAAAGAAAATGCTCGTAGTGATGACCCTGAAGAGAATTATCAATCTGCAGCTCCTTCTGGCTTTATGGAGCTTTTATAGCGAGTTTCTGCCAAGTATGTCTGGAGCTGAAAAATGTGCAAGTGGCAAAAAACTGCACTTTATCGAGAGGCCACCTAAGGCTGGCTCCAGACAGGACTTCAGGAGGATTGTCTCATGGTTCATGTAGTGTCTCAGAAAGCACCAAAAAGTAAGGCGGTTAAAAAGGTGTTGGTTAGCGTAACTGATTAGACCACTTTGTTAGGTCAAGGCTTGGTGGAGCTACAGTATACTGAAGATACATGATGCCCAAAAACTCTATAGACAAATAAGAATGATTACAGAGTAGGTTGTGACAATCAAGCCCAGTTTGTACACATTTACAAATTCCGTCCAATCAGGCAAGATGAGTGTATTTTTTTTTAAGCAAACTGAAAATGTGCGTTTTCAAAATATATGACCCTATAGTTTCACCCTGGAAGCTACTCTGCTTGTAATCACATGTTGATGGCTCCAAATAGCTTACATAGTTCAGTTGCCAGGAAATCGTCTACATCTGCACACAGTGTGGCTCATGTGTAGCAAATAGGCCTCTGTGATGTTTCATGTTTAAGCAAATCAAAGAGATGCACAAGATTTAACACTGTTAAATCCATTTTTTTTCCAGATGGTACACTTATTTTTAGAACACCGTTTTTTTTATCTCTTAGGTTTTGATTAGTCACTTCCTGTGTGGGCTAGTGTATACCAGAAATTAATTTGGGATAGAAGGGACTGTCTACAACTTCTCAGTAAGGGAAGATGACGAAGGCCCTCTATGTGAACTGTTATATATTTGCCTTATGGTAGCTTTAATTGGAACACCTCTCAAATAAACTGAATCAGTTCATCAGGTCTTAAACATACCCACATCACAAATGAGTAGTACTCACTCGTGTCGGGCCTGTAATAGATCCAGAGCCATCTTCAGCTCTTTGAGCTCAGCCTGCAGGCTTTCTATAGTTGTTTGTTCCTTATGGGTCACAGTTCTGCCATCCACAACTGCTCTGGGTGGTGCTGGTCGAAGCGGAGGTGGTGTCTTGGGTTGATTATCAGGCTTTGCAGGCGATGGTAGGAGACGTTCTGTACCCTGCAATGAATTTAGGTGGCTTTGCATTACATTGTACAGACCAGCGAACCTCATTGCTAGAATATTGGCTCATCAATATAAAACAGTGCACAATATCTAATATCTGAGCTGAACCCAGACTAGTGAGGTTTATCATCAATACCACGTGTGTGCTGAGTTGTAGAAAAGCAGTCTATGCAGTCAATGTCACAAACCTTTTGCAGGCCAGATACTTTTTCTGTCTGGAACTTCTTTGGTGATGGTTCTGGTTCTTTCTGGTCAGAGGCACCCTGGGCCTGCAAAGCAACATTAGCCATGCCTTAATAGCAATCACTGCTAACAGTAATTATTCCTCAAAACTTGCCTTGGGGTTTCTCATTCTCCAACTATACCAATTTAACAGCTATGTCTGTTTTTTGAGCAGCCAAGTAGGCCTACAAACCTTAAAATGACACTTCAGGGAATGAATTCCTTCGTTTCCCAGAAGGACTTTTGAAAACCCTGTAGAGATCAGGCCCAAACTTGTTGCTGTCAGTGTAAAATGGCCGACTCATACAAATTTGGGACGAGTCTATCACTTGGGCCTTTTCTCTTGCTACATCTGTACATCTAAATTATGGAAAGTGCAAGTTCAGAAACTCTTATCTCTTTCTTTCTTTAAACCATTGTAAGATACTGCTGAAAATTAATTGCAGAATGAGTGAGTCTAGGAAACGAGTAGAGCCTAGAAAAGCCATTTACCTCATGGCGTAGTTTAAAAAACAGTTTTGTCATTGAACTGCATGTGCTGGATATAACTTGTCATGAATCACTACATTTGGACTGCAAAAAGCATTACACCAAAGAACAAAATTGGCCTTGAAATGCAAAGTACCACTAAATGTAGTTGCTTCTGTTGCGCCAGTATCCAAGGAATATAAATCTGAAAACCCAAGAATATAAATGTATTGATTTTTGCTATACTAGAGGCAAATACGGACTATAGCTCTCATCTGAAAGAAAATGGAGGCACCTACAATTGGTGCTTGGATTAAGAATATGGTCGAACGCATATTAATGGACAGATTAATGTGTGTGTATGTATGTGTGTATATATATATATATATATATATATATATATATATATATATATATATATATAAAAACAAAAACTTGGGAGTGTATGAGAAACAATGACCAATTTATAAAAGAAATCCTTGTTAATAATTGCATTATTGTATTACTGAAAACAATAAAAACATCATAATTGTAATCAGTTCCACTTAAAGAAAGACTTACTTTTACCTAACAGGTCTGCACAATATAAAGTAGAGAGTTGCCTTATTGTTTAAGCAATAATATCAAGTTGAAAAGGTCCACAGAAAGCCTTCTGTGGTTTAACAGGTTGTCAGTGGTTCCGGCCTCAGTTACTATAAGCGTTCATTATATAACTTGTCACATTTTAGGGCAAAGGTTTTCAAAAGAAAGTGATAAATCACTAAGGTGGACATACTTGTGCTGCTGTAACCAGGCCTGATGGTGGTCTCCTGTGAGGGGGTTTGGCTCTGTTTGCTGTAGGATGGCACAGCTTTTCAGTCTGCACGTCTACTCCATCAAACTGGTCGGTCTCTTTATCCTCCGGTTGTTGTGGGGAAACAGGAGCAACATCACCATTTGTTCTACTGAAAATAAGAGAACAATTTAATAAGATTTCAATTTAGTTCTTATGATAGAATTAAATTTTTTTAAAATGGAATGAAAGGGAGGAATAAAATCTGAATATCTCAAAAAATCTCTCTTGGTGAAAGAAAATTGTGGTGCACAGGCTGTGACACACAAAAACACTTTGAATGTGGTTTCCAATTTCCTACACTCTGGTGCAGACCGAGCAGTAACCGCTGAAGTCTCTCTGCATGTATTTTGTCCTGGCTGGCACATGTTTCACTTTCACAGCTTGGCAGTCACAACTCAACTTAAGTAACCTTTATGCATTGGTTAGATCTGATATGAAGTTTATAAATAATCAGCCTTGCCCTTAAGGTAAAGGCCTGGAAGATTGAGCTTTTAGAAAATTAAGAATGATTCTTAAAGACGCTGGAAAGGTGTCCCTTCCAAACACATTTGCTTGAAAACAATTTTTAGAAAAAGCTTGTTCTTCATTAGCAGCCTCCTCAAGACAGGGCTGTTTTTGTTTTCTCAGTTTTTGTGTGTGTGTTTCGCTCAGGAAACAGGAAATGGGCTGCTCTCATCTGTTTAGACCCGATTTGACTCATCCCAGACTTTCCACTGAGCCGCTAAAGGTCGGGCATCCTGGCATTCTTTTATAAGGACACCATGGCAACTGGTGTCGGCAACCAAAACCTTTCTCATCTAAAGGCTGTGCTCCCGGGGCCAAACCAACGAGGAGAAAGTGTTCCTGACATTTCCTAAAGGCCTTCTGCTTTAAAATTGTTGCAAATAAATCAGTATTCATGTCTCTGAGTTGGAAGACATATTATTTAGAAAGTATTTAGTAGTTTAGCATGGAGAGTTGTCATAAAACACAACGCCAGAGAGTCTTTGGCATAGGGCTGGGCAATATATCGATTTTATATCAACATCAATATATAAGGCTAGATATTGCCTAATTTTAAAGGCTGCATTACAGTAAAGTGACATAATTTTCTGAATGTACCAGACTTAGTAGCTGTTTAATTGAAATTAGTCATTGTATCCACAATATTGGTGATTGTTTATCAAAAATCTCATTGTGATAATATTTTGTGAAAGCACCAATAGTCAACCCTACAATATTGCGGCAATATTGCCATCAGTGTTTTTGTTCAAAAATATTATAATATTAGATTTTTTTCCCACACTGCCCAGCTCTACTTTGGCATCACTTACTTGGGTAAAACCTTGGTGGGTTTGTCTTTGACTGGAGGTGGGCTGGGCTTGATGATGGATGGCAGCTTGACCTTGGTTGGAGGATTGCTTCTCATGTCTTTAACCTCTGGTTTATCATCTGGAAAGAAAATTCATTACAATACTCCACAACAGTATTTCTCTATAAAAGTACACAACAATGTTATAATTATCATTAAAGCCACTGCCATGTATACCTTTTGTCTTTGCTGGACCACCTTTCTCCATCGCTGAAGCCTCTGTCTTCACTAAAAATGCAGTAGTGAATGAACCATTACCACAAAGTTGCATTTGGTATGTGAATAGCACAGCTGCACTTCATAAAGTAAAATCCAGCCTAACTTTGAAACATAAGCTAGCATGTCGTAGTTGGTACCAATGGATTCCTTGTGTCGTCTAGTCTTATATGATACCAATATCTTTACACTAGCTTTAAAACTTAGTCCACGCAGTCTCTGAAAGACAGTAAGTTGGTTGACTGTCAAATTGTTATGAGGTAAACAGAGGGGACAAAAGAAACAACTGAGGGGGATAAGCCTCCTTAAGACTTCTCGTGTCGCCAGGCTCTTGAAGCAGTGACATTCTACATTGGGATTTGGTCAGACAAATATTGGCACTTTAAGCCCATCGGCCATGGTGTGGAACAATATGATTATAGAGGAAGTTGAAGAAAAAAAATATGCTAAGCAAATCTGCCATTGATAAATAAAAGTAAGCTTTCACACCTCATACAGGTGAAGAGTATGTTGTAATAGATGAAAGTACTGATATACTCTATCCATTCTGCTTCTATTGTCATTACCACTTGTGTTAATGTATTATTGTTGTCATTGTCATTACTCAGAACTGTAACCACTAGTAAAAAGCTACTGGTTTATTTTATTTGTCCAATTTTTGAATTTGTTTACCCCAGAAAGCATTATGGTTTAATGTGGTGCAGAAAAAATGCTACTAGTCAGTTAAATGGAAGTGTAATCTAGATTATGAGCAGTTGCATGTGAAGGCAAAGCCGTGCACATCAGTGCAGCAGACCAGGTCACCGCTCTATCCAATAGCACTACAGTAACGCTCCCAAGGTTCTCAACAAGTTCATTAGGGACAGTCACCCTGCCTTAGCTCACGGAAAAAATACAGCCTCTGAGGGCACTTTGCCTTGGAGACTGCAAGGATAGAAGCTTAAATTATGAAGCGTCAGTGAACTGATGTTAATGTGAGAGATTCCCTATTTGCCATGCAAGTCAAGTGTCTGAAAAGACAGAAGATGTTAAGGAGCCATTACAGCTCTGCTAAGTAAATACAAGCACAAATCTAAGAAGTAACTGTTCTAATGCATAGCCATAAAGAAAGCATAATACTTTGCATAACGCAGAGACTCAGAGATGAACATCGGACAGAATGACAACACAGGAAGCCTACCTTGAGTGTTCAAAGCATTTTGCAACATTCCCTCACAAGCAAACCATCCACACAGCAATAGTAGAGTAGGGCTGCTTCTTGTGCTGGTTCTAAAAATCTCTGTGACAGAGCTCTCCTCGACCCCCCACCCCCTTGTTTCCTCCAAGACTCCTGAACTGTGTCACATGACAAGTCTAACCATCCCCCCATCTTGCTATAGTCGAAACTTCCTGTCAAATTCTTGTGAGTGATACTGTGTGGAAAGAAATGCTGTAATTAGTGTACAAATACAGCATTTCAGTACAAATTATGAGACGGCTGCACTGATATCCAATTTTTCAGGTGACATCTTTGAATAGCCGCCCACTTTGTATGGCTCTGTTTCCACCTGCCAGTTTAACCACAAACGTCTTGATGAGCATGCAATTTATAATCTCCAACCAAATATAGAGTTCTAAGAGAGGTCTACATTTGTAAAAGAGACATTTTTAATTTGCAAAAATTGCTATTTGCACCACAGACAGCACCCCTCAGCTGAGACCTGACAACAAGCCACATCCTGCTCTGTGCGGCTCACAGATTTGACTTCTACATTTTCTTGTTTCAAAGTCTATTAAGCTTCATTCACTCTTTTTTAATAACTGTGACAATGACATCAACAATTTAGAAACTTTAAAGTAATCTAAACTTTTCCAAGGTATATCTACCATCCAGAAATAACACTAGCAGCAATCACAGCAGCAATCACACAGCTTGCTTTTTTTAGTCGGTAACATGTTGACATAATTCTTGACTCCAAACCATCTCCAAATTCAGTGAACAAAAGTGCTCATATCTTTATTTTACTCTGTTACAAACAAAAGTCTGACATTCAAAATGTCACTTTAGTAAGAGTACATACATACATACATACATACATACATACATACAGGTAATATGTCAATCAAAGTCTACCAAAAGTAGAAGTAATAATGCGGAATGGCCCATTTCATAATCATACATATTATATTTTTGGATTATAACTATGGATGAATTTATGTGTAAGCATCCCTTTAATGTTACTGCAGGTAGAGGTGAGGCACACTGTGACTACTTAATACAGTGCTTAGTAGCTTAATCTACAATTATATGTTATTTATTAGTTGATGTATGTATGTACATATCATTAATTTGAATCTGAAAAGTAACTAAAGCTGTTAAATAAAAGTAGTGGTATGAAAAGTAGAATATTGCCTGGGGAGTAGAAAGTAGTATACAATGGAAATACTTAAGTGAAGTAAAAGGACCTCAAAATTGTAGTACAGTACTTGAGAAGATGTACTCGGTTACTTTCCAGCAATGAGTAGATGAGCACAAATAAAAATGGAAGATACAGAAGAATGATTCAGCAATGTTGTGATCCATACTGAAAGGGCTATACGCTGCCTCAGCGGCACATTGAAAAAATTACATTGAACAGGGGACCATTTTGGCTGCTTTTATACCACATGCTGGAAATCACACAACCAATACTGCTGCCAATTCCTCCATCTGCTAAAACTGCAGCCCATCACAGTCCAAACTGTCAGCACACTGCCGGGCTAAATGCCACTCTAGCCAGGAGTCATGAGTCACAGGAGTACAACATGAAGCCCAGATCCCCACCTGAATGTCAAACAGTGTTTGTTCCTGTGCCAACATACATACTAGTCTCCTACCTGAGGGTTTCTTGTCGATGTTGCGTGCAGGCGGTTGGCTTGTGGTCCCAGACTAGAGGACGAGAAACGGAAAACTCAACAGGTTGGCAAGTACGTTCCCATGTGAATAAAGTCATTTCTATTTTACAAACTCTTTCCACTAAGGGAATTTTCAGTGAGTAATTCCAAAACAGAGGACGGTAAAGACAATCCTGACTCACTGCACACTGGCTGCAGACTTGCTAAAGTAACACAAATACAGGACCAGCCAGCAGCAGATAAAGTGACATTATGTACACTGTATTTAGAGCCATTTTAAAACATTAAAAGTATAGCAGATAAGAGTTACTATAAAGCGTGTCCATGGTTTCATGGTAGCACAATGCAGTTTTCAAATCTTGAATGTCTTGAATATAGGGAAGGTCCAGTCCAACAAGGATATTCTTGAGATTGTGTTTTAGTCCACTCACTTGCAGGCTTTCCATTGGTGGTATCACCATGACAAAGTTATCCGGAAAGAAGCCACGGCGTCCATTTAGCTCTCCCTCCCACCAGCCTTCATCTTCTGTTTCCTAAAGATTGGAGATTAATGAGTCACATTTAAAGCTCAAACATAGCAGTATCCCTTGGGATGCCAAATTGCTCAAGGGGTTACCAAACGGTCAAGCAAGACCCAGCTGCCTTATTATCAATTTATCATAGCATTTTATCTCAGATATTTATTTTTTTGTGATTCCATTGGGCAACCTGCCAAATTTGTGTCACTATAACATGCGTCACCTTGTACATTTTTTTAAAGTGACACAACTCGTTTGACTGGACAAACAATATGATACTGTTTGCCTTCTTTGCATACTTTGTAAGAAAAGCATTTGTACCTGAAGGAGTCTGTTAAGAGCATGACATCATGGGAAAATGTGTTTGAACCTAAAATAAATTGTGCTCCAACCTTGCTCAGTATCCCAACAATGTCTCCTTTTTTCAAATCCAACTCATCCTCCGTTTTGGCCTTGTAGTCAAACATGACTTTGCAGCACTCCACCACTAAGGAGACATAGTATCAGAGATAACATGGTTACTAACCTTACAGTATCTGAGCATTATAGTACATGTTTTAACAATGATGAATAATCTTATCAGCCTTGTATGCAACCTTCACATTAATAACTCAAAGGATATCTGGTAAGAGGTTGTAACAAACTACAGATAAAAGTTTTACACCTTGATCCCTGAGGGATATTCCACTCTGACGTAACTCTCTGTAAAGTGATTAATCAAGGCACGTTGGCCACATGAAATGTATTTATACTTGACCCCACCCAGAAACCTTTCAAGTTAAAGTACAGGAATTACCAAGTGTCTGGGTATAAATAGACGCTGTCAAGTTGCTTTTTAATTGCTGTTCAAAAGTAGAAATGCCACCTAAAACTAGGGTATCCCCACAGTGTTTAGTCAATGATTGTGCAACAAGTTAAAAATAAATTCTTTAAAGCACCCTATAATGACTTACCATTTTTTGCTTTGTTCCTCACACTTGCCCGTTGAGATATCTTCATGAGGACAGAAAATACATTAAGTCAGTGGTAAACTAAGTCATGCATTTCAAAACATTATTTCTGCGCTACATACCTCCTTGTTGAACACTGCGTCAGTTAGCTTAGGTCTTGACTTGACCTCATTGTGCTTGTTGTCTGTAAAAAGAATATCACAAATAATCAGTTCAGCTGTTTGTTTGTTTTTTATAGATTACATGTGCAGAAAAAGTAAAAGTAAAAAAAAAAGTTTTGGTTTTACAAACCTTTAGGGGAAACAAAGATTTCTTTGACAAAATTTGATGGAAATGCTCCTGTTTTGCCATTTTTCACACCCATCCACCATCCATCTTCAATCTGTTGTATAGATTATATTGAGGAGAGAAACAGTACAACAAGAAAGTATGTGAGAAGACAAAATGGAATGGCTGCACTTACACTTTGGTAAAACACTTAACAACAGGTATACATTCCAGATATTACTCAGTAATGTTTCAGATCTGATTACTTGATGGCATGAAACATCCATGTAAACCCTTAGTCAGATCTACTCTAGTGTAGTCAGATCAGTTCACTTACATTTCCATAAATCTGTAATTTGTACGAACTGGAAAACATGTTATAAAATATAAAAACATTGTAATACCCAAATAATCAATATGAAAAACACTCAGCAATTGGCTGAGCAAACATTCAACCAATGCCCAGATTTACATACAATGCTAAGGTTTTGGCAACTGAGCAGCTTTAGCAACCAGCAGGAACGTGCCTTGCTTACAACAACATAACAGTAGGCTAACACAGCTCATTTGCTGATAACCACTGTAGGGTTATTTGAGTTTAAATGTGGAGGTTTCAGGAAACTTTACCTCTCTGACAATTTCTATTGTCTCCCCAACAACCAGCGTCAGTTCGTCTTCATTCACGGGGCTATAGGCGAACGCTACCTCACATTTCCTTGTCTGTTTCATCTTCTTCACTGAAAGACAAAGAATCTCTTGGTTAAGCTGATAGTAAAGCTAGAGCTCAACAATGGTATGTTTAGCTTGGAGGCAGAGTAGTCAAGTCTCAACAGGACAGTCCTAAGACGGAAAAGCACTTTGGCGCTTGTAACATGTCTAATCCCTTAAGGACAGTTTGTATATATCTGCTCCATTGCCATACATTATAATTAAGATTTGTGTGGTGAGGATGTGGTGAACAATGTTTACAGTTGGCTTGCCTGCTGCAGTCTTGCTGAACGCATGCATCACACTGACCACAATAATGAACACTTGTGATTTTAGATCATAGAATGTTAAAATAGCCAACCTTATATGAATAGCACTGTCAAATATTTTCATGGTTTATTTTGAGCCAACTCAAGCTGCACGCTGAGGTAAGGGGTTCATCTTGCAATATGTATATTTACAAGGATAATTCTTGATTGGCTTAATGCTGCAGTGTCAGAAGGCTGTTATCTTGGATATTTTACACATACAAGTTTACACAGATTAAATTATTTGAAGACTTTCATTCCAAATGGAGATATGGACCATCTGAAGTAATTGATACCATTTCACAACAAATGAAATGAATGAAAAGTCACCTCCATTGTGGCTATCTACATGTTAAATTCAGGAGCTGATCACATACAATATAGTGAAAGGAAATTTAGCAAATAAATTAATCCCAGAATGCATATATAGTCTTTAAAATTGAAACCCTTCTCATCCTCTTTGGACAGTACAAATAGATATACTTTTTGTTTTGTAAGCTGATGACAGTGAAGAAAATTAAGAATGCTGAGAATTTAGCCTTTTACTTTGTCTAATGCTTCGTGGCTCCCTCTGGCTGTCACCCATTAAATAGACTGGCACCACCTGTTTATATAAAAGAAAAAAAAAGAAAAAAGACAAGGCATATTTTAAGACATATGGAAGTGCAAACACACAATCCAGTACCAGCAACATGCTGTGGACTGTATAGTATTAACATACCTTGACAAAGGTAGCAGGGAAGATGCCTCTCCTTCCTCCCAGCTCTCCCTCCAGCCATCCCTCCTCGCTGGCCTTGGTAACGTTTTTGACCACATCCCCCATCCTCACTGTGATCTCGTCTCCCATGGTGCCCTCGAAGTCGACCAGCACCAGCACCTCTACAGTGGCACCGTAAATGGGGCAGAAAATTAGAGGCTTTGCACAAAAGGCTGGTGTGCATGCTTCACAAGTGATGCATCCCGACGTTTTAAAACCAAGACAAACCTTTAAAGTAGTCGAGGCCAGACAAGGATGCGGGCTTTGAGCAAATGTAGATTATTGCAGATAAATTGTACAGTGTTTTTCTGTCACTAATCATTCCTTACAAGTGGAAAAACATGTTTGTAATGACAGTCTTTAACTCCAGCATTAATAGAATGTTTAAAAATCACCAAATAAGGAAAAGTCACCCAGCGTTCATAAAAAATATTACTCTTATTTTACAGCAAACACAGATACATAGATTTAATCAATGCAAAGCTATTCAATGGTATCATAGTAGTTTTATTTGCATGGCAAATTTAAAATAATTATATATTTAACGGCATACTCTTTGGTTTTTTTTACCATTAAATCTCTAGAATCCCAGCAAACAGACAGCTGAGAGGATTGAAACATCAAAAAAGCCACCAGTATATAAAAAAGCGATAACACTGACTCACCCATGGTCTCTTTCTGTCTTTCTCCCTTGGATTTAAATATGTAATTTCCTCACAAACCAACAAACACACTTGAGTAGAAGGAGAACCGAAAAAGTGTGGTTGTTTTGTCTAAGACTGAGAGATATGGCAGCCAAGGCCCTTCTTCCTACTTGTCAAACATTAACATTGAGCAACTTCTCCTGAGGCTTGTCATGGCAAGTCAACAGCAAGGAGTAGGATGGCTCATACAGTTCAGAGAGAGAGGGGGGAGTGAGAGAGAGGAGGAGGAGAGATGGCGGGAAGGTGGAAAAGAACAGGTAAGACAGGTTTATAGTGCAAGAACAAAGCTCATAAGTCAGGCTGAGACTAAACCATGAAAATGAAGGTATTACCAAAATGTTAGAAGACAAAAGTCTAGATTCAGAAGCAGCACAATCACACTTGAATCTGCTTCACTCTTTCACACATCTCCATACTGTATGGTGTGTAATAGCTACATATTTGAAAGAAATTGAAATATAACACCTTATGCACTGTATGTGTGTTGTGAGGACTTTGCTTTGTGTCTGTAATGTTGTAATGTTGTTGTTTTTCTATTCCCCTTGAAGCAAAGTGACTGGTTATAAAAGCAGAACCAGGGTTGCGCAACACTGAATTTCACAAACCAAAATAATGTGGACAAGAAAAGTAACTACATTTTTATTGGAGGATAAAGATATACCTTTTCTGAAAATGTTATGTCATTTAGTCATTTTTGAAGTACTACTTCATCTTCCCTGTTGAATGTTGGGGAGTCCTCTCAGTCTAGTGTGAAATAGGATATTGTCTTTTTTTTGTCCTGTAAAAGTTTTCTCCTGGACAACATTGAGTGGATATTAAAAAGTACAAATAATGTGTACAAACTACCCCATTTCCAAATAAACAAGAATTCACTGCAACTTATAAAACTGTTAAACAAAAAACAAAAAAAGTACAATAAATTAAAAAAATATATATTATATATAATAAAAACACAGTTAAAAGTTTATTATCAAATTCGACACATCTACTGTTCCACCTCTGGGATTCCTCTCAATCTGCTGGAAATTCTGCCAGATGTAACTCTTTCAGATGTCCGTTACCTTCCAGACCCTCCGCCGCAGCGCTGCAGAAGAAGGTCTGGCAATGCGAGACTAATGATTGTTTAATCAAAGACTACCTGGAGACTCCAATGACTTTCGTAACTCTGAGTGAATCAGGTCACCTTGGCCTTCTGTTGATCAAAGTGGTAACCAAATCAAGATTAATCACCACACCCAGTTTCACCGGTTCGGTCTCTGGGGTACAAAGCTAAACTGGTTTTGATTTTATGCTAACCGGTTGATCTGACATTTGTCATGATGACAACTTCTGGCAAATTAAAAAATAGCAGACATTCCGACTTTAACAACCTGTTCTGACATTGACACAGCACTGAATCCAACTTGTATTGTAAGCAGTGTTGGGCAGTAGCATTACTAATTTAACTGCTTCTCAATAACTTTGCTGTTTTCTGAAACAAATAGTTTTTCAGTAGAGTAGCGCTTTTATTGATCAAGTAGTGCATTACTGCGGTAGCTTCCACACAAGCTACATTTCCCAGTGCATCAGAGCTCTCTGCTACGGTCTGAAAACTGCTTAGGATCACGGACGCCACTACCAAACATGGATGTGTACATTGTGTACATGGATGGATGGATTTAAAAAATAAATAAAAAATTGCTCCAATTTAGTAAACTACTTCCACCATGTTGCTGTAGCTTAGCTTGCTACATTTATATAGGGGCTAACATTAGCTTCAGTGTAGTAGAGTTTAATTTAATTTATAATAACAGCTAGCATTAGATTAGATTATACTTTATTCATCCCACAGAGGGGAAATTCCCTTATTACAGCAGCATTTTCTACAACAAAACACACACATAGCTCATTAAACTTTCCTTACACTAGTAATAAGCCATAAGACAACATGATCAACATAATGTTATGTATGTTTGTGAACAAACAAAATAATGGAGCCACTTGTGTCTGCTATATGAAGGTGATCACATTTTAGTGGCAGTGGCAGTCACTTCCCGATGTGAGTAGAGTGCAGATTTGCGCATGTGTCACTTTGCCACAAGTAGCCTACAACATGCTAACAAGAGACTTCTGTAATGTCAATACAGTAAAAAAAAGTTTGTTCACTGCTGGCTACAAGTTAGCAATCACACTATCATAGATAGCTTCTGTTATTGTTTGTAATGAGAAAGGTTTATTATTTTAAGGATTTCAAAAATTTCATTATGAAAGGTTATGCTGTAAACCATTTAAATCTGAGCATGCACATCTCAAATCTGCACTCGACCAGAGCCGGTCTGACTCGACTCTCATCGAGTATGACCATAGACTGTATATATATTGATATATATTGAATATTAACGGTCTATGAGTATGACACGTTACGCTGTAAACCGTTTAAATCTGAGCATGCGCACCTCACATGTGCACTCGACTCACATTGGGTAGTGACAGAGGGGGTTAAACGGTGCATCTCGTGTTTGTTGACTAGAAAGCTGATGTGTTGTTTTTTTGAGGTGACGAGACAATATGGCAGTTAGTCTCAGAGCACTAAAACTGTGCCGCTTTCCAGACGACGGAAGAGGTGAGATGTAAAAAACAAAGGCAGAGTCAACACTTAAACCAAAGAGGTTATTATAATCTCACTGCAGGGAAAAAAAGTCATGGTTTAGGTTGATTACCGCTAGCACCATCAATAGCACTCGGGAGCGGCTGAGACAAGTGCGAAACCTAGTGGTAAAACTCTGTCTACCGGTCCGTGATAATGTTAACACCGGACCAAGACTACACGTACCGAACTACAGCATGATAGCAGAGGAACTGTACAGTGTGCTTGATGCAGAATACCCTCGACGAATCCTAGCGTACTCTACGCAGACATTTAGCACTTCTTATTGCTGTGGTTGCACGCGCTATTTCCTGAATTATTCAGCCCGGTCTCATGGCAGTTCGTGAAATGGTCACATTATTTAATCTATTGATTCGTGCACAGGTCACGTTAATGTCGTTATTTTCGTGTGTTGCTTACGAATTTTGAAGTAATGCATTTTAATGGGAAGCCTATTTCGTGATCACAGACTAGCGAATATATTGAAAAGCCGAAAATCCGCGCAGGGAGGTTGGTTGTGGTGGGGGGGGTGGGTCAAACAGCACAGGACTTTCACCCCGGAGACCGGGTATCATGTCCGGCGTGTTGCAGTTCCTTTCAGTGTTATTCTCTTCCTAACCACAACCGTCCCGTTGTTGTGGCCGGCGTGTGGCGTTTCATTTCTCTGTTGTTGCGTCCCCCAGAGACCGCGGCTCGTGTCCCTGCGCCCCGGGGATCACGTCCCGCATGTGGTGGTCCATGCCGTTGTTGTCACCGGTGTGTGGCATTTCATTTCCCCGTTGTTGCGTCCCCCAGAGACCGCGGATCGTATCCTGGCGTGAGTTGTTGTCACCGTCAAAGGTTGTGTTAGTCGTGCAACAGAAAACTCAGATTGTCTAGCTAGCTGTCTGGATTTACCCTTCAGAGATCTGAAATGCAGTTAACCATAGTCCTCATAAATCTAAAATAACAACTCAAGCGGAAGGTAATGAAGATCCGGCCGAAAAGAGCAACATCCGGCGGAATTTCCATGGACATACTGTAGTGTTTTTGTCATCAAAAGACTTAACCATGTAACAACAGGCAGTTGCTTTTGTTGTGCAGCTGTGATGCGTTCATATTCACCCGGTCTCACGGCAAATTGAGAAATTGTCACATTATTTTTATTTATTGATTTGTCAATAAATGTACCGCCAGTAGACAATCCGCGGTCTCTGGGGTACGCAATAACTGGAAAATGAAACGCCACATGCCGCCGGACAGACCACCACACGCGGGACGCCCTACAACAACGGGACAGTTGTAGTTAGGAAAAGGTCAACGGGGAAAGGCGGCAGCCGGAACATGATCCGGGGCCTCTGGGGGACGCAACAACGGGGTCCCTGTACACAAATCAATAGATTTAATGACATCACCATTTCACGAACTGCCATGAGATTGGGCTGGTTATGTACGTACAAAGTGAAACGATCGGTGAGCTTCCCCAGTGTTTCTGGGAGTAAACCAGGCTCTTTACAACCACTAGTAAGGCACTGGTCTTTGTTCTCAATATGCTTATTAGTTAAACTGTATGTTCAGTTCCTCTCTGGTGTGACTGCTCACACTCGTGGGAGGCTACATGCAGTTGTTGACATGCGTCAAGCCACAGTTTGCTTTATTATCCTGAATTGCACTTATACCTGTATAGAAATTACAATAAGAAAAGAAAGTCAAGGCAAAACGTATAGTAATCAGTTTCTCTTTAATTTACAGTCTCTAAGAAAAAACATTAACACCTATTTAAAAAAAATGCAATCTTTCCAAAGCTTTTAACCTTAAAACTAAAACTATTAAATGTGAATCTTAATCCGTAGGCCTGCATTGTACAAATAAGATCAGTAGCCCCACAGCAAGGCACACAAAGTCAATTTTATGTTCACATGTGAGCCTAATCCTAGACTTAAAACCACTGGAGTAATGAACTGAAATGATATTCTAGGTTTAGACATACTGTAATTTTTGTGCTACGAACTGCCCAGTATTTCTGTTTCTTTACAAACTACAGACTAAACAAATGCTTTAATGCCTCTTTTATCACAATGTTGACACAGTTGCAGACAATTTACATAATTGAACAAATTGGCTGGAGAAAAGTTGGCAAACAGCAAATTAAAAACACATCAATCTATGGTAATTCCGTTACAGACAAAGTCAGAATCCTGTACAGAAAAGTACAAAACTACAATGAATGTCTTTGGAGAAAAAAAAACGTATAATCACTATCAATATTATACATTGATTAGTGGTATCCAAGTTCAAACAAAGAGCTACTGTAAGGTTTAGTAATCTTTGACAGCAAAATGTTTAATGAGCAACATGTTAAATGTACAGGTAGTTATCCTTATAATACCAGCCTCCTGTGCAGCCAGCTAATATTGTAGATCACTTGGTTGTTGTACAATGAAAGACAGTAGAGCATAACCTTTGACCCATAGAGTTTGGTCCCATGTCAGATCGGGTCATTTTTAGAGTGCTGAATTGGCTAAACATGACATGACATGACATATGATGTCAACATGAACTACAGTGTACGTGTTGCTGTCAAAATAATCCAGACAAGAAACAGCTCAAAACCACAAACCTCATTTTCTAAAACCTTTTTAAAGTATTTATCTTGTAACCCACACACAAAACATTTCTTAATTTGCACAGGTATAAGGCACAAGCTGAGTTGATCTACTATGTGATTTTCTCTTGCTACTTAAAAAATATAGATGTCATTAAGGAGTCTTTTTTTAATTTTTTATATCATTCCTGCGAGAAAAGTGTAAATGTTACCTTTACCAATGCTGCACATACAATTTCCCTTAACAATATAATGCAAAAAGCATGTAACATAAATCTGAATTCTTATGAGAAACAGCAATTCACTCTTTAACAGTGCTTCTACTAGTTCTGAGTTCTATCCTGATGTGGAAAATCATTGTGTCAAGTCAGCGTGCGTATCCCACGCTGAAATCAAAGCATAAAAAAAGTCTTGAAACATTTAAATCTGCATTTATGAATCCATTGTGGTGGATAAAATCTCAGAGTCCCTTCCCAACAACACAGAAGAAAACTAAGATTTTCAGACCACTGCTTCACTGCTCAAGTATTCGCTCCGTCGATTTCTCCTTCTTTATGGTCCAGTTCTATCTCCTCTTCCTGTGCATTGTCTTGCTCCCTGTTGATGTGGAACTTGTCATGGGCCCATTTGGGGCTATTGGTGTTGGGTCCCGCAGTGGCTTTGCGGATGATGAATCGTGCCCTTCCGCGTGAGAAGCTTCCTCGACCTCGCCCTCGGTTGTCCAGCCACTTGCACTCTGCCTCCCGTTCTCTGTCATCGTGCTGAGAGAAAAAGTATGACAACAATTGACACATCACAAACAGCATTTAGAGATGTTTTGTGTTAGAAACTGAAAATATCAGTATAAAATTGCACTTTAAAATGTAACTACCACATTTATAATCAATACTGGGTCCTTTTAATATTCAATTCAATGTTCAATTTGTTTAATAATAAAAATGTTGGGAATGATTTCCTTTAATTTCTTTTAAATTCAACAAGAGATTTGTTGTATTTCAGCAGAATTCTGAAAGTAGCGGAAATGTAGAAGTAATCTATATATATTTCTAGCAAGTAATTACCTTATTGCATATTCAACAACGTTATCACATATTTTGTTCATATCGTGCAGCCCTAACTTGAGTTAATTTGACTAACGAACACTATGTGGTTGATTCAAACAGAGATGGAAGCCATGAAATGGGAAAGAGATTGACCCTACCAAGTAGTATTTCCTGCTCTTGGGAGTGTACTCTGGGTCCCAGTCTTCATTTTTTGGCTGTACTGCCATGTTTGCCGTGGTGTTGGTACCATGTGAAGAATTTCCCTGATAATTTCCTCTGTTCCAGCTCCTTCCACGAATACGGACTTGCTGTAATTAGACAATAAGACAAGGAAAAATAATTGATTTAAAGCAAACTGTTGAAGTCAAATGTACAGTGTAACCTGACAGTCATCATTTCAAACTAGGCTTGTCCATCAATCCAACATGGTTAAACATGGTCAACATGTGTTAAACTTACAAATCCTCCACGTGGCTTTTCTCCTTCAACTGGTCCTAGTGACTCTGTTTGACCAAGTCTGGCCCTGTTAAAGCCTTTATCTTTGGGTTCAGACTTGCTGTGGGGAAAATCTTCTTTTTGGGACTTAGAGGATGAGGAAGATGAGGACGAACTTGAGCGAGAGCGCTTCTTCTTACTTTTCCTAAAAGGAAAAAATTGCACAGGCAAGATCCTTCATGGCTGTTTATCATGTAGGGCAGATCAACAGTATTCAACAACTTTGTAGATAATTTGAAAAAATACAGGTCAGTTGCACATACTTTGATGTCTCGTGGCATTCATAGGACTTCTCCACAGATCTCTCTCTACTAGTATCTGGGGAATCTCCCACATCTTGTCCTCGATCCTGATTGTAACCACTGTCCTGGATGGAATATTTTTTACGACGCTCAATATCCAAACGAAGGTCCATTGGGTCATTTTTC
This sequence comes from Percina caprodes, assembly GCA_013375575.1. Taxonomy (NCBI): domain Eukaryota; kingdom Metazoa; phylum Chordata; class Actinopteri; order Perciformes; family Percidae; genus Percina; species Percina caprodes. Next base: position 1,554,312 of record JABXJD010000014.1, read on the forward strand.
AATTTTTCCCCGCCGTCCTGACCAAATCAAAAACATAAACATCGTGGACAGACTTTGGATTAGCATGTAGATGCTATCAGTCTGCTCACAGCCAAGCTGGTTTGTAAACTAAACAGTGAGTTTGATGGGTAGATGCCAGCTGGCATGAATAAAACCAAGCTGTTCTGGAGTGAATTTTCCAGTGCACTTAAAGGGCCAAGCCAGTAGTTTTGCATGTTTTGGGATTACCTTAAAATCTGAACCATTATCCAAAGCATATGTTTTTAGATAGAATTGTTCTGTCTTTAAAGCACATATTTAATATGAAAAGGAAATCAACTTGTAAAGACTTAATATTTGCTTCAGATAGGCAATCCATCACTGTTAATATTTAGGCAGCTGTATTTTGGGTCAAGTCATTGCATGGTCAGCCGCCAGAAAGGTGTATTTTGAAAACTTCTTTACTGGTCATTCAAATGATTGCGGGAAAGTCCAGCATACAAGGCTTCAAGAATTTGTTGCACTACAGCAAGAAACATCATTAGCATATTTCACGTCATCCATGCTTGTTTGTATTCCATGTGCAACATGACTTCCAGCAGCTAATTCCCACATTTTGAACATCAGAGCTTCAGAGACATGGCGCTTTCAAAACGATCCCTGTATGTGCACAGTGATGGATTTTCTATTTCAAACAAGTTTAAGTCACTGTAAGTTGATTATCATACTGTACGGACATGAACTGAAACTAATAGCTGCCTGGAAGGTGGGAAAACAATCAAAAAACTTTGATGTATGCTTTGGGAAATGGTTGCTGGGACCCACTATACACACTTTGTAGTTGTTGAGCTACTGTGTGTCTGGCAAAACAACTAATATATGGTTCTTTGAACAATGGTGAAGAATAGAAAGGTAGGACTGGTCATGCTAATTTTATTCAGTGTTTTAATGTATTTCAATAGTATTTGCACCTCAAGTTTATAAATGCTTGACCATATGTATCCATGCACAACTATAAAGAAATATTTACTCAGAAAGTGAAAATAAAAGCACAGGTACATATAGTGCTTGCTGTTGGTTATTGCCGTTGTTTATTTTTTTTTTAAGAATACTTACGAAGACATTTGCTTAGAGTCCTTTGAACAGCTTTGGCACAGTGGCTTCCATTTGTTAGAACTTATATGATTCATTAGCCTTGGTTAGGCTTGTGGCCACAGTTTAAGCAATTCATTCATTCACGATGTGCGGAGGCGATATATAACGAACAACAAAAGTCAAAGTGCCTTATTTTGCATGTGCATTTCTTAGACTGTACATCTCCCTTCAAGGAAAGCCACAGGCTTTCAGAGAGTGCAGTCTAAAGGCATCTGGCTTGTTCGCTCGTTCGCTGTTTGTTTTTCCAACATATTTGATATTGCAAAATGTTGAGTCACCTTGTAAGTGCCATCTTCTGAGCTTTTCATCGCCTCAAAAAGTTGAGAGTGTTTCTTAAAAGCTCTTGGTGAAACATCAATTCTCCTGTAAGAAAGAAACATATTTATGACAAGATGATTAAAGGCACATAGTACAGGAACCACGGTACAGGTGCTAAAAAAGCAAACTGTGAGCAAAAAAAATCAAACTGCAAAGACGACACAAAACGGACAAAGGAAAAGAAAAATTGGTGGGAAAATAAAACTGACCTCCACCGAGCATGAGAACAAATAAGCGAAGATAGTCTGTTGATTTTCAGGTAGGAAAGGTGAGAGAAATACCTGAAAGCTGTTAAAAGAGGAGGTGAAGCCACAGCACACTGAAGGTGAGAGGGTCACTCAATAGGCGACTCTACCTGTGTATTTCTGGGCTTTTTCTGGTTTTCATCATTTCCTTCTCTGCAGCTCGTCTTTGGTACATGGTGAATCGCTCGTTTAGAGTCATTTCAGAGGATGGAAAGTGCTGAGCTGCACAGGGAAACAGTAGAAACAGCTGTCAAAGTAGTTAGTGCTTTCAGTGTCTTGTCACTTTTCCATCCAACTGTGATGCTGCATTGACTTAAATATTCCCATGTGCATATGAAGTAAAACATTAGTAAGCGTTTGAAGGCCTTGTTTTACAGTCCCCTCAGAAACATAATGCCTGCAGAGAAATTGCAATTGTGATGAAGTTGCTTTACACTGATTTGAAAGGTTACAGTGTTGAGGAACGTTAATGGTGAGATCTTAATGAGCTTGTAGTGTGATTTGTCTGTTCTTGGGGGGGAAAAAGAAACCATTTCTCCAGCAAGAGAGGTGAGGACTTACCTTTAACGTGGTGAACGATGGCGACAATGTGTTGAGCAAACAGCTCAGAGGGACTCCTCTGTAACGGAGCAGCCTGAACATGTTGAAAGATGGAGCGAAACTCCTGATCCTTTTTTGAGGACTGCACAAGATCCTGAGACAACTGCCGCTCCTCAGCTAAAATGTCAGAGGAGCTGAAAATGACAAATAAAAATCTGAAAAATGGGCCTAAAACAGAAAACATGTACTCTCAATCACATTAAACAAAATATAAACAGGGAAACCATTACAGGAAACGCTTTAATTTTTTTTTCAATAAAAATCGGAATAAAAGGCTTAAAACAGAAAACATTATTCAAATGAGGAAAGTGCAGAAAGTGCTTCTTGCCTTTTTAAATATATAATTTTACTATTAGCTACTGTTGCAAAGTCTCCAGCTGGATGTTCAGATGTGACTAATGGCTTACTAAAGAAAGACTGCATGGGACCAAAACCCTTTATATGATGCTAACCTCATCAGGCTATCTCCAAGAAAATCCATTCTGATATTTAATTTGGCTTCCTGTTTTCTGGAGGTCATGAAAGGCAAGTCCTCTCCCCTGAGTTCTTTTTCAGAGTTCCTCCATCGTGGTGGTGTAGGAGATGGGATGGAGGGAGATTTTGCCATCTTCCTGGCTTTACCACCCATGTCTGGGGACCGGTCCTCAAATTTTCCTGCCATCTCCCTCTTAGTGAGGGCAGCCGAAATCGCAGCTGCTTTATCCAGCTTTTGACTGCAATATATGTCCTCTGCCATGGTGTTAACGTGACTGTTAGCAACTTGTGAATGGGCCACATTATGCCATTTGCCAAAGCATTCATCAAACAGTTCCTGGGCTGAGTGAGATACCTTGAGCTTTAGCTTAGAGGACTCGTCCCCATTGCGCCAGTCTTTGTGGCGTGAATTTGAATGAGGCCTGATTACCAACTCCTCTTCTTCTTCCCCGTCAGCAGACAGAAAAGGAGAAGCTTTCAAAAAGCTATTCAGAGACACTTCACCATCATTGTCTTCTTTGTGCTTTCTTGACACCGAGTCAGAGATATTCGCAGATGCTTTGCCATTTGCTTTCCCTTGTTCCATATCCACATCATTTCCGTCTGTGTTCTTGCCATTTCCCCAAGCTTTAGATTTCTTGTTTTGCTCCTCCAAAAACCTAAATAATGACAAAGAGATAAAGAGTTGCATCTAACGGCATGCAACATGTGAGACAACTGCAAATATGAAACCAACTGATTGTCTGACAAGATGTCATATAAGAGCCTTTCCAAACACGATTTTCTAAAACTACAGAAAAGAAATGTGTCATAAGTATTTTAGCTATGAAAATAAAGACATAAGCTTTATTCTATAAGGAATTTCCATGAAAAACAATGCCGTTTGACAAGGCAAATATTTTAAATCCCCCTTAATCAAATCTTTTTAGAAGTCTGTTATGACAACCACCCTTGACAACCCAAGATTGCAACGCCAAGGAAATGCCAGGATAAAATGACTGTGTGGTCTCAAAAAGGCATGTGAACACATATAAGCAATAAATGATAACATAGTATCTGTATATCTATGAATCTTGCATAGTTTTAATAAAAACATTTGAGAAAAGAAGAGAAAAAAAATCAGTCTTACTGTCTGAAGGCAATGGATATTGCTGTTTTATCTCCATCCAGATATTCCTCATTGGAGAAGAAGTCAAAGCTGGAAAGCATTGGATTTAGACCTTCTTGTGAGGGCTTTATTGTTTTGGATGAACTACACAGCATCTTCCAGGAGGGGGCGCCATTGCTGATGTCATTTCTGACTTTAGGGGAAGGACTAGACTGGTTAGTAGTTTGGCTGTTGTGGCCAACACTAACAGCAACGCTTGCCAAAGGACTTGTTCTCTTTGGACTACTGCAGCAGTCTGTTAGGCCCTGCCAGTTCCCCTCATTTTTCCCACTTCCTGCTTCTTCTTTAGCATCTCCTGCCAACGCTCTGACAAGCTCCACTGGCTGCTCATCTCCCCCTCCTACCTTTTGGCTCTCCTTGGAGGCCGAGAGCTCCTCTTTCACATCTTTGGAGATTTGGTTCGTCAGCAACAAGGCTGGCCTGCATTTGGGAGAGGAGGAGTGTGAGGAAGAGGAAGAATGCTGCGAGTGTCTGGATAATGGCGACGAGGATCGGTCAGAGTGGTGCGAGTGACCACGAGTGGGGCTTCCTGAGCGCTGCTGGAAGTTGTGAGAGCGTCCTCGTGAATGGTTTTGCTGCTGCTGCTGCTGTTGTTGTTGAGGGTACTGCTTGTAATTCTTCCAGTTGGGGCGGAAGTAGTTGTTATTGTTATTGTTATAGCCACCGCCCCCACCACCACGCTGGTAGCGTCCACGTTGAAAGTAGCCCCGCCCTCTGCCCCTGAAGTTGTACGGCCTCCGGAAGCCGCGGTGGTAGCCCCGGAACTCACGATTGTTCTGGTATCCCCTCGGATATTTCTTCTCCCGGTTATGAGATGGAGAATGAGATCTTGACCGTGTCCGAGACCTAGAGCTGTGACCGAAACCAAGGGGAAAATGAAAGGACATTGTTATTATTTCATTTTCAAATAAATTTCCAAAGAGATCTATATATATACACACACACACACACATATGATACATGCAGTTGCATCCATTTGTCAAGTATGTAGGAGCCCACAGGCTGCAGGGTCAGACTAGGCCACATGGTGGCTCTGCTGCACTTCTGATGTTGTTCTCTAGCCTGAACATTAAATGCAGTTTTAAGATTAAAACCATGATACAGCATGTTCCCTTCTTTAAAACAGCACTTTTATCATGCATGGTCTTTTAAAGCCTGACGCTTGTCAACACAACATCCACAGGTAGACATCAAATTAGTTCTGTATGTTCTTTAAGTATTTCCTTTACAGCTACATCTTCAGCAACTTTCAATAAATAAAAAGTAACTGCTCAGCTAGTTTGCCTATTATAATTGAATACAATATAAAAGACCTGCTCAAATATGTAGGTATATCAAGAAATTTACAAATGCATACGTCTACAATATATTGCAGAATAATAACTCAAATGGACAAAGCAAAACAGTACCACACTACATGCAAAAAAAAAATTTGCTAAAGCCATATACAAAGGATAAACAAAACCACAAAACTCACCAAGTGTGTTTTTTCATTGGAATACAGAGTTGAGTAAAGAAAGCTGCGCACTGAGCAGCGCTGCACACTCACAGTGCGAGCTACAGATACTACATCTCCTCTGGCCAACTTTGGTGGAGCAGAGAGTCACATGGATTATGTGAGGGGGAAAAAAAACTTCTACTCCAATCCTTTGACTCTATGCAGCTATAATGGCTCTTCAAGCACTTTAGTGAGACTTTTAGTATTCTGACTCTTTCCCAACAACAAATATTGACATTTTATTGTGGTCTTAATGTAATTTCTCCGCAAGATACACTATAGCTTCACTTATTAAACATGAGATAATTCACTAAGGAAAATAAATGTTTTGCTGAGACACAGTCCGCTTCTGTGGCCCATTTAACTACTAAGTCATTAAATACAAAAGATGCTGATGGTGTGAGGCAAGTACAGATAAAAAAAAAGCTATGTGTTAAGTCATCAGACCTGGCAGCATATTGGAGGTGTTTTAAAGAAGAAAAAGAAGTAGGGAAATAAAATGTGAGTGTTTAAATATACAACTTATGCAAATGTGTTCTTTCAGGCTTGCTACAGTTTGAGTGTAACCTCAAACCTATTTGCACATGTGCGAGGTGGGCTCAGGAAGAGTAAACCATTAGATTCCTTCCATGTGTCTTCTTTATGCTAATTTAATATGTACTGCAACACTGCCAGGAAATTAGCTGTCCTGCCATTTTGTTGCCTTGCCATAGTCATTCTGAGAGAAACGGCAATAGCATTAGAGCCTTACTTATTCTTCCAAAGGCCCATTATAGCAGCAGATAACCCCAGATCCAGGGAATTTTAATTTAAGCAAACCAAGCAACAACACATGCAGCCCTCTTGATTTAAGGTTTTATAAAACATTATCATAGGCCACTGAGGTCAATTAATGTGGAAAATTCCACACGCAATGCCAACTGCAATAATATTCACTCTAACTAAAGTAAATTCACAAACCGGCAGCTTAACTCTTCTTCAAACATCAATTTCCTCTTGAAAACAGAAGCCGACTCCAGAGTTTGAGTCCGACCCAAATCCATTAACATGCTACAGCAGCTTTGTGAGTTCATGAGAACCAATGTCCAGGACAAGACAATATCTTGCATATGAAAATCAACAAATTTGTAGCTTACAGAAAACGCTGATTATAACAGAACACAGAGCTGCTTGTTGACATTCCCACTGTCACAACTAAACTACCTGGCCCTGCACATATATATTTTTTACATGTCAAACGTACCAGCACATTGCATACTCAGCTCATTGAGACAAGATTTACTAAATAGAATTTAAGTGGAAAAGAAGCTTAGAAAGAAATTCCGGATGACCAATTCTGATGTCTGTGCATAACGTGGCAGCACTTTACTTGCTGCACCTGCTGCTAGTTTTAATTTTCTTCATCACAGTTATTCATACTTTAAGCATTAGTGGGTCAAGGCATTCTTCATTTATATGTGCTGTATAATACCTTTTTCAAGAATCAAGTTATCAAACCTTGTTTTAATAAGTCTGGTCTGGCAACACAGAGGCACCTTCAACAATTGAGCAAAATGCAGTTGATCTTGACCACAGAAACACAATAAAGCCAATAGGTTCTTCAGAGACAGGACGGTGGTTCATAAAATAGTACTCTACCGGTAGTGGCGTTTCCTGGACCGGGACCTGGAGCGACTTCTGGAGCGAGAGGTGGAGTGGGATTTTGACCGAGACCTTGAGCGGCTCCGAGACCTCGAGGCTGATTTTGTGGATCTGGACATCACTGCAGCCAGCTCACCTCAAACTGTCACACAAAAGAGTTGTAAAAAAACAAAGTTAGGATTTTAAATAATGTAAGACAGCAAACCATACAAACATTGGTTATATAATCACCTTTTCGATGCATAGAATGGATATTAATCATCTGTGTGAACAACTGAATAAGCTATTATCACGTTAAAAAAATTTTTTTAAGAGAGCCAAGAGGCAAAAATTCCCGAAATACAATATCCGACAGAAATGAGTCATCTGAGATGCACTTCAAAAACAGTCTTATCACAAAAGCTCAGTGAAGCAACAGAACAGCTGTGAAAAAGGGAGGCAATAGTGTAGGGCATCCAAACAGTACCAGTTTTATTTAGTCACTGATCATTTGCATAGAGGGCAGTCTTACGTAAGTCATCTGACTACAACTAACTATAATCGGTAAGATATACGAGACTGTACTTTTCCTCCACTGCAGAAGACATTACAATAAACCATCCAAAATGATGTTGAAACTGGTGACAGAAATGTTTGTTTTCTTGCCACAGTCTTTACATTAAAAGACAACTCAGACTCTCAAATAGAGTGAAAAAAGGAAAGCCAGCATGTTCGGCTACAGTCTATCAATGCATTTCTTTGAATGATCAGCCCATAATCATATAGGATCAGTCTACTCCAAGCCTCTTATTCACTTATCCATACATTCCATATCTTAAATACACAACAGTTTTGGTTTAGTTCAAATTTGTGAACTCCACCAATGATGGATGAGAATGTGACAAGAGAAAGAGGTGCCCAGATGTGGTTTTGAACTAGACCCTATTATGCCATATGCTTTTCGAATAGAATGGGCCTCCATTCATCGAATGGAGCAAAGCTACTTTCACACCACCCGTGTAGGAGTCTTTACAGAAAGTTTCAGATTGGTCTAATCTAGTCTTTGCTTGGTTGTTATTATATGCCTCGCCATTTGTGATGTACTGGTTAATGTTATCTCACACCTGACTAGTCCAAAGTAAATCAAACTAAATAGGGAAATAGTTTACTTCCTCTATAGCTGCTTCACCATGTAACATTTGCATGAGGTTAATGATTTGCTGTGAATCTGCTACCAGAGAGATGCTCACTTTGGATTGCTTGCTCAATGCACTCAGACCTCAGTATACTTTTCACTTCTCCAAGGTCCACAAGGCATTATCTATGACATATGATCCTCAAAGTACAGTAAATGCTAGGGATCAAATAATTGATCTTTCATCATAAGAGTCATCTTCAGGGGCTTTGGAAGAAGGAAATTGCCGACTGCACATGACAGGGATTTAAAAGCCAGTGCACGCTTTCACATAATGGTCCCAGTGTGCATCCTCGCTACTATTTTGAAGTGTATTGAAATGGGTCCATCTTCCCCCGCCTCCTCCTCGTGCGCTATGAACTTCCCACTCTCCTCATTTCTGGCAGCTTGTTGTTTTTGGCTTTCAGAGAATAATTTCCTGAAGGTTCAGTCTCAACAGACCGTCAATTTAGCTTACTCTGCACATTTCAAGAATGGCATTCAGATGTGCCCTTTTCCAACACGTGGTAGGTAAACGGTCAAATAAATACATTGTAACAACCTTCTTTATTTTGCTCTATATAGCAGAGGAAGTTGGCCTTGAGGGTGGAAAACTTAATTGTAATGGATTATTCTACATTTGTTGTAATAGCTGTAATGAAACCAACAAATCTGTGCTTCAGACATTTTCATAGGGATGAAAATAGTTTAGTTTTGAACAGTTTTCAGAAGAAACTGTATACAAAACAGCTATACAAAGGTTCCCCAGACAAAGTAGCACAGTGTTATGGCTGTACAGTATATTTGTGTAAGAGAGGGCAAGCAAAGAGCTGTCCTTGCATTTTTTATTCAGTATATGAACTAGTTGGTAGAAATGAACAGTTGGACCGGTTTCGATTTTCGATTTCAGTTTTCTCTGAACGTTGATAACCAGCTGCAGCTGTCCCTGGTCCACACTGTGTGGTCGGCAGCCTAATCACTGAGATTTCAGCCTGTCTAAAAGGCTGTGATTAGCTCGGTCTTTAATCACTCACTACTAGGTTTGCACACACAGACGCAATTACTGCCACACATGCACTCACAGTACATGTGTCTAACTCTACTTCTGAGGACTTTAAGGACTTTGAGGACTTTTACGTCTGCTTTCTCACCTTTGCTACATCCTGACACTGAACTAACCACTTCATCAACTGCCAACCCTATCCATGTGGTTGTCACTGAAAAGACGTTACTATTAATACCATCACGATTGTCAACTCTCTCCCAAATCCTACACTTGATGATGCTGTCACAAACAGCAGCACTAACAACAAAACAAAAACAACCTCTTTCCTGGTTTAAAGCCTAACTCCAGTCTTCCCGGGGGGGCTTTTCAGAGTTTTATTACTGGGTCTCCTTGTAATAGATTCTCTAATGCTTGTATCATCAGGTGTAATATTTTTTAATATTGGTAATTAGAATGACAACCAAAGATAAACTCTCAAAAATATCTCACAAAAATATCATTTTGATCTTGTTGACTGGTCTCTTAATCAACAATCTTGGTGACCTAATTTAGCAACAACAGGAACAGCATTCAGAACCAGAAAAACAGGTCATCAACATTGAAATATAGAAAGCACAATACAGAGCATGGTGAATAGTAAAACCAAATCAAACAGAAAATACTTCTTACTTGGATAGAGGTTCAAGAATGAGTATGGAGCAACTGCTGTGTAATCCTCATCAGCTGTTTATTTAATGTTACGGCAAAAGTATCTCTGATCAACAATGGTCCAGCAACTTGATACACAGCTCAAAGTGTACGAGGAGAAACACTCCCCTCAATCAACTGCCCTATCATTAAGACTTGGATGCCACAGTGGCAGCTGGAATCACATTTGCTATCTATATGTGCCCCTGAGACACCCCGCTTGCTATTTCAGAAAAGCCACAGCAACTGTCATTGGCACAATCTTTGGTTATTGAAAAGTGGCAGTCCCTCTTAATGTTCCCTCAAGACACTTCACACTCTGAGGCAGTTAAAGGATAGCAAAGCCACTGGCAGAGCTGTTCAGTGCAAGATAAACCTTTCAGCTTCCTTCGTGGGTTACTAAATGGAAAAAAAACCTTCTGAATAGTCTGATTCATTCAGTTATGTTTGTCTTTAGGGAGCTACTGAACTGCAAGAGAGACAAATAGATGACCTCATTCAGAGTTCCCGCAACATTATTCTTTGCTAAGCGCCTACAATGACAGCTAATCATTTAGCTTGGCATTGAACATAGAACCACAGGTTTAATGATAACATGATCCCAGTTGCAGCTAACTTTATACTAACAGGCAGTTCAATATTCCTCAATGTTTGGAAGGATTTGTGCTGCTTTTCATCATTTTTAAAAAGTTGTTCTTCATAATCAACTGTTTATAAACATCTTGTAGAAGTCTCCCACTGTTAGGCTAATTTTGCCTGGGAAATGGCATACATCACTGTCATCCTCACACCAACATGCTTCTCAGCTGTCTGTCATCACTACGTTTGTGGAACTCTGCTGCAAACAAGAGGGAACTCATCAGCTAACTCTCCTCTCTAGTTTGGTCAATTGGTAACAGCCGGGCAAATGATGAGATATAGATCTTTTATCTAAAGTGTATACAGTGGTTTGTGTTTTCCTCTCTTTAAAGTCTTTGCATGAACCTTGAGACACAGTTGGTGTTGATCTTGTTAAATAGGATGTTACATAATGAGAATGCTTTCATTTCTGCTGTAGGGACACCACCAAAACATTAAAGTGTTTGGTTAATCTCTAAAGAAATTACACCACTACTGTGCATGTCAATGTGGGCAACAATTCCAAGCCACGTAGTAAGTTACAATAATCAGTATATCCTCACAAAGAAGGTGGCACACATAAAAGTGAAAACAAAACTAAGTGTTCTGTAATGCTACTTCAGTACGTGCCAGCATACTTTATTGTTTCTTGTGGACACACCTTTTCATTGTGCGTCTGTACCTTAGTGCAGTGGTGTTTGCTTAAAAGGATCAACCTTAACCAGGATCTGGTAGCCGAACAGGAAATTGCATAATATTGTTTTTGAACTCTTTTTTAGTTACATCATCGCACACTAGAAATAGTTTTTAATAATAATAGTTTGTAAGATACAATTCTTATTACTAAATATGACTTGTTGGGCTTGGTTCAAGGTCATAGCTGTTTACAGTACACTGAAACAAATGATCTTTTTGGCCCTGTAATTATTTTCCTGATTGCTCATATAAATTCAACAAGAAATTGTTATTTTGGTGCCTTTACTTTAAAATGTCATCAAATTATGTAATGTGTTACTTGGTGATGGTTTGTATCTTCATTTTCATATATAAATTTGATCATTCATTCCAAAAAATATGAACTATACTATTGTATTGACTTTACAACCTGATACAACAAAGTAAAATGTACTAGGGTAATAGGAGTGAGCATGGCAACCTCGCGGGCACTCAGCGTGTGATGTCAGAGGACCGTTGGCGTTGTTCACCTTCAGAGACACACTGAGACATGTTGGAACCATAGACTGTACATATTAATGGACAGAGCATCCGTTTCAGCGAAGTGCTGCAAATGCGGAAGTGCCTAAAACCTGCATTCTATCTGACTTCCAGCAGGGGGCGACACATGCAATTGCAAAATAAGTTTTATCACGTGGCGTTTTTATACTGCATGGTACCTACCTACCTTTTTTGGGTTTTTCATTATGATAAAAAGTCCTTGGTAACTGCTAACAAGTACTTTTTTAGTATCACTTCCGTTGAGGTTCCAAGCGAGCTGAGGCGATACCAAAAGATGACGTGAAAACCTGCAGACTACTGATTGGTCGGAGAGAATTGTCACTAATCACTGCATCATCATTGCTAGCGACAGACGGGGGGGGGGTCCTGAACAAACCCGCTGTGTTTAAATTGTTTAGCCAGCTGTGTTTTTTTTTTTTTTAAACTAATTAGTCTTCTACAACAGCAACATGCCCAAATTTAAAAACAACAGCCCTTTTAATTCAACAAAACTTGTAAGAGTTCATACATGTTATATGCTGCTAGACAAAATGTCACATTTATTTATCAACTAATTTAAGTAACTTTTTTAAGGATTTAACAGCAAATTATTTGATTTCTGTTTCACTCTTGTCACCAGAACCTGCAGACAGTAACATTAGGCCTCCATAAGGGTTCTTGGCATTATCTTCAGTAGCTTGTTCAAACATGGACATTTGTAGACATTTGCTGTTTTTAAATGTAAAATATGACTTAAAGGTTCACCATGAGTTCCTCCATGGTTTCAGCACGATTTCATTTTTGTCTCAAATCGTAGGCATCTCTCCTTGATCCACTAGCTGCCTTCCCCATGAATACAATGTGGAAAAGCCCAGTCTCGGGAGACAACACAATTGTAAATGTCAAACAAACACTAGAGGCACAGCCTGTGCACCAAAATACAACAAACCAATCCAGCCAATCATCCAAAAAATGGTTGGGGGAGGGGGTGGCTGTCAGTTAGTCATGACAGTTACAGAAACATGGGGGGAGGGATGAGCTTGCTCTGTTTTGTTTGAAACTTACTTGGAACGTCTTGTGAGTAAATGTTAAGGTAGACAAATTGAATTTTACTAAGAAAGAATGAGAACATCTTGTTTCTGACGAAAGAGAAATGCCAGTAATATACTTTTTTTTTTTTTTAAATGTTAGGAGTAAAAATTACAACAACAAAAATCTGTGTGGAAATTGTTTTCAGTGTAGGTGGAGGGACAACTTGGTGAAACTGAAACCATGGGTGAAACCTGCAATCACAACAGTCATTCCCAGTCATTGGGCTAACCACTAAAAACTGGTGAAGTTAAACAACTCTTATAAGAGTTGAGTTCCACCTTCAGTCATCCGGTGCATAGAGAGGGTGCACTTTGGAAATTACTGAGCCATTAAACAACGTTAAAGAAATAAATGTTGACTAAGGCTGCCACTGCTGAGCTTCCAGAAAATTATTCAACCCTTACTTCACAGATATTTTCACTACACTCGTACAAATGACATCAGTGAGAGAGGCACCTTACTCTAAAGAAAAGCATGTCAAAGCCAGTAAGTAGGGTCTCGTCCTGGATGGGATAGACATCCCAGTTCTGGACTTTCCTCTTCTCATGTTCACCATAATGCCTAATGACGCACCAATCAAGCGTGACAGAAAATAATACATGTATTAATAAAACGTAAGCTAGCCTACTTTACATCACATCGGGACACCATTCCAAGCGATGGTTCCCTCTGAGGGTCAACTGTGGTTTTTAGTCTCTATTTGTACCCTGACAAGTTATAATTGCCATGTCGTGATGCAGCTTTGGCGGCAAACAGAATGTCTTACAGTGACATTTATGTCATTGATGATCCCTTTGCGTCTCGTTTTCCATGTTGTTGCTGCCCTTGAAATTTATTTTCAATGAATTTATTTTCACTTTATTATTGTCCAATAAATGGAGAAAAAATAAAGTACTCACCGGTCGGCGTTGTCGTTCAGTGTTGTCGCGTCACATTCAGGCAGCACGGTGTAATATTGCAGAAACGAGTAAAAGGCACTTTCTCCCTCTTCTTCTGTGTGTCTGTGTGTGTGTGTGTGTGTGTGTGTGTGTGTGAGTGAGTGAGAGTAGCCTATGTGTGTCGGCTGAAGTCGGCGATGTTCAGAGAAGGGGGTGTGATGGCTTCGTGCAGCTCATAGGTTCATATTTCCTTCCGCCTTCACCACCGCCGTCTGTCAAACGCGCATCACATGGAATGGGAGTTGGGTCCACTAAGCTGTGTAAAACACAATCAGCTAATAGGTCCCCCGCCCTTTTTTAATGTCATCATTCTGTTATAGAAGCTTAATAATCCCCGATGAAAACTCACTGTAGTAGCTTAACGTGTTTCTAAAGGCAAAAGGCTACTGTGTCTGTCCTGGGCTACTGGTGCTCATTTCTGTTCAACACCAGCATCTTAGTAGACAGCACATTTAGGCTACAGTAAAGTCCAGTTTTTATATTTGTATTTATTTATTTTTACCACTTTCTTTACAAAGCTTATAATGTTCCTGAGTTAGCAGGAATTTGGATATTTGATTATGTTTATGCATATTATTGAGGTCATAAAGGGAGGTTTTATTAGACTGTATAATATAGAGAGGTGTTTCGGTTGTGTCCTTCTCATTTACATACGCAAGGGAGGGAGAATATTAGAAACACCTTTCAATATGATGCAGTCCAATACCATCACTAACTATAGCCTCAACACACAATTTAATAAACACCTCCATTAGTGTCAACTAAAACTGAACATAGGCATTCAAAAAGCAGACCTTTTATAGCAGAACAGTTGTATTTGATGGCACAGGTGTACTTTATAAAGTGGCCACTGAGTTTATAATATGGTAGGGAATGTATACGTTTCACTCCACTACATGTATCTGATAGTTGCTAGACACTTGCAGATAAATTATAATATTTCAACTGCATCTCATAGTTGGCTCACTCAACTTTGCTGATAAAGATGTTGTATTCTAAACACTGATGAGATCCATTTTACTTCAAACTTGTACTTGTGCAAAAAATGTTGTCATTCTTGCAAATGCATTTTATAGAAACCACTGAGGCCAAAAAACTTGAACTTTTAAATCTATTTAACAGTGTCATGATACCTATTTTAAAGGGGCTGTAGTTGAAAAACAGAAGAAAAAAGAACAGCGGGATTTTCCTCCATATATGTGAAATACCTACATTTCTTTACAGTCACATGCACTAACATACACTCGTGTAGGTCGGTTGTCAAAACAAAGAACGGATTACCACACACACAGAGGGAGTGTGTGGCTTCATTCTCTGCTCAGGACGCCATTACTCAACTATATCTTTAAATAGCAAATATTTGTTTGCTGCTATATCAATGTTCTGAATGTTAAGTACAGTCCCTTTACGTGATGTGGTATATTCAAATCTAAATGGGAAATATTAGCTTAGCAAATATAGTAATACCAAATATTGGCGAATGATTGTTATGGAATCAGTCGAGTTGTGAGTAAACCTATTTTGAATGTGCACACCCCACAGTTTCATTGAAACAGAGCCAATGAAAACCAAACTTCTAATAGATTGCAGTTGTATTAATGACTAAGCCAGTGGAAACACTAGATTCATTCAACTCTCTGAATACTTATGAGTTACAGATCATCTGTGCCATATTTAAAGTGTTTTTTTTATTTTTTTTATTTATTCCTCTACTTGGATATAAAAACAATGAGTGGTTTGACTATGAAATTGCTGTTTGCAGCTATATCTACATTTCTTTCTTAATATTCTGTTGGCTTATGCTTTAGGCTGATCTGAGGAATTGGAGCTCATAGCTGCTGAATAAGTTGCTTTGGGAAGGGTTTACTTTGTTGACCACTGTTATATGACTCATTAGGGCAGACACTTATCTTCAGGATAAATCTTCCATGTTTTTCACAGTTACATATTAATGCTACATAAAATGTTAAGTTATCTTAAAGGCTCACTACATTAAAGGGAAAGTTTAAGTAAGTTTTCATACTGGTGCCATCATTCCTTAAAAAGCTTTTGTCCCACTTACATTTTTTCTCTGTTATGGGTTTTATTGGAGGGTTTTAGTGGCACATCATATGTTTCAGATTTTTTTTCCGTCCTGCAAAAAATAGTTTTGTTCAAAGTATTGTTATGAATGTTTTCACATTTTTTATAGGTATTATTGGTTTGAAATGCTGATAAGGTTACTGAGACATTGGTGCCTTTTTCATCTTTTCATTGAAACCTGTTATGTAGAGCAAGGACTCTTGGAGAGCTGTTTGCAGTTTGGGACTAGGTGCAAGGATTTACTATAAATCATCTCGGTTTTCTATGAAGTGTTTCTTCAATAATATTCCACTCATTTAACTTACATGCTATCAGTGTTTTGGGGAGAAGCTTAATGAGTTTTTGTAAAAGTTAGGAATTGTGTAAGCATGGCTCCAGGAACTCTTATCTTCTGGTTTTCTTGGCTTGTTTTCAATATATATATATATATATATATATATATATATATATATATATATATATATATATATATATATATATATACTGTACATTCATACCAGGCCAGGGGATAGAGTTAAAGTGTCTGCTATGTATTTTCCTTCCCCTCAAATGTGCTACATAAAAACTATAATCATGTTCACAGAACAGTAGCCAACAAAAGTGTCTTTTTCAGTCCAACTGGGAACAAAATTATTATTATTATTATTACAAAATTATATATATATATATATATATATATAATATTATGTTATCATCCATCTACCTAGACATAGTCAACTCAGTATTTACAAAAACAACATGCTTTGGGATTTCTGTACTTAAAGAGAAGACATCCTCTTGGATTTGGACCTTTGATTCCTTAATAGTAGCCATGAATCTTAATGTAGGCCAGACAGCATTTACAGGGTGATAATATTCTTAAAAGCTACAATAAAGTATTCTGTGCTGGATTTACAGAGGCTTAATTATAGACTTATGTGGAATTACATTTGTCTGTACAACTGCTAGTCTGCATGGGGGTGGATGCGTCTATCTAGAGTGTCAACAGTGCACTTTTCAATTAATAATTTTTTTTTTGTCAGTTCCTGTAAATTGGTTCTATCTCTTGATCCTACATCTCCCTGCCTGTCCAGGCATAATGTGTTGAAGGAAACTACAGCAGTGAATATTTGCATTGGAAATACATATACCCACAAATGGTCTATTTCTTTCCCTGCACAAGCCACAGACACATCCTGGCAGTGCTTGTTTGTGCTCATTTGAATAATTCAAAATGTGACTAGGAAATTCATACAGTAGAATAAGTCAGCCAATATAGGCAAAGTGGAGATCAGCAGTTTTAGTGTGGCTGGAAGATGCAAAGTAGATTAGGCAGGAAGTGGCGGGTTTGTAGTTTTGTAAGGTCAGAATGTCAGAGTTAAGAATCTCCCACAGAACTCAATACTTTACTCCCCAAGAAACAAGTTCCAACAAAAGACTAACTGTGCTTAGTTTGAAAAGACCATCAAAGCCAATACTGCAAATGAGACAAAGAAGCTTACATTGTCTGGGGTTATTTATTCAAAACAATCCCTTAGCCTCATCTAGTGCCATCATCACATCAACATTTGAATTTGTCCAATGTTAATTAACAAGCAAGTACCTGCAAAACTAATGACATTCCCATTATCCTCAGCTGTAATTGGTGTTAATTACCAAATGTAGCATGCATGCACATTCCCATGCTAAACATCAGCATCTTAGCATCGTTGGCATGTTGGCATTAGCATTTAGTTAGAACCTGTGTCGAAGTACAGCCTCACAGAGATACTAGCCTGGCTGTAGACTCAGGCAAAAGAGAGACAACAGATGTAATAGACTCAACGATTTTTTTCTTCTGGCAATTCCTTTTGTGAGGAAATTATCGGACTAATAATCCTATGCCTTTTGAAATGACTCCCAGAACATGTATTGTGTGCTACAGTGTGCTCAGTATTTTAGTGATTATAATGTCAACCATTTCCAATTTGGATTAGAATATTTCCTCCTAATATAAAAAACCACAACCTTTTTTCCTAGTGCACATATTCTTTATAATTACATTACAATTGCATTGCCTCAAGCAGAATACAACAACTATTGTGACATTGTCTTTGCTAAAACTCAGTCCTGGCATGGCCCTTGCTGTAGCACCTACAGTTTGCCCTGTGGCCCCTTCCCATCCGTCTCTCTCTTGCCTGTTAGCTCTGCATCATAACACCACTGTCCAGACACCAGGCAAGTTATTTTGGGCAATCCCTCTGACACCACTTTCTCCCTATGTGCCGGGATAAAAGAGTTCATACTCCCCCCTACTCTATATCCTTCCCACCTGTCGGAGATGTCCGTCACCTTGCTGACAAGCTTGAACACACAGCGCTTCAACATTTCTTCTAATTACTGCTCCTAAAATCCCCCAGGGGTGATGGACTGTGTAGGATGTTGAGTCACATGTTACTACTTTCTTTATAGTGACTCCACATTAGAACTGACTTGATTTCTCAGGATATTTAGCTGTATTTATTTTAAACTTCAAAACACATTAACTGAAATAACCCTTCCAATATTCATGTCCTTTTGTGCCTTCATGGAATATAATTATTTTGAACATAAATCAATCGATTTCATAGGACGTTTAGCTTTGTTGAGCTGGATGTTATATAAATATACTATATTATTTATATAAATAATGTAACCAAAGTAATTCTTCAAATTTTCTATTGTATATGGATGTATTTTTGTGAATCCTTTGAATCTCAGAAGGAGTTTTAGATGAACAAAGACTTGGCAGAAACAAACAGCTAGCTGTTGGGCCATTCCTTGCCAGTCCTTTTACATAATATAGTCCCATCTGGTTGTGGTTACCTCTTGTAAAGTGCCAAACTCTTCTTAATAAGGCTGTTGTTGGCTGAATTATTGTGTAATTCATCCACTATGGTGACAATTTCGGCAATTAATTGTTTGAAAATAGAGCTTCTATTGTTCTAAAGATGAAAATTCTTTCACAATAGCCATATTCAAATAACCAAATCCTTTCCACTCCATGCTGTGAAACCATCACTGAAAGCACGAGGCTAGATTCAGTATGACTCAACAGAATGAGTCTGTGTCAAGTCCCGCTTTAGTTCCATGTTCTGTACGATCCACATCCCTGGCACTGATATTTAATTGCTGGTTGTTTCTACACAGCTTTTCCACAGACCACTCAGATCAAAACGTTAACTTAAAAAAATAAAAGTTAGAAATGCCTGCTTTGACTGTAATGATTTATTTATTTTCTTATTTTCTGGCAATCAAAGTGGGGAAAGTATTCAGATGCAGAAGCTAATTCTAACTATATGCTGTTGCTGTTAGATGGTTTGATCTATATTGGTGCATCGTACAGTATATATTCATTCATTATATGTTTTCTTATGTAAAATCTAGAAACTATACAGCTGTCACTTTAATGTCATAGACTAAGACATCTATTTGCCTTTGAAAAATAGTGGAGCAGAAGTACAAAAAACATAATGAAAATACTTTGTACTATATATATATATATATATATATATATATATATATATATATATATATATATATATCTATATATATTAATACATGTACTGTACTCATGTAGCAGTTATAATTGCCAATGGAATATCTGCTTTGTCTTAAAACAGTGGTGCAATCTGTTGAATTTAATAATATGATGAAACTACAAACAACATCAATCAAAGAAAATTCACAGTTGTAAATCCTTCAACACTTGAATCGCTGTCGAAGACACCTAGTGTTTACGATCATTGTATTTTGGGCTTTAATCTCCGTTTCATTTCAGTACCTCCATTCATATCTAGCTTTCCCACCCTATAAATGATCATACTTGGCCGGAAAGTGAAATGACATTCGCAATACGACTCCCATCTGCGCTGCCCTTTTAACATCACCATAGGTGTCTGGTTATCTGATACCTCTCCAGCACAACATGGATGTCCCTCTAGTCCTCTTTGTTGTCAACGCAGCTGACCCAACTGGGTCCGATAAGATGAACACGTAAGCGAGACAGCTGCCTGTGCCTCCAGAGGGTTCCATGACCCATGTCCAGAACCTATTATCACCTTCTAGCTGTTTCTGCAGGGCTTGAATCCCACCCTAACCCATCAGAGACTGTGTCAGCAAATAGGAAAGAAAGGTGGGAACCCAAGATAGAGCTGCTCGCTCAGTGGGTTTAATAGATGCTCAAGTGCTCAATGTGATTATAGACTAATGGGAGCCAAAAAGTCATAAAAATTGCGTACAGCTTTACATGTGTGCAGTTGTTTAAAAATTATATCAAAAACATTGTATCTTTCCTTGACATTCGGTGTCTTTAACACATCTAAGGTGACATGGTCTATATCCAAGATGTCTCGCTTCCGGGGTTGTTCAGTTGCAGCCAGAAATTCTGCCCCGGATTTCACATTTTTTTGGCTGGATGGCCATCACCTTCTACTTTCTTTGTGTTGTAATTTTAAACTTCAGTGGATTTATGAGGACTACGGTTAACGGCTTCTCAGCAGGGTAAATCCGGACTGCTAGTTAGACTATCTGTCCAATCTGAGTTTTCTGATGCACAACTAAAACAACTTTGAACGTACAGTTTCCACCAAAACAAGTTTCTTCCTGAGGCTATTTTGCAGCGGCACCTAGGCTCTGCCAAATGCTTAGTGCCGGCCAAGACAATTGTGATTGGTTTAAAGAAATGCCAATAGACCAGGGCACCTTTTTCTTCTATCGCGGAATGGTGTGTGGACTAGCCAGACCCTTCTCTGCAGCGCCATGGAGGAAGGTCTGCAAAGCGAGACTAAATGTAACATGATGAGTTTTCTCTTTGTTCAACAAGAACATGCAATTGTCTGTGACAAACATATCTTTAAAAAAGATAGACATAGAATATCCACAGCTTATGAACTCATTCATGTTACTAATGAACCTACAGTATTTGCTTCAATGGTGTGGACACAAAAAGAGTAAATAGAAATAAAAAAGAAACATCTTTTTAGTTTTCCATTGTTGTTGAGGGGCAAAATATAAGGCACAACTTACAATAGGATATAATATTTACTGTAGGCATACTAGAAATATAAATCATTACCTCCGTCTTACAAAAAACAAACATTATGACAACAAATATTATTTTGATTTTTGTTTTTTCATTTTTTTTCATTGTATCTACCCTATTTAAATATTCTGGCATCTTGCTACAGAACAATGTAGACTTTGAAAGTAATAGTTAATTATTTGTCCTCACAGGATTGCTTTCCTTTCTTAGATGTCAGATTTTTTCCATCATTACCAAAATATAACATTTATTGTTATTTATCTAGATGAAAAACCATCTCTTGTTAGCAATTCTGTTTCTGTTTTATATTACAGGATCAACCTCCTAGATCTTTACAAAATCATCACAGCATGAAAACATGTTTTGGGAACAAAGAGTCCAGTGTGTTTCAAAGATACCTTTAGCATTGAAAGCACATGTCAGGCACAGAACTCCAGCTACTCTCACTGGGATTTATTATGCACTTTGTTTTTTTCTTCAGACTAAAGTACATAATGTATGTAACTCAAGCATCATGACTGGCATTGTAATGAATTATTAGACATACATGTAATTACTACATCAACCAAAAATGAACTGAAAGAAGTTGAGAGTTGCTCCACTTTTCCAGTTGTGAGTCACTCATAGGTTTCTCCCAGCTACCCATCATAGTATTGAAAACCACAATCTAAGACAACTTCTGCATGCATGTCTAATTGTCAGTTCCAGTAACTTAAAAATACAGCATGGAGCTCAGTTATATCTTATCTCTTTGTTTCAAGAGATAGTTGCTTTGGTTTCTGGAACAAAACCCCTTCTGGCCTCGGATCAGATCCTACCAGAACATTCTCTCCGGAGTTTTCACTCTCTTGCCTACATTCCCACTGTCCCAATACAGAGTAAAAAACACGAAAAGGTGAATAGACTGCCCATACCACTTTCTCTAGTGATCAGATTCCCCAGCAGTGCTTCTTTTTTCAACTAAGTTTGGTTCTTAAGCCCCTGCTTTGAGTCCATGCCAGCAGCCTAGATCTAAATAGGCTAACCCATATGACGCATCACAGCCGTCTCATAAAAGAGGAACTCTCCCTGCGTATGTTGCTCACACATGCAGCTTGGCAGCTGGGTCAGTTGGAGTTACAGTTAAGAACAGACTTAGGGTTTCCATGTATGAGGTTTTGATGAATCAGAACCTGGGGGACTGAGAAAAAGGTTGTGCTTAAAGCGTAGGCCAAATACATGACCAGTATGATTTGCCAAGCAGTCTTAGAGCATGTGGAGTTATTCTGCCGCAAATTTTCTCTCTAATCCGATTACATTTATGATAACTTCAACTCAGGAGGAAGGGACAGCAAGTGGTAAGGCCATACAAACAGCTAATGGTGGCTTTTAACTGACAAGAAAGTGAACTAAGTCAGGATCTAATGCCACACTTCTTGTGATAGTCCCCCAAATACTTCACAAACTGAGCAATTGGATATTCTCTCAGCCTACTAAGGGTAAGCGCAGTGAGCCTGGTTGTCTGGGATCGAGGTGCTTATTATGCTCTAGGTGTAGTAGGTGACTATGGCAACATGTTGGCAAGTCTGAGAACATTTTGCCACTGAGATTCTATAAAACAGATGTTGTGGTGATATTTAGCCCTTGTAGCAGCTGACACAGGACATTTCCATCTGCACTGTGCTGACAAAAGACATTCAGCAGTGCATCACACTTGGAAACTGTTGATCTTAACTAAACACTGATACAAGTGATGAGATTAAAATAGGAAATGTCCTCTACCAGGTGGTAAATGCTTTCTGCATCAGCCTTATCGTTTACTTACTTCTTTTACCTCTGGCAAGATACAAGGCAAAAATTTGTAAATTATAACAACTTGAACTATAACTGCAGCGTTCTTCAGCTGGCAGTATCAGTGTACAGTATGTGTGTGTGTGTGTGTGTGTGTGTAGATGTGCATACAACCCTCTACGCTTCATGAATTTGTTTGTTTGCATGAAATGCACATGGGGGATCATGGTGCATGAGGAAAAACACTTTAGCTTCCATACCAGCTGCCCTTTCTCAAACCCAAAGGAGGCGTCCCCAAAGGCAGATAGATGCCCAAAGGATGGTCTTTATAAAAGAGAGCAGCTGAGTCTGCCACTCTCCACCAAGCTATCCAATGCTCAACTCATTCCCTTGGAGGGCAGTTTTAGATCTGCTACATCAATAAAAAACATTACAAGCTCCCTTCTCACCAGCTGCAGTCAACAGGGCTGCGTAAGGTGAGAGGACACTGGCCTGCTTTCACTCTCATGCACACACACTTTTTTGATTACAAAGATGCTAACACAGGTGCCCTCTTGTGCTGCGTACGTTCTATCTGTGGTCTTCCATGGATATATATATGTAGTGCCTGTGCAAATCCACCCAACCTTTGGTGCCCCATCTTTTTGAGCTGTCACTCAATGTTACAGGCTGTCATCGGTTTCACTTACAGTTAGCGTTCCAGTGGATCGCTTGTAACCTGAGAACATAATCAGGAGACAGGCAGCAGAGAAAGAGGCTACAGGTTCTATCATAAAACGTGCATATAGATTCCTAACAACTGAAAGTCTCTATAGGTTCTTTCATTTACCTTATTTTTACCCTCTGGTGGCTTGAGAGTTATACAGCATGTTAAATTTACTTCTACTGCAAAAACTCACACATATGATAAAACCATGGATGGCAATGAAAAGTTAGGGAAGGGGTTATGCAATCATAGCGTTCATCATCATGAATAAAGTGCAAATAAGCATATGCTAATTCAGAGTGGTGTTTAATTTTCACTTAAGGGCATTTCTGGCTCTAGGAATATTGTTTTTACAACTGTGAAATATATATGGGGTAGTTGACTTCATATAAATTATATTTATTTGTTGATCTTTTCCCGCTGGCATTAATGGGCCTGCATTTTTTTCAAAGGTCATCTCCTTAGATGTAACTTAATCATAGCAATAAATGGATGGCATATATTATGTCCTAAAGGGCGTATTGCCAAACCCCTGAGATCAACTTAGTAACATAGTGAGTTTGACACCACAGTTCAAATTCATAGAGCTGTATTCATACAGCTTGCTTAAACTACTGCCCTCCACATGTCCAAAGGCAAACACACCGAACAGCCCACATGGACTTAACGTCTATGCAAATTACATTATCACTTATAGAGCTGCAAATATAGTTACAAATATGAGAATTGTATTATATTATCAAGGACTGTTTCATTTGATTGCATAATCAATGGAATGTATTATTCAAAATGGTGGAGCAAAAGTCATTACAGTCCCCAATATCTTGTTTTGTTCAATTTATGAAGTAATGCATCTACTATGCTTGTTAGTTAGCTGATCACATTATTCAAAGATTAAATACCTTACCCCCTCTGTTCTGTTTGAGTATAACGCTCCTTCTTGGAATTAATTCAATTGAGTGTTTGATTCATTAAGTGAAGGCAGATGCATACTGCAGGGTTTCATATCAATGTGCATTACTACCAGTGGACTTTAAACAAGAAAAAACAGCACGGTAGTGAAAACTGTTAGAAAATACAATGATAAATTCTATGTAATCAACTTTTAACTGACTCCAAAAAAGGCATTCAGGAAATGGAGGGCAACAGAGGAATGCTTTTGAAAGACCACAGTGAGTCTCTTTTGGTTAAAAGAAAAACACCCTGAAAATACCACTTGTGAAGAGACAGAACAATGTCTGAAAAGTATAGAATGAATCTCCTTTACTGACACATGCTAAAAAAGTTGTATACAAGTTAACATTTCACCATGTGCACCTAAAGGCACCAGTCTACAGTCATAAAATCCTG
Organism: Percina caprodes; assembly: GCA_013375575.1. NCBI lineage: Eukaryota > Metazoa > Chordata > Actinopteri > Perciformes > Percidae > Percina > Percina caprodes. The sequence continues at coordinate 1,579,048 of JABXJD010000014.1, forward strand.
ACCCACTGGCCGTTGCCCTGAGCTGCTATTGTCAAACTATGTGGATCTATTTAGTTTGCGGCAGAAATGGTCATAATACTTGTGGCTAGAACACGATGACTTTTTGAAAGCTTTGGCTGACAAGCATGCTGTGTTTTGCCTCCACTGTCTGGAAACAACATGCCTCTCAGTGGCCCAGCGGCAATAAGAGTGGTAAACTGTACAGCCTTTAAAGCCTTCAGTTGGTGACGGTGGCTACATTTTTCCCATTCAACATGGGTCGATGGAATAAGGTCAGACTGAAAGCTTCAACTCATTTATTATTGTGTTAGCTTCAGTTAAGCCAGGTCTTGCTTCAAGAAGCCTTTACATTACTCAACTAGCAGGTATCTGTAAACAGCTACGTAGGAGAATGTGCAACCAAATTACAAAAAAAATATAGTTTTACTTACCTTTAGTAGTATCTAACCATACAGATAGCAGATATATGGGTTTTTATGTGCTTAAGCTTTGATATATCATCTCTGAGATTCCTGCTGCCACACAAATACCATGAAAGTGAATGAAGTTTAAGGCAATTCATTCACATGTCATTTAAAAATGTATCACTATGAAACAATACACAAAGGGTTAAATGTAACAAGCAACATTGTATATGGCAACGACTACGTGGCAATGTACTGTACCAACCATAATGGATTCCCCGTCAAACTAGAGCCCATGCGCTTATAAATAAATTCTAACAATGCCACAAAAGTGCACATGTGCTGGCATTAGTCTTAAACTACTGACATGATTAAACATTTAAACAACTGTTTGGTTTTCCTTAGCCTCAGGATTTATGACTGTAGCAGGCTAAAGCTAAATAAGATTCTGACAGTGGTTCTTTTACTTGTGCTATGGTACAAGTTAAGGGTACCCTGTGAAGTTGTATAACCACTAGTTGTGCCATTTAAGTTGTTTAAAGAGTGGGTCCCCATTTTGCAAGCTCACAAACATTGAACAAGTTAATTGAATTGATGATTTTAAAAAGGCTTTGCAAATGTGTTACACGCAAAGAAATGCATTCAATACTCTTGTCAGGCCTCAAGGATATACACTTTGCGTATTGGTGAGGAACACTGACTGTATACATTACTCCACAGGGCACCTATTAACTCACTTGCCTACTTTACTATCTGTCTTGTTATCATCTTGTCTTTTTTAGAGCAAAACCTTATTGAAATAACTACAGGAACTGCCTTACATTTGCATTGCTGTAAATACTTTTGATGCAACAATTTCAGCACAGCAATTTTAGACGTACTTACAGAGCCCCTTCACACGCAATGTAAAATTGCTTTTATTCAACCTACAAAACACATTAGAACATGCATTTCAGCTCAAACTGGATTAGACTTTTTCTGCTCTCATTAATAGGCTTTGGTGTTCCATTTACTTTGGCTCTGTGGATGTTTTATGTGGCCACTCAGTAAGGGCAAACTGACCTGAAGAAGGTTTATTTCAACAGTGTATACTTGAGCAGCTATTTCAAAAACCAATTAAAGTGGATTAAATAGGAACATATGTGCCAACTTAGCCTGAAACTAGCATATTGTAAAGATGTCTGTGCCACAAAGTCAACTTAAGTTTGTCCTCTTCTATTGCTACTGTATGAAGGAGATTTTACATACATATGTTACATCTGTTCATGTGAGGACAAGTTTGCTCGGCAAGTGCAACCACAGAGACGTTAGATCCAGCTGACTGAATTTGTTGACTGTTACCATCAGGCTACGTTAGAACAAACAGAACATCCATCTATGTCCCTATAAAGCTACATAATGTTGTACAAATGGCCCTCAATGATTTCACTAAGTCATCTCAAATAATAACTACAGTTTTGAGTGGATTGTAATACTGGATATTGTAATATTAAAGTAACTATTATACGAGTGCCTCTATGACTTACAGCATAGCAACTAACTGTAGATGGCAAGACTGACACATGTAAACAAAACCCAAAGCTTGACAAAGAATCCATTCATTCAGCTAGGAAAACAAAATCTGGTAAGAATAATCCCCTTGGAAGAGAAACTTCAGCTCCTATTAAGAGAGAAAACTCCTGTGTTGATAATAAGTAGGTTTTTTGTCAATGAGCTAATATTCAAGTTAATATTTGGCTGAATAATACTGTATATTTAATTGTTTCCGAGAGCAAAGTTGCACTCTAACGCCTCTCAGCCTCATATGACCTTTTGTCGGCTGCTGATGACAGAAATTACTAACACGGCACTAAGTGTGGTTTGTCAAGATAGAAGCAAAGCAGTAACTTTAATTAAAGTCACATGGCTGAGTGTTATGGTGGAAGATCTGGCAGTGTGCATCTATGGCTAACTGGCTAGACTAGAATGTTCTTCTAGATGATTTAAGATTATGATGAGGCCCACGTACATACTCTCTAAGGAACAGTATTTGTTGGTTGTAGCGCTTCAAAGGCACAAAACCCTATAGTAATTGTGGTTATGTTCTACATTATCAAAAAACTTGTAGTTCATATATTATAATAATAGTTATGGGGACAGTTATAAGAAAGAGATGAAATAAATTACTTGTTCACTAACATCAACTGAGGGGAGTTTCTCAGTATCAGACATGTTACCAAAATAAGATCACCAGACTTGTGATTGTTTTTCAGTGTGTTTAACACCAGGGGAGAAGCACCACAGTGCTTAGGACTAACATTTAATGAGTGAGGTCTCTGGGGAAATCACCATATCTGCAAATGTGTCACCTTGTCCCACACACACACACACACACACACACACACACACACACACACACACACACACACACACACACACACACATCACATACACATACACATACACATACACAAACACAAACTACAGGTAAATGTGGCAGGACAAAGAAGTGATTTTGGATGTTTTTACATTATAGACACAAAAAGTGCTTATTGTTGTGTTTGCTTGTTTTAAGGCATTTATGGCCACTTTAAGCATCTTCTTGTCATTGTCATTATTAAGTTTTCAACTCCTATAAGACCTTAATTACTTAGACATACTATTATTGGTGGCTTTATAATAAATAAGTCCTTTTTGTTGGGCTGGTGTCACTTTAATAGTTGAATATCCAGACTGTTAACAAATCCCAGTGGATCAAAATATATGAAGTTTTCAGAAGTGAATTTTAAAAGATTACGTTCTGGGCCAAAATTCTTTTCACATGATGAAATGGAAGCATTGTCCAAAATGTCAAGAATCATTCTTTAAATATCTTTGACTGCTTGAAATTAATAGAAAAAAAACAGTATCGAAAAGCATCATAGATGAACACGTTAGAGTAACAGAAGCTCAGTTTGTTTCCAGTCTTTACATGTTCACACCCCTAGTGGTCATGCCAATCAAATAAGTCATTTAACTTAATAAACTGCATTGTGAGAGAAAGCAGGGCATCTGACAGATGTACAAAAGAACCAAAAATATTCCGTTTTGTGATCAATTGTTTTCTTTGCAGTGCTCCCACTGTCATGTGCCAGAATCCCGTCTGGGTTTGATTCCCTCTCACACCGTGTTACTTAACTGAAAACAATTTCCCCCCAGATAACTACAGCCTTCACCTAAAGTTAATAAAAATAAACAAACAAAAAAATTGTTTAATTTGCATTAGATGTAGTGTAATTATTGAATTCCTATTTGATTTTGCAAAATGGTTTGAGACTAATTAACACCTTACTGGGCAACTAATGATGGAACATCAAATTATCATTCTTGCAGTTGTTAAGTATGTTTCCTCTCAACTCATAAACCAATGTTAGGCCAATTTGAAAGTTTGAATGTGTTTCAGAAATCTATCAACTTACAGGGCATGGAAAATAGCTAGGCTACATAAGAAAAAAAACATTTTCTGTGGTGGCTTGTTGCAAGCTGAGAGAGAAGGAAGAAGAGATTTAGCTGTTTAATTATTGTTTTTTAATTTTAGTTCACATACATACATACAGAGACCTGGATCCTAAGGGTCAGTTTGTTCCACATGAGTTGGCTAACTGAAATAATGCTAATTGGAGGTATTTTCTGAATTTATAGTGCAGTCAAACAGACTTATATCAATTCAACCATTATGTTGAAAGGTACTTTTGACTTGATGGGAAATCTCTTAAGGGAAGATGTAAAAGAGAAGTTAGCAGCAGAGAGACTCACTGCTAAACACAATCAGATTTAACTTGGATATGGCTAAAAAATCAAAGTAAATACTGATTGCATAAGGCATTGTAAATAATCACACTGACAAGTTGCCTTGGTACTGAGCATTAAGGCTGTTAGATTATGGAAAAAGATTCATAATCAAAATTATTTTGTTCAGTATTGAAATCACGATTATTTAACATTATTACTTATTGTCTTTTGGAAAGATGTTGCCATTATTGAACTTAAACAGTGAAACAGTCAAACGAATCCACAGTAAAAACACTTTGAACCATAAAATTTATCTTTATACTTCTGCTGTTTGAACTTTTTTTTTCATGCAGAACACAAGACAAGATAAGAGTTCACTTGCAAAACCAAATGTGCAAAATAATAATTTTTCTCGATTGCTCTGCTTTTGGGATCACTAAGAGCCAAAGTCGTAATTGCGATTAAAATTTTGATTTATTGCACAGTCCTACTAAGCAGCAAAACAAATAATTGAGTATAATTTAATAAAATAAATTATTTTAAATTTCAGTGGAATGCCATATGAATATAATTCCAAGGAGAAATTCCAAAAATATTCCAGCAAACCCCTTCTAACCCATTCTGTACCATCACTCACAATAACCTCAAATTAACCATTTTGTTTATGGAGTTTGTTGCAAGCAGTATCATAGTGTGAACATTACCTTATGGGCTTAATTAAGGGCAAATGTCTTTTACGAACAGACAGCTGCTTACCAACTTTTACTTGAATTCCCAAGTAATTTCATTTTCCTACTCTCTTAAAAGCAAATTACATTATTTAATAACAGCTAATGTTGTGCTTCACATGTTTACTGATAATTTCTTAACTTTATCAGAACTTAAAAGTAGACAATTAGAGATGATTGTAAACAAAAGAGGACATACAGATGTTCTTCCATGAGCATGTTTGAGCAATTAAATAAATTTGGTGCTGAAAAGACTCTGGTGCTGAATTTTGGTATTAGACCAATATTGTTGGCATGCTTGTTTTTTGAGCCTTTGTTGTATATTGTTTTAGTTATATGAAGATCAGAATTTTTTTTTAAATAGCACACACATACACAAAAACAACAAAAATAATTTTATTTTTTACTTTTAACTGGTCCTTTTTCGCCAATCCTGTAGCCTGTTATGACAATTTTTGCTATTCATTATGTGTGACTGAATCTTTTTCCCATTTAGATCTCTGTGTTTTCCTCACTGAATGCAGCTTTTGTCTTTGTTGCTTGTGACTATTTGTTACACTTGAACTCTACAATACATCTCTCATTATGCTGATGATATTCTGTTGTATTTGTTTAATTGTGGTAAGCCCATTCCTCATTACTGACCTTCCAAAGTTATTTGTGATATTCTTTGGCGTCATGGATACCCCAACCAGTTCTTCATAATAACAATAATGTGAAAAGAGTATAGTTTTTGCAGAGAGAGCAGCCTTAAACATATTATTAATGGTAAAACGGTGGTTTTTATGACAAAAAGGTTAAAAAGCATAAGGAAAAAAGGTTAACTACTGAAATAGAAACACTGAATACTTAGTGCCCTGCCATGGATTTGGTCAATAACTTTATTTAGGTTGTACTCATTAACATCCCATCAGAAATTCTAAGTGATGACAACAAAACTTTCAGCGTCCACATGATACAAGCCTTCTGTGACGCAATGAGCCAGCACATCTGTTTTTTCTAATGGAGACGTTTGGACGTTTAATCAGGAAAATGTGCTTGTTAGGCTTCCCTGGTGGTTGATTTCTTAGTCCCTGAAGTGTATGTTTGAGTTCAAGTTAGTTTTCTCAAAGAGTCTGGAGTTTTACCTGACAGTCCATAGTTGGAAAGAAATTTGAAAAACAGGAATGACAGAAGAGAGGCGACGTAAAAAGGGTCAAAGTGGAATCATACTGTGAATTTGTTCTTTCGCTCTTACTCTTACCTACTGAGGAAAATATTTCTAGTCCACTCCACTTTGGAAAAGAAGCAATGCCCCCAGGAAAAACTGAGGCTCCCACAGCTTCAACCCAAACCAATTCTAGTTTCTTGTCTTGCACATTCACAGCTATATGGATAGCTATAGGAATTTGGAAAAAAGGCTTTATTTTATGTTTATTTAATTTTTTCTGACATTTCTGTGATGGCAAAAAAGAGTAATCTCATTTTATACCCATTTAAACTGGTGCCAGGTCAAAATGGTTCGGTTTGAATAGACGCCCTGTTCTGCTCTGTTCTGTTCTGCTAACCGTTTCTACAGTGCTCAGGGATGTTGGATCCAGACCTACTTTTGTGGCTTTTGGGTCCACTCCAAGATTCGGTTAAGCTGTATTTCCCCCTTCTCTGTCTGATCTGTGCTGCAGACACATGCACAGTCTGTATGTACACTCACTTTTATGCATAATGAAAAAAGCAGCCACATTTGTGATACATGTTCCATCACTCTCTCCTCCATGTTGACACACTCACCATCTTCAAGCTCACAAACATTTTACACAACAGGGACATTCACAGTTTCCTCTCTGCTCAGAGGAGTGACTGTTTTGGGACAGAGAGAGAGAGAGAGAGAGAGAGAGAGAGAGAGAGCTGTTTGTCAGCATTACATCCGAGACTGTGGGGCTTAGAAAGCCTTTGGCTTTCAGGAATAACAAGGGCGACATACTACACCTTTGTAATCACGCAAGGCACTCTGAAATTGTTCCTCTCATAAACAACCTAAAGCTTTAAATGATGAAATCATATCTAGTTTACTGAAAGGGCACAGACTTAAATGGTCTCACCCTGCACCTATTAAATACGTTATTCTAGGACCTCAAACCATCACATAATTTCAGTCACCTCTTGCTCAACTTTCCATAGGCACCATAAGTAAGTAGTAGTTCTATAGCAAAATCATGCAGTTTTATATTATATAGTGTCTTATAACAGTGTGTGTTTGAATTCCCATTTGGCCAAGAGGAGCCAAAACATGCAATGGTCATCTGCTTTATGCAACTTGGCCATACTATTAATCTATCTCTGAAAAATTTTCAGATCAACATGATTCTGGTCTTCCTCCAGTTCTGAATCTTTGTATGTATTTCCCTCAATCCCAATGAAACCCAACATGTTGCACAAGTTGGACATCTTCTCTGCATCCCCGTACAAGTATTATGACTTTTTGGGAAATGGCTTTTTATGATCTTTGTGTGCAAAGATGCTTGGCTTTACATAATAAGCCTGGCACTGGACCCATCAAACCGTTCTCAACCCTCCCACAACTCCCACAGCCTGCTGAGATTGTCTTTTTTTTTTATTCTTCTTTTTTTTTACAGATTGTTGATTTAGTGCCTTTTTCACACTAGATGAAGAACACATGTAGAGGACTTTTTGTTCTGGTGTTCCTATTTCCATTCCAATTTTTAATGGAAAAAGGGGAAAAACAATAACAACAACAATTGTCATTTTTGCAAAATAGTGCAATAACTTCGTCATTCATTTTGAAGGGAGAATAAATAAACATCAATAAAGTTATTTGGACTCCTTCCTAAGAGACGCAACAGGGTGCCAAATAAAAAGAATGCGTCATGTACTTGAAGAAGTGCTTCTGACTTTGATGTATGACGCCATGCAAGTGTGTTGGTAACAGTTAGCAGCTCTAAATAAATATAATCTCTATATCTGCACATTTTTATCTGTTCTCCAAACCCTATGTAAGAAAATGCTTAAAGCTCGCATGACCTATAATCAGCTTCTTCTTGCATTTCTTTGGTTGGTTTTTAAGGAGGAGCAGATTCACACGGGAACATGCTGTGCTCCTCCTTACATACAACTGCAATGTGCATCATCAGCAATTATTTTGCACAACAGGTTGCTCCCTTCAGCAAAACAAAATCCTTAATATATTGATATTCTGACAAGCTTCTCTTGTAACTGTCAAAAACTCCATCTATTGTGTGTGTGTGTGTGTGTGTGTGTGTGTGTGTGTGTGTGTGTGTGTGTGTGTGTGTGTGTGTGTGTGTGTGTGTGTGTGTGTGTGTGTGTGTGTGCGTCAACTTCTACAAGTTCTCTAGTTGAGTTATGCAAGTTCATGAATTAAATCAAGTCCAAAGCTATTTCAAAGTAACCAGGGGCAGCTTACTCTCCTCCATGCCAACCTTGCAGTTTTATTGATGCCAGCCATCACAACTATTTCCTTGTTTGGTGATATCAGCGGCTGGACAAAAACATTCTGCAGGACTCCTTAAACCAAAGCAGTCTGGAGTCACTGGAAATGATTAAATAGTATGCAAGCAGACGCTACTTTACTACGCACAATGGACTCTGATGGCATAAACATGGTGGAGCAGGAAAGGTAGACATCTGTCGACTTTGGGTCAGCTGCCATACTGATGAACAAACTCCAAAAATGAAAATCTGAGAGCAGAGGGGCAGGATGCAGTCAGAGGCCGTGAATAAATAGATGAAAAATAGATAAATAGACTCCCGTTCAGGGCCCTGCTGTGGGGCTTCTTGTGATGTTTCCATGAAAATGCAGTCCTCTACTAGCCTACTTTCAAATACAAAATGAAGGTGCAGGCATTGTGTTTCCTTCATGATTTTACAAACTGATATTGTGGCCCCAAGACCCCAGGGCGTCCTGCCGGCAGATTCTGTTTGTTTTTAACGCGTGCTGGTCTGAGAACATGGAGGAGAAAGAAATACCTCAAATTTCACTGAGAAGGAGCTGAGTCTGAACTGAAGAGCTCTAACTCTCCTTTTCTGAAGCATTTTTTAGCCATGCTAGGGATAGCAATTGTCACTTTAGTCACACCACCACTTTAGTCCAGACTGGAATAGCTCAACAACTATTAGATATGTTGTAATGAAATATTGTACATTAATGGTTCCCAGATGATGAACCCCGCTGACTTTGGTGACATTTGTGGTTTTATAATTTATATAACCCAATATCACAAATCCCTACTATTATAGAGAAATGTCTCAACAATAATTGGATGGATTTTCCTAAAGTAGCATGACTATAGACCCTTGTTATACATTTCTACACTTGGGTTCTAAGTGAGTAAGTATATGCAGCTGGGATAGTGAAAATACACAGGGGACAACCTTGAAACCCATATGTTTCAAGCATGTCACTCTGATCAGCACCACGTGGTTATGATAACTTTATCTATTTTGTTAATCTGTCCTGTATGGTTACAGCAGAGTTTAAATATTACTGTTGTTTCTCAGTTTAAAGGTTTTTTTTTTCATTTAGGCTTCAAACGGCATATCTTATCGCGATTTCTTCCTTAATTTCCATTTCTAAACACAAAAACATGCACTGGGGAGACTTGCACACAGTGGAAGGGGAATGCATAGTGCACTCTTTTAAATTAGATTTCTAAAGCAGTCCTACTTAGGTAAATACAGTGGTGCTGATAGGTTTATGAACCCATGCTAAAGTTAACTAAAAAAAGTTATTTATTATCTTAATATTAAACATCTTAATTCTTTAAGAAAATTAGGAATAATCCAACCTTTAAGGACACAAATTTTCTTTGTGAATAAATAATGTATCGTAAATAAATAAATGTTCTTCCTTAAAATACAGGGGGCATACGTATACACACCTCTATATTAAATTTCCATAGAGGCGGGCAGATTTTTACTTTTAAAGGCCAGTTATTTCATGGATCCAGGATCCTGATAAGGTTCCCTTGACCTTTAGAATTAAAATAGCCCCCCGTCATCACATAATCTTCACCATACCTAGAGATTGGCATGGGATACTTTCCATAAAATCATCTCTCAATGCAACTAAAACCAAGCCAATCTCTAGGTATGGTGATGATGTGGGGCTATTTTAATAACAAAGACCAAGTGAACCTTATCAGGATGCATAGTATCCTGGATCCACAATGAATAACTGGCCTTTAAAAGTAAAAATATGCCTGGCTCTATGTGAATTTAACATAAGGATGTGTATACTTATACCCCCTGTGTATTAAGGAACAACATTTATTTATTTACGATACATTATTCATTCACAAAGAAAATTGGTGTCCTTAAAGGTTGGAGTTTACCAATTGTTTTTGATGAAGGCATTAAGCTCAATTTCCAAAAGATTATTTTTTTATTCCTCTTTTTAGTTAACTTTAGCATGGATTCATAAACGTATGAGCACCACTGTATATGTAAACACAATAGAACAGACTAATATATGATTTAGTAATGATACTTTGTGTTTGTCGGTATCAATGTAGAATTATTAATACATTTTTCTTTGTCACATGAAATAGTGTGAGGTACAATTCCAGTTAAATAAAATCCCGATTATAGTATACAATGTAATAAAACAGTATAACATTAAAATAATATAGTATAATATAGTGCAGTACAGAATGTAAGATCATTCTGTTTAACAAGCCATTTCCTGAATTTTTTTTTTTTTTTATCCCCGGCTTTTAACTTGTGGGTCAGTGGCAGACACCTAAAGAAACCATCAATCACCCTCTGTTATCAGCACAGGGACAGGTTGGCAGTAAAAAAAAAAGGGTCAGCCATGTGACACCCAGCAGCATTGGACCAAAGACCCAGACAGCTGATACTTCTGGCAAGCTTGCTTCCTCTCAAGAAGGAAAGAGCAAGAAACTAAAAAAAAAGGGATGCACACAATGATGCGCAAAAGGGGACTTTCCACTGCGCAATGTGAGAACCAGCTGTGCCTGACGTCTCAGCAGGGAAAACGAAGAGAAAATGTTCAATAAATCAGAACAAGGATTGTCTTTTTTTACACAGCGGTGGAATAGAAAGACTCAATATTTTTCTATTGCTATAACACACAATTACAACATTTAGTGTTTGTTAGAAAAGTGTGCATATTAATAGGATCAAACTTATCATGTTACCACGCAATGGCTGTAGATGAAATTTAAACACAGGTACATGTATTATTATTTGTCTCAGCAGCACAGCTGGTATCTATGTCCTATGTTTTGCAGTGTGAACAATAAAGGAAAATATCAATAACCTTCTTTATTCCTCTAAGGTGCTTATTTTTCTCCCACAGTAGAGATCATAAAGCACTTTGTGTTTCATGTGTATGCATGAATTGTGTTGGAAAAATCAAGTTTATTAATATTATTATTATTATTATTATTAAAGCAAATCTCAGAAGTGACTTTTAGATCAAAATAGTAATGCATAGTACTAACTGTACTCAAACACAGGTGTGTTTTTGTCTCTCAACATCATGCTCACCTGGCGTTTTATGGAACTTTATGTAAATGTCTCTAATTCTCAGTCTCTTTTTTCACTAGGGCTCCAATCACTTGGTGAGAAACAGCAATGTGTTTTTTTTTTTTATTTTCCTTCCACTACCCAAATGGTTTCGCTCTGACAGTGTTGACGAGTCAGGGCCACTGTCGCCAGGCACACAGTAGTTTCAGCCCCCCTTTTCTGTGCTCCCTCTGCTCTCCAGGGTCCCAAACGGCTGCTCTCATATGTCATGCAAACACACATGCTTGCTACCTCTTTCACACACACACACACACACACACACACACACACACACACACGCATTCAGTATGTGTACGTACACATAAATCCACTTACAAACAGAATTGTGGGAATGCAAACACAAACTCACACACATTCTCTGTGTATGTTTGTCTTCACACACACACACACACACACACACACACACACACACACACACAACCACACAGATAGACATCCTGACACACTTTGACAACAAATTAATGCAATGCCATGTGCCATGCAGTTTTTTGCCTAGCAAGATTAATAAAGAATAACCAGATTTGGTGCCTTGGCAACGTTAACTAAATTGACTGAAAGGTTGAGTCAATAGTTTTCCTATTATGGGGGTCATAACTTTTGTAAAGCAGTAAATGTGAGAAAACTGTCTTATTCCAAAGCTACTTTAAATTTGAGAAATTCTCCCAACATTAAATCAGACAGACAGAAATTCCCTATGGCAGGAAAAAAACGATTCAGTGCAGCTTCATGTTTCACATTGTCACAGCAACCAAGACACAACATATTAGTGGAGTGGAAATATGCTTCACAGAGACACTAGACACTACATGTGGTGCCAATCCAATAGTGAGACAAATCATCTGTTGGACTTCTAATTTACTAAGCCAATACCAACACAAACCAACACCTAAGGATTCTCTTTCTACTTTTCATATATTTGGCTACTTCTGTTACTCCTTACGCAACAAAACAAAAACTGAGCAGTCCAAAGGCCACTCCTGTAGCTGGCAGCAAGTGTGCCATTGGGGATTAATTCTCAGTCATCCCATGAACTGAAAATAACCAAGCCTGCAAGCTGGAAAAACTCAAAGCCGCTTGTCCTCTGCCTGCTGATTGGCGGTAACTCTGTAAAACTGCCATCTCCAAGATGAAGGGACAAAAGATCTTTGAAATTAAAACTGTGTCATGGTCTAAATGTGAAACTTCTGTACACAGTACAGAGTACATGGTACTAGCCACTGGGGGACCTTATGACCTCATAAGGGGCAAGATTCCAGATCGGCCCATCTGAGCTTTCATTTTCTCAAAGGCAGAGCAGGATACCTTCAGCTAAGCCATCTACCTGTCTCTTAGGCCCCATGCCAATGAGGCTGCTTAAAGAAGCGTTATCCGGGGTTAACACTTCATTACTAGATATTAGAGTTGGGTAGTATCCAAATTTTTATACCGTCAAACCTCTTTCCAATTTTACCATGGTATACGATATTGCCGTGACAAATTAAAAATTATGACGTAAGGCTCAGACGGCGTCACCAAAGTGTTGGCTTGTGCCTGTTACAGAGACTGCAACATTTAGTTGGCATTAAAGGAATCACACTAACCTGGTTTAAGTCCTCTTTCTGTGATCAATCTCAATTTGTTAATGTTAATGCTAAATCCTCCAAGTACGCTAAAGTTAGTTCCACAAGGCTCAGTGCTTGGACCAATTCTGTTCTCCATATATGTGCTTCCTCCTGGCAATATTATTAGGAAACACTCAATTAACTTTCACTGTTATGCTCCTCTCTCCTCTATCTTTCTATCTTTCCATTTGTGTGCATCCATGTCCCAGAAATGCTTGTTACTAACCTAGCTCTGGGGAGTCATTCCCCAGAGTTCTTATGTTCTTTTTCGCCCAGCATGTTTCCTTGGATTGGATTTTTTTTTTCACCAATTTATTCGAGCTATTATACTATGTCATTTTTACAAATTTTTTCGACATACTATACTATGACGTTTTATATTTGTTTTGACCGACTATACTATGAAGTTATGATATTTTTTCATGACATACTATACTATGACGTTTTATATTTGTTTTAACCGACTATACTATGAAGTTATATTTTTTCATGACGTTTTTTATGATTTTTTTATGACATACTATACTATGACATTTTACCATTTTCTTTCAACATACTATACTATGACATTTTATGACATTTCTTTTGACCTACTATATTATGACATTTTTATGATATTTTATCATGACATACTATACTAGCACATTTTCATGATTTTTTATGACATACTATACTATGACCTTTTTTATTGTTTTCAACCTATCATACAATGAAATAAAAAATCATGATTTTTTATGACATACTATACTATAACATTTTTTGTGATTTATTTCAACTTACTATACCATGAGGTGGTTACTATGAGGTACTATGAGGTTGTTGTCATACAATACGTGTGTTTCGACATACTATACTGACATTGTTTATGAACTGTTTTTTGACCTACTATACTATCAGGTTTTTATATTTTTTCATAACATGCCATGCTATACTATGACATTTTGTATGATTTTTTTTAATGGCATACTTTATACTATGACATGTTTACTATTTTCTTCAACATACTATACAATAACATTTTTTAATGATTTTTCATGACTTCTTTAATAAACATTTATTATATTTTATACCATTATATTTTAACTATCTGTTCAATAGCTTACATTTAATACAGTACTCGGCTACCCCCAAACACGTATATGTTGTGGTGCATCTCCAACATTCAAGCCTACATTTTATAGCTGTTGACAAACAAATTTCAGCACCAATCAACCACCAAGCAGATGCACTCATAAAGTAAATGCCTACTTGTCCAATAAATGTGTTCCCGCTTCCCTTGAGCATGCTTTTATTCACATGTAGTCAAAGCAAACATTTCATGCCTTTAGCGCACAATAATGTAAATGCAGAGTGCACCACTAAGGTCAGACTCGTTAAATACTTGAGGTTTGGACAAACATCGTACACTCAGGAAGGACCTCATCAAAGAGTGTCCATATTCAATTGCTAGTGACAATGAGCCAACAGCTGCCTGTCCCCAACGACCACCCTGATAGGATATGAGGCCTTTGGTTCTCTGTTGGAACCTCTAAGGCCAGCTCCCTGGTATCAAGGCTTTGTCTGATGAGGGTCGCTCATAAATCTTGCCATCTCCTGTCAAAATATTTGAGAGGTTGCCCTGCTCTGACAGCTCCAATGACGAAACTTGCTGTGGGTGCCATCTGTTTGAGAGCAGCTGTTGCTGAGCAGATAAAGACCGGTCAATGTGATGGGAGGGGGAGGTGGAGGGGGGTGAGCATAAACACTGAACAGAGGTTGGTCCATGGGCTTTGATGGTTGCAGTGTATGCATAACTGTAGCAGTGGTGGTCTTATCTGGAGTGGGACTCTGAGGTGTGACCCAGTGCTGACCCCCATATCTTAAAACAGAGGCGGCGCAGGCACACTTGCCATTCTAAAACATTTGCAAGATTCCTCACAGTCCTCAAGTACAGAGATTTACGTTTGAAACATTAAGCTTGTGTATATAAGTAGGCCTGCTGCATACTTATTACATTACATTCATAACAACACACATTTGACAATTGTTTTTATGTGACCCTTAACAAGAAGTTATTCATTATTTAGGAGTAGAGTAAGAATAGAGCAATGATTGATAGTGATACCGCCAATGCACCCATCATCACACTTTCAGGCTGAAGAGAGAATAGACCAATAGATCAATTAAAGTGGCATGACCACAGAGATTGGGGGGAGGGCACTGCCATGGCAGCTACCCAGACTACTCCTGGACTATACTACTCAACCCCACTAACTTTAACTGACAGAAAGCACCGTTATTCATTGACCAGAAGTGGCTTTTGGATAACCCTTACCATCCACAAATTATAAACCTTTTATTTTTTCCCAATCCTCATTCTGTGTTAATTTCTTCAGACACTACTCAGTCTGTAACTGTGCACTGCCTTGCTGACACCTCCCTAAAAATAGTGCCCACTAATCCCCATGTCCTCTCTGAGAAGTACTACACATTACCAGGGCTTCACTAGCAGATCAACTGTGTCCAAAATGAGAGATTATGACTTTTTAATAAAGCTTTGCAGTTTTATTATGTAGGCATTTAGACTTGCATGTGAACAACTTCCATGTTGGCACACTGTTTTATCAAATTTAGGAGTAGGCATGAATTCAGAGAAATGTAAGATGTCTATCACTTCCATGCTGCAGTGCTGCACCCTCTGGTGGGGTTAATGAATACAGCTTTTAACAGCATCGGGACAACTGTAATAGCAAAGTAGTGAAGCAGTGAGAACATGTTGTTGAAACTTGTACTTATGTGTCAGCAGGGGTTTACATCTTTTTCAAGGAAGCTTGGGAAGCCAACTGGCTGTTACAGATTCAAACAGAGCTACTTGAGGTGATGTCTAAATATTTTGGTCATAATAGTGCCCCATTATTTGCCGTTAAACGGGGGGGAAAAGCAGCGATTCAGTTCTAAGTGGAAAATCTAAGATATTTGGTGCTTCCGTAAAAGCTTGAGGCTGATTGAGGGATCATTTGTAGGCATTATAGCATTGTATGAATAACACTGTTTTCAATGAAAACTGCGGTTTTTCATTATGTTAAAAACAGTTTGAACTTACTTTAAATATTCCTTTTATGCATGTTGACTCTCCTCAGTGATGAATCTGATGATGAAGCCTTTTCCTTGGTTGTCAGTCCTTGGGTTTTTTGCTTCATTTTGGTGAAAACATTTCCCTCTAAAAGGTAATCTGTTCAAATAGAGTTTGCATGCATTGCTTAGAGCTCCACTGCATGGTGATCAAATCTTACGTAGCCCAGTTAAGAGGCCGTCTGTGCGTCACAAGTACAAGTTGACAAACTGTGGTCCCTCGTTCAACTGGGCTCCACTACTATTACACTTCACAAGCGGCTATAAGTCATTTAAATCACATAATTTCTACATGATGATCAGAGTGGCGTGACATAAATCATATTTGTAATGCAAATCAGCTGCCTAGAAGGCTTGAAACGGTGTGCCAGGTATTCTGCTGTCCACCAGTGTATAGTGAAAGGTGGCAGCAGATAGAGTGGCATGTACCCCCTGCAGAGATTTTGTAAAAGGAGATTCAAACTGAAATGGACAGCTGCGCCAACTTAGATGCCTTGTACATCAACTGTAAGGCCCTATGGTACAATCTCAAAACTGTTTTCCTGTGGTTAGTGTGAAATCTGTCCTTCGCGACATTCAGTGGGAGCAAAGGGCCTCAGGAGTAAACAAGTTGAACTATTGTACAAAATACTTCAACACAGTGAAATTAATGACAAATGATGAGCAATTCCCATGCCTGTTTTAAATGAATGAACCATATGTTTAACATTAAGATTCAACACTGAATTCATAACATCTGTATCATTCTCTCTCTTCCCACAATAAAATCTCTCAATTCATCAAATGAAATATTATTCAAGACAAATAGATGAAAAGACAGCAGACTGGACAGCTTGTCTTTAATAAGACTTTAGATGCTCCCACTGACCTTATTACGCACATCAAAATAATTATAGCAGATACACACACCAGCATTTCAGATACATATGACTCCATGGAATCTCAATGCAAATGAGGGAAAACTTTGTCATGCTTGCACATGAGAAAAACGACAACAGCTTTAACTGTTTAATAGTGGTGTAAATCCCAGCAAATTGGGATTTGACCATAAATGATTTCAGTTTGCTTTTTTTATCGTAGAGGCTGCACACTCATTTTTACATCCAGTTCTGCTTACAATCAATCATAGCGGATTGAACAGACAGTATTACACACAGTAACACACTGTTGCATTCAAATCTTTTTCCAGATTTCTCAATTTAACTTTACAAAAACTGTAACAGGTAGCTTTATACAGACCAGGATGTATAATACCTGGGTTTCACTTAGAGAGTCTACTCGAAGCAGAGTAGTATAAAACGACTTCCTTTTATACAACGTTAATCCATAACCATCCCTCTTTTGTCCATCACACTAAGTTAATTTACATTATTCACAATAATGTACCCAATCTTATATTTCTCTTTCAGTTAAATAACTAAAGAAACAAAACAACAAACACTTCAGCTTATTGTAATAATTACTCAGCTGTACTGTACATAAGATGACGCTGTATAAAGGTGCGTGGAATAGGTGACACAGAGATCTTTAACACATGTTAACACTGATGCACCTGTGTTGCATGCAGCAACACCTTTCATCCCGTTTTGTCTTTTGAGTTCTGATGCTTCGTCGTCACCGCGGTCTTCAGAAAGAAGTACGCGTGTAGGTAGTTTGCCTTTAGGAGATTAGAAATAAAGTTGGCACAGGTCACCCCACACGAGCGTTGCCAGGGTGGAGGGAAGGTCAGCGGCCTAAGGCGACGAGCACTTCAACACTTGAGCATGTCACAGGACCTCTGTGAGGGAAAGGCAGAAAGGGTCAGCAGCCGTTTATAAATAAAACACTAAAACACTTAAATTAACACGGACAAAACAGAGACTCTGTCTTTGATATGAGTAATGACACTGTGTAAACCTCTGACCTGGTGACAATACTAAATGCAAAGGGATGTTGAACATGTTGCAGAAGGCATGAACCCAATAACATTTACGGTCTTGTTTATATGGGGTTTATGGAAAGGCTTCAAGTGAAAGTCATTTTATAGTACATTGCAGCCATTATGCAACATTGAATTATTTGACTGACAACCCCACATGTGAGCCCAAGATGGGCTATACTATTCAACAAGTAGGAACATTCAAATTAACCCCGAAAGCATGCCTCAAAATAAATTAATGACCTATGAAATGACATTCAATCAGTTTCACATATCAATAAACCCTCATCATAAATGTCCTGCCAAGTCAAAGGCGTCTCAAGTGGTCAATGGTGGTTTTTGCCTCCAATGTCGCCTTCCCGGCAGCTACCCCTAAACATAACCACTGCCTGGAAGAAAACGTTGGGGGAAAAAAACACCAAACACCGTCTCAAGTATCCAGATTTACAACAAAAAATGTGAATGAGAGTTAAAGGCATGATATGTAGTAAGATGGTGGAAGTATTCATGTGATTTCAGGAAAGACGTCAGAGAGCTTGCAAGGGAATCATCCTGTGTTTGCTTTATGTATTATTTCTGACTGCTGGCTTGTCTTCAGGCTAACAGGTGAACGTTAGGATCTAGCAGGAAGGGAAGAGTAGGGTGCTGCTGACGTTGCCGCTGGGAGGGGGTTGAGTTTAGAAGTGATATGCTGCTAAATTGCTTCGGTGTCCTGTTTCTTACCCCTAGAAGTGAGGCACTTGTGGATTGGGTCTCCTCATCGCCTCAGCTTCTAGGAATTCCTCACTGGGTGCAGGCCTAAGTTAGTGGGGGCTGCTGAGTAAAAGCTGTCATCGGTATAAAGATACCCCGTTTCTCTTCACCCTTCCCTACACTATTTCTTCCATATCTCATCTCCACTCTCTTTGTGAGTGTAAATGGAGTCTCCGTGCCACACCATCCTCTCCTTAAGGGGTACTCACTCTCACTGGGGAAATAATCTGCACATTAGATGAAGTTCAGGTTCGTGGTCGCTTCGTGCCAAGGACAACAACACTAACTATGGTGCCTAGCACCGCAGTCTTTTTCGGGTAATGTGAACCTGGCCAAGTGTAAAATCGGCTCAGCAAATAGGCACAAGCTTGTTGCTATTGAACCACGACTCTGCCTGCTGCTTCTTTTTTATTAGGGACAGACGACAAAACAAATCGAACGAGTACATTGGCGCTCTTGGCTTAACCTAATCCATCAAGTCGAAATGTGGCTGTTGGCTATTGATATTTAGGATTCGGTCTTTTTGGGAATCTTTGATTTTAATTGGTTTTGTGGATTCCACCCAATGTAGATCAATAAGGCTTATTCATGTTTTCTTAATCCTTGGCCTATAGCAAAAATTAGGCTCTTTCTAAGCTATAGCAACCTTGAAAAAGAAATTCTTTTATTCTAGGACTGTAACGATACGGAAAATAAAACCGAAATTGCAACACTCAGCTCCACAAACCTATGTTGCAGAGTGAGAAGACAGAATCGCAACACACCCCTTCCATCTCCCAGAGTTATCCTCCCCGTCCAGATCCAGTGCTACCACATTAACTTTAAATTACTATTAGTATTAGTCCTTTTTGGTGCTTTATGAAACGATTTTGGAAACATTATTTTAAGGTACAGACAGTAAAGAATCTTTGGTGTTAGATTGATCGATATTGAAATCAATCAATATCAATAAATAAGGTATCTGTTGTATAACTGTTGCAAAGTGGGATGTAATCAATGACCAAAAAAAATAAGAATCAAGGTTTGAATTAAATCGTGGGTCAAAAATTGTGATACGAACCAAACCCTGGGTGTGGTGTACTGTTACAGCCCTACTTTATTTCCTTTATGTTCCTCTAGTTCAAATACAACGCTGCCGTTAGACTTTTAACAAATAACAAGAGACAAAAGGGATATCACATCTGTCTTTGCCTCTCTGCACTTCAGAGTTTTAAAATCAAATTTGAGATAATAGCTGGGTGTGTCCCCCCCCCCCAAGTACTTTGTAATTTTGGAAAATTCGCCTTTTTGCTGAAAGTGAGGTCAGAAGATTGATACCATTCTCAAATATAAAGCTACAGCCAGCATGCATCCAGAATGGAAACAGCTTGCCCGGCTCTACCCAGAGGTAAAAAGCACCAATAAATTCTACAAATTAACTATTTCTCTTGGAATGCAGTGACCTCCTGAACAAATCGTTTCAGTAGCACGTGACTCCCTGAAAACCCACAACGTTTTCACACTACTGTTTGTATATATTAAACAAACAAGATATAAGATATCAAGAAGTGAACTTTATAAGTGGTGGTTGTCTAGCCGTTTTTCCCTGCTTCCAGTCTTTATGCTAAGCTAAGCTAATATCCTGCTAAGCATAGCTTCATGTCACAGACATGAGCGTTGACTCAGACATTAATACAAATGGTGACCACCACAGTTGTGTTTATATCATGTCATTGTTCATTTTATGTTACTTGAGGTCTAACGTCTTTGACATCATGTTTGATTTGTATTTTTGGCCTCTCGCGTGTGTGTTGTAAAGCAGTTTGTAATTCTGTACCTGCAACATGCTGAGGCTTCATGGGGCCTGCCTTTTTCATGAATGACTCTTCACTGTCAAACGCGAGGATCGGTTCGGTGGCCATGCTGGTCTCAGACTTGTCCCGTGCTCCGTTAGTGGTGTTGCCGTGATTCGCGAGATGGATGATATCTCCAAAGTGGGCAGTGTCTCCTTTAGTGGATAGACCGTTTTCATGTCTCGTAGGCTGGACCCCATTAACCAATTGGGCTGAGGGGCTGCTGGAGAGAGGAGACACGGAGCAGAATATGGTTGTAGTTATGATGGGTCAGAGTGACTCATACAACAAATGAGTCATTCCACCGCTATCCAATTACAGGAGTCTTTTAAAATCTACCCCAAGAAGCGCAGTCAAATACAAAGAGTAAACATTTCAAGAAACCAAATCTCTCCCAGTAATTGTTAATATCTTCGGGCCTGAACTGTGTGGCTCCTTGTGTTTTCTGTTGAAGTTTACTACAGTGAAAACATCCTGCAGGCTTGATTACTGGTTTTTCTGGCACCAAAGTGTTATACTCAGCACGGTGGTCTTGCATCAACATGAGCACAAAGAGCCTTTTTTGAAATCCACAAAAAAAAAAAAAAAAAGAGCAATAGTTGTACCTTTCTTTGACGTAGGTCTGTCCATTTTCCGTCTTGTTGTTGGGCAGGTTAACCTCTGGCTTTGGCTGATATTCAGCAGATGCTAGAGGAAACAAAGTAAAGCAGCCATTTATGCAGTGTAATGTATGTTGGTGTGCATGTAAACCACACACACCAACATGATCACACACATTCAGCATCCAACCCTACCCTGCACGAGTGGGTGATGAACACTATTAATGATCATCGTTACACTGTGTCAGGCGTTTATAGGCAGGAAAGGGATGCCGAAAGGGATGCCAAAAGGGATGCCAAAAAGGGATGCCCCCCCCAACTCTGCTGATTACATGGCTATGGTCGAGACAGATTTCCACAACCCTGACTAGAATGGCGGCACGCCTGCCAGGCCTCCAACCACATCAGTGGCTGGCTAATGTCTTCCTGCATTGGGGAACTTTGCCATAAAGAGCGTATCTCCCAAACCACATTGATTTCCCTTCATCTTATTCATCTAATGTGTGTGATTTGGAAGCTCAGACAAGGAGGGTGTGTAAGTTATATGCCTTTTTGCCTAATTGTTACAATTTTTTTTCCTCCATAATTAAAAGTTGTAGGAAGAGTGGATATGGTCAGGCTTATGTAACATCATGTGACTTTATATTATTACTTGTGTCAAAATAATTGTCTGATAATTGTTGCAGGCTGTTGACATGAGCCCACTCCTCCCTTCTAACTCCCTCAGTCCCACTGCTTGGACAACAAACAAGCACACATGGGTCCTATTGTACAGAGAGGAAGACCTCAAACTGCAGCTGTGCAGGATATGATTCAGAAATATAATCCAATGACCCGTTTATACAAATTGCTCCGATGTGAGGCTGATCTACATACTGTAAAAGTATTACAAAGTGCAATAATTACCTGTGCCTTTGTCTATTCTAACATATGGAAGAAATGAAAGATGCAGGGGAGAGAATGGTGTAATTATGTGTCATCTAATAGCCTAAAGGTGGGATGTGTTAACTGAACTGAGTTCATCTAAAATAGCATGAGTCAGACACTGCTTCAATGTTACCATGTAGTTGATGTGGATTTGCTAATTGAAGTATTGAAGAGAAACAAATCCACTGCTAAGTGGATTCTGGCCACAAAGCATCCACTTTGTTTTAAATCCATTCACAGATAACACATTAATAGGAGATCAGTCAAGACAATTACCCTAAACAAACCCTGCAGATGAAAGGCTTGTAGTAACGATTGGTAATGTGGTAATGATTTTCCTCCATGCTTGAGGATGTTTTGTAAAAGTCAGACAGGTTCAGACTGATGTTCTGCTTACCTTTGCTGCTCTCTGCCTCTTTGTCATTTACGTTTGTGAGAGGGGAGGATTTTGTCTCTTTCTGTAAACATGGGAAACCATTTCAGTCATTTATATTGGAAAGGCAAGTCTTGGCTTGTTACTTTGGTTAAAAGTGAACAGCAAATGTACCTTGTCGCCTCCATCTGTCTTGCGCGTCCTCTTCATGATCTCGTCCAGACGCTGAGAAAATAAAAGGAAGGAATAAGGAAAATGCCACATAGAACAAAATAACATATCATAACCCTTTTTTGTGGTTGATTTGTAGATTTTCTATGCATTTCGTGCTAGAGGACACCAAGGGATCAGGGCAGATGTGTTTATAATAAATCAAGATTTGCGATTGTTAAACATTTGGTCAGGTTTAGTCGGCTAGACTGAGCCCACACACCTTGTTGTCCGACTGTTTTTGCTTAAGAAAGAGGTTTCACTTGTTTGCGCTGTTCATTCCTTCTCTTAAGCGTTAATAAGGATTTCCCTGTCTCTTGTATCTAGGCCATTATGCTCAATTAGGCCATAAGGGAATGCACTGAGTTAAACTGAGGCTCCTATGCCGCCAGGTGGAGGGCTGTGTCAATAGTAATGAGGCAGCACTTGTGTATTCAGCTGGAACAGCAGCGTAGGAAGGTCGGGCAGTAAACAGTAAGACAGAGGATAAGTCTGTACTGTGCTAAAATAAAAACCACTGTGTGGCTAATTTATATGCACAGAAGGTTGATGCAAGATGCAACTTTGATCTGAGGGCACAGCCAGCCTGGAACAGCAAGACCAAGACTGCAGCTGCAACTTATAAAAGTGAAGCATTTTTAGGATCCAAGATTCTTTATTGGACAGCTCACACACTCATGGTTTGGCATTTGCTTTGGCTGCAAAACTACAGATTCTACTTTCTCTAATATGTTGCTGTGTTGCCCCTCAGGATACTTTAAACCACCTTTGCTTGCTAATCAAAAACTTCTCTTTGTTGAGGTGATAACAAGAGCAGTCAGTTTTGGTAGAATTCAGTCAGTAATAGTGTGTTTTACAGTGTGACTAAGCAGTGAGTCTTTGGGGCAGAGGACATGCTGTTCTTGCGGGCTTATTCCAGGATGGAGCCAGACTTGGGCTGGCTGAGCCAGACTTGGCATGCCTCGATAAGAGCCTTTCTCACATGGAGAGAGAGAGAAAGGCTTAGCCCGCATACAGAGGTGTCAGCTTACTGGATATGTGGGTGGCATTTTTGACTATATGATCACAGAACAAACACATATCAGAGCACATCAATAAGTCTACACACACAGACGACTGGCACAGCAAGGTCTCCATTAATAGTGTTTATATATAGCTTCATGCTTGACACACAGTCTAAGCCCTGTTAAATCATGGCATGCAGACAACCAAACCAGCATAAGCCAAAAACATCATTCATCTTAGTTTCAGGGGACTCAACTTTCAAGCCTGCTTTTGTCATGTCAAAAGACAGTCAACAGGGTGAACGTACCCCTGAAAATAATACCTCCACTGAAGGAGGAGAGCTTGTTGTAAATTATCTACAGAATTAATGTTGTGTTACTCTGAGATGTATGCAGTTGAGAGCAGAGCTGGGACTTTTAAATTTAATCTCTCTTAATATAATTTTGTCCACAAATGTAGGTAAGGATTTTTGGAAAATGTCTATGTTTATTATTTAGAAAATGTGCTGAAAAGAACAAATGATGGGAGAACAGATGTGTTGCCCTACCCTTTTCCTCTCCAGCCTCTCCTGCTCCTCCTTCTGGAAGTGTTTCTCCCTCTCCAGACGCTGCTTCTCCGCCTCCTCCCGGGCTTTAGCCTCAGCCTCTTCTTTCTGAAACACACACAGGCGAAAATTCCAACCACAGTTTTAATTCCAGTAGAACGGGGAAAAAAAGTCTGCCAAAATAGCATGCCTTTTACGTAACAAGGGTGTGGTTGCTCCCTGGAATTATTGTTTACAACCACAAAAGGGATATTTCCCTCTACCTTTGAGCCAAAGAGATCTATTTTCAACATTTACAGCCTCGTGAGGACCATTCAAAGATAAATAGAATGCTGAACCCTCTGCATATTTATCCTGAATCATGTTTAACCACAAAGTTCTGTGAAAGACCACAAGGGGGTGGAAAAGTGTAAGCGCTGGATACCACATTGAGAGATAAGAGTGCTGGCGCTGATCATATTACAGGTCTAAGGGATAAACAAATACTGCAATGAATAGCCACATATGCCATTGGAAATCTGTTTCTACTAATAAAGCACCCTTCTGCTTCTCCCCGGCAACACCCACAAACACAGAAAGAATCAATATGGCTCTTAATGGTTATTTGACAAACTGAAAAGTAAAAAGGGTGCATTCATTGTAGCTACCGGCTCTCCAGTTTGGATAATATTTGCCTTTTGAAAAGACAACAACATCCCTCTGAGAAAATACTGGATTGTGCTTTTGGACAAGCTTGTTATCAAAAAAGGTCAACATTGAAAAAAAAAATCCCAAACTTGTTTACCAAAGATAGGAGTGGGTATACATTTGTGGTGTGATGGGCAAAGTGCCTGGGAATGATGTGAGGAGTGACCTTTACTCGAAAGGCAATAATCACTGTCACGGTCGTGCTTAATGGTCCTTGTCGCTACTATGGGTTATAAGTACTTGCAAGTTCCTTTCATTCTTATCTGAATAACCACACCTGTCCACTGCACCGCATTGACACCCAACCTCACTAACTACCATTCCAGCTTTCTCTGCATGCTGGCCGGTGGCAGTCAATATACCTGTTTTTGCAGGCGTAGGTTTTCCTCCTGCTCGGCTTTGGCTCTCTCCTGAGCCTCTTTTTCGTCCTGCAGGCGCTGAGCCTCGTCCCTCCGCCGCTGCTCCTCAGCCATGGCGCGGGCCTCCTCCTCCCTAAGGCGCCTCTCCTCTGCCTCCTTCACTATTCGCTCTTCTCTCAGGATCCTAAAGAGTTTCAGCATATAGCTGAGGGTAAATATTTTCCACAAAAGCATGTGCTAAACACTAAGTGCATCAAACAATTTGAAATGTGTGAACGATTCCATTGACGGGGAATTTCCTCTTTAGTTTACACCATCTCTGTTGATTTGACATTGAAGCACAAGCAACAGGAAACTATTTAAGGAGATGGAAACAATTGGAAGTATGAGTGCCAAGAGGAGATCACATCAATTCCAAAGCTGTAAATAGTGACTTGCTGTGGTTAGAATCAGCCAACAGGCTATCAAATTCCCAATGCTTCCACACATCACAGCCAGCGTTGAGTGAAGTCTCATTCAGACATACTGTACATGTGTGCCGTGCTAGTGCATGGAGCCTTTCTGTTTAGTTTTACTGATGTCTATGGGTTTATCGGTGTTTTAAGCCCCCAACGTCTCCTTCCAGGCATCATAACCTAATCCTAGTGCCTTCTAGGCAGCACTGCCTGGAAGGAGACGTTGGGGGCTTAAAACACCATTGACCTGGCTATGGAGGTAAATAACAGACATGAGTTTTTGAATAGCCACTTAATTTCAATTTAATTTTAATCTATTTATTGATCCCCAGTGGGAAAATTACATTTTTGTTAGTAATCACACACAGGCCTGAAATACACACACACACACACACACACACACACACACACGATCAGGAAGTATTCATGCACTAATGGAGAGACGTCAGAGTGAGTGGGCTGCCAGCTGGACCAGCGCTCTAAATAAAATCCGTACTTTGGTCCGCATTGGGGCTTGAACCAGCGACCCTCCGGTTCCCAACCCTACTGCCTACAGACTGAGCTACTGCCACCCCTCTAAAGATTGAAATATTTAACTTTGCTACCCATGTATCTGAATGTATTTGTTTTGCGTTCACATCTTTGAAATTAAAATAAATTTGTTTTTATTTAATAATTTACTTTAATAATAATTTCAATCGCTGAATATTTGAGTATTTTTCACAAATTCATATTCAGAAATTTCAGAAATTTGAAGTTTCAGAACAATAATAAATAGATTCAGGTT
This sequence comes from Percina caprodes, assembly GCA_013375575.1. Lineage (NCBI taxonomy): Eukaryota > Metazoa > Chordata > Actinopteri > Perciformes > Percidae > Percina > Percina caprodes. Next base: position 1,605,652 of record JABXJD010000014.1, read on the forward strand.
TCACAAATTCAGATCCAAAATTATTAATTCACATAGCAACACTCAGACTACCCAGGATTTCTTTTAATCGGATATAGCTAAATGTCCTCAGTGAGGTTTGTTTTGCAGGATAAACACAGCTACAGCAACATATTCTACACCAATAAATCGTTTTAAATAAAAATAAATCACACTTATACTTCAGCATTAGTTGATGGAAGGTCAACCCTGCGCCAACCATTTGTATATCGTTGTGTATATCAAAACGCCTCTGACCTCTCCTTCTCCTCCTGTTCGCGGCGCTCCTGCTCGTCCCTCTCCCTCTGCTCTCGGGCCTGCCGACGTTTCTCTGCCAGGATGCGAACTGCCTCTCCTTGGTCGTTGGTGCCTGCCATAGGCCTGGCTGATGGAGAGGGTGATGGTGATGACGCGGGAACAGTAGGAGTTGAATGGACTGGCTCAGGAGACGAGGATGCAGCAGTTATTGTAACTGCCGTGTTCAATGCATGAGGTGAGGCAGACGCTGAGGCTACTACGATGGAAGAAACCACAGGGGAACCTAGTGACAATAACACACAGATCTTTAGCTCTGTAACTTAACAAAAATCTTGATATGATTATTTATGATTCCCTACAAGCAATGACTTTTAAAGTGGTGCCTATTGATCATTATTAATAACACTTTTAGCCGTAGCCTTTTCTCTTCCCGTGCACTGTGAAACATTCTGTCCCCAGCAACTGGAAATAGTATACTGCTGTAGCTTCAGCTTAAGAACTTGGTAATTACATGATTAAGGCTGATTAGTGCAGCCTCTTAATGCTGTGTGTGAGAAGACACAGAGCTGTGTGTGGCTCACTCAGTACATTCCTTTTGTTTTCATGGCTAATTAAGCCTGATGTTAATCTTTGCCTACTGCTTCTTCAGAGAAATACAGATTTTCCAGAGGCTTGTTTACTTCACCCATTCTTCTGGCCAGTAACAGGAACACACTAAGCCAGACAGTGAAGCACTATTTGGATATGTAACAAAAAATAATCAAAATACGGTATGACTCAGCCATGGAGGGAAGCTACCCCAATCCAGATGTTCTGTATCATAACACACATAGGACAGTTAATCACATTGTGCAGTATACGGTTATATTACTAATAATCTATAGTCAAGGTCCATTTGCTAAGCTTTCAAGCACTTTTTAGGATCAATGTCAACTGAGACAACTCTATCTACTGATGAAGCTTGGGAAATGCAGTTGAAAGCTCCAGAAAGAGACAGTTTTCTGTCAAACTACTATTCTTAAGGTCAAGCATTCAATTTTATAATGCTATAGAACAAAAATCATATGAATTAATATTATTGTCACTGTTGCTATGAAAAAAGCTGATAATGAATTATGCCACTTTGCAAACAAATGGCAACAGATTTAACTTCATTTTCATTTTCACTCCACTAAGTTTTGATCGGAAAAGTACTACGCCTTCAGAAGGGACAACTTTTTACTTTTTACACCTGGAACTATTGTACAGGAAATAATCTAGTCAAAACGCAGGTTTAGTTCCTAGAGTATAGAGTATACATGTTTTGTACTCACTCTTTCTCTGTTCAGGAGTTGCGGGCCTATGAGACACCTTCACTCTTTCGAGGGGGATGGGGGAGGAGGTGCGGTGGTCTATCCTGGCAGGGGTCCTGGCTCTTTTGGCCCGACCTTTAGGAGTCGATGGGCTTCCAAGTGTAGATGTAGGATTAGGGGAGGCAGCAGGGCTGGGGGATGCAGTTCTGCCCTTAGGCATGGCTGGGGATGACGGTCGTTGTCTTGATAAAGGACTGGGACTGTGAGAAAGATAGATACAGAGGAAAAATATATGAATGATGGGAAATGTATTAACAATTATTCTCTTTTAATGAATTTACACCACGTTCGACACATTATTATTATTTTGGATCTAAGCTGACATGCTTGTTTACAACCCAGACATGTTTTGAAGAAACCCGACTACAGCAAACAGGTTCATAGCAGACAAAACACTCAAACATTGCATAATCACGCTTTAAGTGCCTTATCGGTTAGCGTCCCAGCTATACTCAGGCAATGCAACACTTGGAAGGGAAACATCCATTATGCGGAAGAAGACTGGCACTGATGGGACTGACATCCCTGCCAAGATTGTTGCCTTTTTGTTGAGTCAAAACAACTCTCTTTCTCCTTTTACATCCCATCTGTCATGGATGTCATTTATGTCAGTGGCCTGGGGATGCGAGCGGAAATGACCACTCGTGCCGGGCTCTTTTACTTAATGTCTGCTCAAACAGTGCATGAAATATGTAGTCAATATAATGCAGATGTAAACATGTTCTCTGTGGCTAACCCCAGCTGTTAACCACAGACAACGGTGCGTCAAGGGGATGTGAGGTCAACCTCGTTTACGATACAGTTTTACAGCACTATCATGATTATTAAATTAAGCGCCTGAATATTCAAATGGTTCTTTGTATATGTAAGTAATTATATATATTTTTGAAGTAGAATTGGTAGCTTTAAATAATTTACCTTCTATTGTGCACTTTTCAGTTAGAGCTTATACAAGGTTCCACACTTCACACGCCTCAAATAAATTCACTGTGTTCAGTTGGTAATGTTCAACCTAGTCTTCTATGATTTAAGGCATCAACTAACAATTAAAGGCAGTAACTAACAATTATTTCATTTTTATTTATTTATTTAAATTATTTTTCACAATTGTCTTTCATACATGCATTAATGCTATTATAATTTCCCAGAATCCCAATTTTGGTGGGAAATACAACACACAAGTAGGAAAAGTACAAAGTAGTAAGTACAAATGTTGAAATTGTAGGTTTTTTACCTTGGATCAGGTCTGTGTCTAATGCTGGGGAGGGACTGTCTCTTCTTAAGCACCTTCTCTTTAGTGAGAGCACTTTTCTCCTTCTCATTCTCCCGTTCCTTGTCTTTCTTTTCTTTCTTGTTTTTATCCATCTATATGTCAAAATGATAAAAAAAAAAGTTAACACATTTCAATCTTTTCATGTGCAAAATAAGAACAAATAAGACAACATACGCTATAAGTTGTTATACGTAAAGTACAGAAGAAGAGAAAGTCTGATCAGGGGATCTGTGCTCTCATTTCTCTCTTTGAAATAGATTCTCAGCGACAACCTAACAACATCACCGTAAAAATGTCACTTGTGTTCAGGTAAATGGTAAATCCACTTGTAGAAACAGAATCAGCTGTTATTAATTTCATGGCTGTTTAGCTGTGCTCTTATTCTGGAAAACGGCTAACAAGTTGCAAGTATCTTGATGGAGTCCAGCCCTGTTGGCTGTGGCTGGATTAAAAACCGTTCCCTCATCCACTCAATAGTCCCAACATAGGGAATGACCAAATAAGTTCTTCTGCTTCTTCTTCTCCTCCGGGAAAACACAACCGCATTGCATTACAGTATACGTGAGTAAAATGTAGGGAACAATGTATGTACACTCAAATTAGCTGTGCATTGTGGGTATTTTACAGTGGACTATATAGAGAATGAAATTAACCGCTGAGAATTCGACCACCACTAAAAAATGCATGTATGAGAAAATAACACTAGCACTGTTTTCCCTTCAGAGTCATCCCTTACTGGGAGCCATTGTGTGTGTGTGTGTGTGTGTGTGTGTGTGTGTGTGTGTGTGTGTGTGTGTGTGTGTGTGTGTGTGTGTGTGTGTGTGTGTGTGTGTGTGTGTGTGTGTGTGTGTGTGCGCCTCCCTCTTTTTCCAGGTAGATTGGTGACTGCTGGGAGGAGACCCCGCAACTTTCGGTTCTCCACTCCTTTGTTGTGCTGGATGACAGCAGACTGTGCTGTCCAGAGTATACGTTGGTAGATTTTACTCCTTTTTCCTAACCTTGACATCGTCATACTTAGATTCTAGTCAGAATATGTGTCTGATACTGCTCTATTGGGCGTGTTTCAACCGAACCAGGAAAGAAAATGCCTCCACAGTCAATTGGATAGACCTACCACCAATGAGAGCACAGAGTATGTGATGCATGTTGAACTTTTGCCGAATCCCATAGAAAGGACGGCAAAAACATCTTTCGGATTGACAAATGCCTTGATCACGGTTCACTGTTAATGCACTGTCAATATCTTCTATAACAGACACAATGGTGGAATCTACGCATCTCAGTTCTCCAGCGCCAGCCATCTTTGTAATAAACAAATTCAACCCAAGCGCTCTTTGGTGACGTTGTTGATTACGTTACTGTTGATCATCTGTCCATCGCATAAAGCCCGCCCTGACAATTTGATTGGCCCAAACAGATTTGGTTCGAGCATAGTTGCTCCACAACGGATTAAGATTTTTTCTAAAGAAAATTGTACTGGTATTTTAGTAACAAGCGACTCCCATCCTTATTTATTATTCATTTATTATTGTTATTTTACATCAATGATTACTCTCTGATTTCTAGGGTCGTAACAGGCATACTTACGGGTGTGGAGCTCCGTCTGCTGTGGCGCTGAGAGATGTCGGGTGTGCTGGATGTCACTCTCCAGCGGTCGGAGCAGCGATGGTGGGGCTGGTGGGCGCACAAGGTGAGGGGACTGGCTGAGGCCGAACGGGGGCAGAGAGGAGAGTCTGTGGAGAGAAGTGACATACAAACATTCATATAGCAGCGTAAATTAATTTACCATGAAATAGATGTTAAACTAATGTTAATCCTTTTTTTCAACTTACTACCATCTTTGCCATTGGTGAGGACGCTGGCAGCGCTGCGGCTCCTAGCGAGGAAAGACAGTGTTGGTGTCATCAGACGGTCAACTATACTGCTCTCCCATGGACTCAGTGCAAGGCTACGGGCTGTCGGCAAGAAAAACAGATTGATACATTTTTTTTTTATATCAACTACAAAAATAATTCCTTTAATTGATGTCCTCAGCTGAACCAAAACTCTTTTTCAAGTATAGAATCCCCAAACCATGATATATCTGAGGTATTAGAGGAAGTTAGGCCCATTCAATATCAATATTTGCAGGCGTCATTGCCGAGACAGTGATAAAATAAAGCCTAAAATGTGTCACCAAAAGGGAAATAAAAAAGAGGTTATAGCTCATGTAGCAATATGTCTTCAAGCCACAAAGGCCTGATTAAATACCAACAAACAACTATAAGACACCTTAGCGCCACCCAAAGAGATTATAAGAGAAATGAGCTCAGTAAATGTGTGTACTAGAATCTTAGGCTGTAGTAGTGCTTGTCTAGACAGTGAGTCAGTTATTTATAGCCACAACCTTGAGCATACAAGCAGAGATGAAGAAGAGTGGAGACTTTATCTGGGGGAAAAACACTCTGGCATTAAATTGTAGGATGAGGAAGATGTTGCAGTGAATGTTCACACAGGGTGTGTAATTGTGATTGGGTAGAGAAGAGAGCGACAAGAGGATAGAATACTTGCCTATCCATTTTGTCCCTAGCAGCACAGAGGAATAGTACCTGCTCCAGGGAGTTTTCAGAATACATTATCTCCTAGAAAATGCTGACTCACTCACTCACTAACTTTACTTTTTTCAAGCCCTGAAGTTTTTCCTTCTTTGCAGGAGTACACCATGACCTGGTTAAAGTGAGACCTATAAAGAAGAGCTGCATCACCCGAAGAATGAAGTAAGGTTCATTTGAAAGACAAAGTTGATTCAAAGAAATATTTGTCATTCATAAACATCACCCACCTCTATATCATCAATAAATAAAGCAATCAAGACATTGAAAAAAAGACATCCCTTATCCAGTATGTTGAAAAAGTGCACAAAGGATACATTTGACTGTGCAAAGACATGAAATGACCATTACCACTCAATGAACCAACTAAAGGATAGTAAAAAACAATATATGAACACTGTACATAACCCATATTAAAATATGAGCATGCAGAACAAAAGCCAAACCCAAATTCATGAGAGTAACAAAAAAAGGAACCAAATGGTTTTGGAAGATGGAAATGGACTGTCAACCACCAAGCACAAGAGAGAGACTGAAATCAGAAAGGGGAAGAACTGAAAAAATAGACAATGATGGACGGGTTTCGGAGGTGTTTGCGGTGGCAGAGTGATGGACACAGTTACACGGGAGGGGGGTGGGGGCATTCCAGATGTTGCCTTACTTCTGCTGGGGGAGTTCCAGAGCGTGGCGGAGGACTTGGACAGTCGCTTGTTTATAACAGAGTCCACGTGTTTGGGCAGGTTGACCGTTGACACAGAGCATCTGCCTAAGAAGCCAAGAGAGCGCCACACAGATGTTCACACATGGTTGAGAGGAAGAGGGCGAACGTCTGGCGTCATGTGTTGCGCTCCAATGATGCCATTACAAACATAGCCCCACACACTGTAAAGGGAACTACAGTGTGGGACTTGTAATGTAAGCAACCCCTATTAAAGTGTGCTGACGTGTATGTATTAACATCCACTGCTTTACAGTAAATACACATGCACACAGTACACCATATTTCCACTTCTGATTGCCTTTAAGTGTGTAGGCAGGCATTTCTGACAAAAAGTGTTGCTGAATGTATCAAAGGCTACAGTTGTGAGCGCACCAAACTAAATTCCATTCAACTTCATTGAGGTGAGAAATTCACTTTGGTTTTTGTCATTTGAGTGAAATGACTCTTAAATATTCTTTTCAAAATTCCAGATCAAAAGTTTGCATAGGTTTATGCCTACCTCATAGCAAAAACAATAAGCACTAAGCAAACACCAAGGTGTAGCCTTTTTATGGCCACCTTTTAAAACCTACCAACACAAGCAATGCACAAGAAAAGACACCTCTAAATAACCTTAACGACAAGGGGTGGGTACCGAACTTCATTACTTTTCAAGACACAGACTGAATTGCCTCCATAGTATCGAGTATTGAAAAATGCCTCGTCATTCACTACCAAATTTACATACCCAAGGAGTAAATCGCATCAGTGTCAGTGAGCCAATAAGCACGCAGCATGCGTCTACTGTGATCTAATAATGCTGGTGATTGGCTGTCTACACGCCATAGAGGCATGCAGGAAACAACAAACTATGCACAGAGACAGAGCTCACTTGTTTTTGTTATATTTTGAGAGGCTTGACTGCAGTGTGCGTTACATAAGTGTAAAAGAACTGCAAAATAAAAATAAAGATTTGTACCATAATGTAATTTTTTTTTTAATAGTTAAAATGGATTTTTATAAAAACTTTCTAGAACCTGTATCAAATTCATGGTATTCTCACCGGTACCCAACATGTTTTGACAATACCGAGCCCTATTATAACAAACAAACAAGTGATGGAAAGGGGCTGCTGGGAAACATGTACTCAAGGTTGATGACGTGAACTGGCACTTCAGAAAAGGGCAAAACATTGAACCTTGAAACCATCCATGTGCAATACTTGCATCTATCCCAATCCTATATCCTTTAATACACTGCAATCAAATGAACACTCTGATCTTTTTCCAGTTGACGTCAGGCATGATTCAGAGAACACTGCGGTAATGGAGGTACAGTATTAAAGCAGCGTCAAGTCTCCATTTAAAAAGACAACGAGACAGTGTGCTCTTTAGGATTGTTTTACTAAATAACATCCTGAAGTCTCAGCCATTCCACTGCAGCCTGTTTGGGCTTGTTTACTTTCATCATCTGACAGATGGCAGGCTGCTGAGGGAGGCAGGACGGGACAGAAGGGAGAGATTGATATTTAGAGTGTCAATAATTCTCCTGGCATATGGCAGAGGCGATTACATGACATAAGATATAACTTCGGATTCTAAAGACTTAGTGCTTCAAGTTGGTAGGATGACAGAAAGGACAGGAACATCCATCGAGCTGCACTTTTTAAACATAAGTTCTACAGGATAAGCTAGCCTCTGCAGTCACTGCTTTATTGGACAACATATTCAATATTCTCAATATAACCCAGCTCACTGAAAGTGATGCAATAAAGCAGCTGAATACATTTTGACTTTGTGTGATCAATACACTCTGGTCGTGATTAATGACCCTGAAGTAAGGTTTAAGAGACAACCAGCCTGCTAGGACAGAGCTGTTGTAGCCAATACATCAGAGGAAATAGTGTGTCAGGGTGGAGGAGTGTGACGGATGCAGCAAACAAAGGCACATCAGTCTAAAATATATCAAAACATCCAGTGCTGTCCAGATCTGACTGATCACCTGCTAACATCATATGCCAAACCCAGAAGAGAGCATAAAATACACTACACCCAACTAAGCCATCTGTGTTGCTGTTGGGTTTAAAAAAAAAAAAAGAGAGAGAAAACACAAATCATTTTGATATAATTCACCTGAGGTGAATGTAATCAATTCTGGATCCTTTAGATATACCTAATGGTGTTTTTCCACTGCATGGTACCTCCTCGACTCAACTTTACTCGCCTGTTTTGGTTTTCCATTACGAAAAGAAGTCCCTGGTACCTGCTAACAGGTGCTTTTTTTGGTACTCCCTCAGTTGAGGTTCCAAGCGAGCTGAGGCAATACCAAATGTTGATGTGAATACCTGCAGACTACTGATTGGTCGGAGAGACACTGAATAAACATGCCGTGTTTAAATTGTTTAGGCAGCATTTATTTTTTGGCTGCCTCCAGATCCTTTTAAAACTAATTTGTCTTCTACAACAGCCACATGCCCAGAATCAAAAACAACACTCCTTCAACGTTCTGTGTGCGTGTCGCATTAGGTCACTGCAGTTTCCTGCTATGACGTCCAGCCACGCTCATCTCACACATGAGGCGGTACTAATCTGCAATGGAAAAAGGAGGAAGGGGCACAGCGGCCGAGTTGAGCAAGTACCATTAATGGGAAAACGCCATAAATGTTACAGTTGTGAGAAAAAAAAATTGAAAAAGTAACATGGAAATGTTCTACTTTACTCAGTTTTATATGGTTCTAAATTAAACATTGTGTGGCTGTGGTCTGTTGGATGGACAACCTAAGTCATTTGAAGACAGGGCCTTGAGCTTTGGCAAATTGAGATTGAGAATTTTTTTGACTTTTTCTTTTTTACATTTTAAAGACTAAATGATTAATTGGGAAAAGAGTTATCTTTAAAAGATAAATTAGTGGTGATGTCAGGTCTGTTTTTGATACCATAGGCAACTCTATTGAAATAATTGTATACACACACACACACACGCAGTGTATGTATGTGTGTGCGCGCGTGTGTACACACACACACACACACACACACGCAGTGTATGTATGTGTGTGCGCGCGTGTGTACACACACACACACACACACACACACACACACACACACACACATTAATAAGGATCTTCAGTGAAAAGAGCGCAGAGTGATGCTAAAATAATCTTCCTTTAATGGCATGAGGTTAATGGCACAAAAACTAGAACTAGAGCCAATAATGATGGGGAAAAAAACTCAACAGACAGAATCTATAGACAGTTAAAGTTGTACGGATTATGTCACACTGATTACAGATAGCTTCCAAGCACTGCCTCATATTAGGTATATGAGACAGTTATTCTTTAGCGATTCATGTAAGTCTGTCCATTATTATTTTATGAGGATGTGCATCCAGATATGATCAGTGCGCTTACCTTCTTTTTGGCTGGAGTTCTGGCTTAGCGCACCAGCCCAGGACCATCTTTGTTGGCGGATTTCTGCCCATGTCTTCTTGGTTGACCTATGAATGGCTGCCTCATAGCGCTCCTGAAAAGGATAAACAGATAGCAGTTATTTGAATGTCTAATGCATCAAAGGCAATGTGCAGAACTGGGTGCGTCCTTCAACTGTAAAGCTTGGATTCAAGCAACTATTCTGGCTTAGGTGTCCTGGCAAAGTCCTAAATCCCCACATCTGCAGCTGACTGTTTATTCTAGTGATGGAAGTCATAAAATGTCACCTCTAGGTATCAGTGCAGTATAAAAGAAAAACATATTGAATATATTATTATTACTTTTTGGCATTTTAAGCTTTTATTATACAGGAACGCTGAAGATGTGAAAGGGAAGAGAGAGAGGGTGAATGACATGCCTTAGGTTGGCATCAATACCGTGGTTGCTACGTCACGGACTGAGCGTTAGTACATGGGGGGCATGCTTAACAAAGTGAGCTATCTAGGCGCCCCTGAATGGATTATTTACAACATAGTTATTGTTCTCGCCCAAACGCACTTTATTCTTCTCCAGTTTCTGTTTCTGTCTCTCTTCCAGAGCGGCTCGCCGTTTTTCCGCTTTGGTCCGCTGTTGCTCGAGCTTCCTGCGGCGCTCCTCCAGCTGCTGCTCCCTCAGCTGTCGTGCCTTCTCCTCCTTCTCCAGCCACTGGGTCTTTTTAGCAGCTAAGATGGGGCAGAAAACGTGGTCAACAGAGTAAGACTTTAATTTAAACAAGCGCTGGACAGAGGAGCGCTCTCGCTCTCATCCCTGTCCTTTCAGAACACTATAGCTTTATTTTTATGCATTCCCTTTGAAAGGGTTTTATCAGTTTGGACTTAAAAGAGTACTGTGATATCTGTTAAAAGCATATTTTGATAGGTTGGAGGTTTTCAAGAACAATCCAGTTTGACGCTTTCAGAAAATATCCAAAAAGTAAAGTCTGTGATGTTTACGTATCATCTCAATCCGTCTTTGAAAAAATATGTTGCCCTTCACCTCAATTTCACTTTGTGTTTGGAAAATAAATTCAATTACATGACTTTTCCACAGAATACTGCACAAAGCGGAGTTAGACAGCTACAGTACTTCTGAAGTGACACTTTTATACCAAACTAATCGCATTGAGCCTCCAAGTCAGCTTCAATAAACCACACACACACTTTGATATGGAAATCGCCTTGTTGTCCCTGAGCCATTCAAAGAGAGCATAAAGAATCCTTTTGCAGCTGCCTCTGTGTACACAACTCACTATATTTCTTTAAAGTACAAAGTAAAACCTCCATGAAGAAACAGCCCCTGAAAAGAGGTGAGGCTGAGCTCTCTAAAGCACTTGATGCAGCAAAAGCAACTGGTTGAGGATTTCAGATTATGGTGACGGATCATTGCAGAGATGCCTGAGGCTAGAGGGGTTAATATTTATTGGGAGGAAACAGTCCGGCTTTTATCTGAAAAGGGAACAAAAAGCTGAGTTATACCGAGGCGCTGCTTGCCAGTACCTTGCAGCAAAGAAAATATCTGCTGCAATGCGTATCTCAGCTCATCGCAGCACAATGGTCTCGATTTGAGAGAAGCCGCATCTTAACCTTCCAGTGATACAAATATTTAGAAATAGTACTGCAAGTAAAGTGCAGCGGAAACTGCTTCATAATTCACTTCTTGTGCTCTGATGAGGACAAAGGGAGGAGGAAACAGCTTCAATTGGGCAATGTTAAAGGCTTGCCACAATGACTGTTGTTGATGTATTCCAACTCATCCCCTCTGCTCACATTTGAAACTTTTAAGTCATATACTTAATGTAAAAAGACAGCACCCACTCTTCACTCTAAGCAAATCTTAAGCTTAAGATAATTAGTCTAAATGATTTCACCTTGTGATTTAAACAATTCTCTCAGAGCACCATTCATCATCTGTGATTTATGCATATATAGCAGGTGTTCAGTCATAAACAGATCTCCAATTCTGAATATCTTACACTGACATTTCTTTAAAATGCACTCTTCAACTCTTTCCTGACAGTGATTAGCCCTGACAAGACCAGCACTATAGTATTATTATAGTAAGACCATTAAATAATTATAAGCAGAGTGCTGCTCTAACCCCAGAATATAAAGTATTTATACCATCCCACCAAAGACAGACAAGACAAAGACAAGGCAACACTTAAATGTAACAAGGAACAAATAAGATACAGGCTAGGATGTCCTTACTGTGCCCCTTTTACTACTACAACTAGTCATACTACTGGTGATGGTTGATTGATTAGTCATTCTTGGTCAAGATCTCTTTCAAGACGATTTTGTAAATACAGCCTGACCAATAAAGGATTTTTAAGGCCGATACCAATACGAATATTTGGTTATTTAAAAATCTGATAGATATATATATATATATATATATATATATATATATATATAGATAGATAGATAGATAGATAGATAGATAGATAGATAGATATATATATATATATATATATATATATATATATATATATATACAGAAACGTGTTACAAAACATAAACAGATTTCCCTAACATTAGTTATCTGTAGTTAGTTATGAGTTCTCACTAAATACAAATAACAAAAAAGTTCTGATAAATAAAATGTATAAAAATACAGACTTAAGATATGAAACTTAAACTCCTAAGAATAAAAACACATTAATAAAAAATTTTAAAAATCAATGCTGCCAACAGGGACGTTGTAGAGCGCCCTCTCGTGGACAAACTATGCAACGCCAATGCTCATAACATGGTTGACACTCCGATTATATTTTTTAAATATTCATTTATCAGACTCATTTGTCATTATAAATGATTCTGATTTTTTTTTTTTTATTGGCCATTATAAATGCCGATACTGATAATATTGGTCAATAATATTGGCCCGCCGACATATCGGTCGGGCTATAATTGAAAACACAAGCTTTGCAGGATCCCATCTTATATCCAGTTCTGAGTGAGCGTATTACATTAGTTCCCCATCTGGCATGGTCCGGGGATCACCCAATTAGACTGACCCACACGCTATTAAGTGTGCCAAACTCATTTTACTGCTGTCGAACAAACAGTTGGATTAGACAACACGGCATTATTGAATGTAAGAGTATGATAGTTCAAAGAAATCTGTGTTGTGTGAGGATATACATCATATTTATGCTTAAGTTATGAAAACATTTATGGAAATGTACTGTTCTTGTCAGTCCCTGACAAAAGTCTTGTCGCTTATCTATTTTGTAGAAACACCTGCTATTAACCTGACTTTTAATTAATCAATTGGTGTAAGAAATAGCTCATATGAAAAGCTAAAACCCTCCCAAATGATGTTCAATGCACTGAAATTGAAATGAATTAGTTTCACTGAAAGACAGAAAGGTCAAATTTTGGCAAGACAAAAGTTTTGTCGCCTATGCAGAAATTGAACAAATTTACTGCAAATACTAAAATATGTCAGCAAATTAAATAGTGGTGCTGGGAGATCCAAATTTAATATCTTGTAAGACTTCCATGAGCTTGAAGGACTGCATCCATGCGGTTTGGCAAGGATTCATACAATGTATTGATGAAGTCATCAGGAATAGCTAGGAAAGCAGTCTTGCATGCCTCCCAGAGTTCATCAATATTCTTTGTTTGTTGTTTCGTCTTGAAACCATGCTTCCTCTTTCATCCTACCCCACATATGCTCAATGATGTTCATGTCTGGTGACTGGGCTGGCCAATCCTGGAGCATCTTGATCTTCTTCACAGGTGAAGCTCATATGACAAGGCAACAACACTTATGTCTTTGCAAAAATTTACTCAATGGGCTTTACCAAGCTGTGAATATTAGAATACTTTTTGACAGTTTCGTTTTGCACTGAAACATTATTACAAAAAATGAACCATTTCTTGTAAATAAATCTTGATTAGAAATATATTTCAGCGGCACTTCAGGTCAATTTGTACACAAGCGACAAGACTTTTGTCAGGGACTGTATAGCTTTTCTAGTCTCAACGACTACTCTAAGCGCTTTTACATAATACGGGAATCGAACCGTCAACCTTACGAGCGTGAGGCAACCACTCTACCACTGAGCCACAGTGCCGCAACTTTGAAAATCCTAATCATCTCTATTCCATTCTGTATCTAAACAAGTAATTAACATATGTTCCTAATTCTGAGCATTTTAAAGTGTGTGATTTTGAGTTTGGCAATATAACGTTTAGAAGAAAATTTGCAGCAAAGATAAATCTTGCTGCTAGAGTCTCTAAAACCTCCAATTTCTTCAGTAAGATGGTAATCATAGGAGGTTTGTGGCATGTGGTTCAAACGTGTTATCTTTAAATACAAAATCCAAGGAGTTTTGTGGTGTCTGCAGATGGAACATGTGGATGAACAAAGTTCAAACCTTCAGCTTCCATCATGTGAACTGTGATTAAAACCCTATTGCTTCACAATCAATAATACCATTTTTATTTACAAATACATGATTTCTTATTGATCAATCTATGCCTACAGGATTTTTGTGAAAGACACATTGATGATGTCCAGAGACAGAAAAGGTTGTAATTAGTTGAAATTTCTATGATAATGAAAATTAAAACAACCATGATTTTAAAACGAGGAAAACCATGGAGATCAAATGAATGAAAACGCTATAGAGCTGGGGAATATGACCAAAACTCAATATTGTAAATATTTTTATGTGGTCTTTACCTTTATAATGATAAAATAAAAATATTTTTCTTACGTAAGGGCTCGCTGATAATGATAAGTCGACCATATCTCTCCTAAAAGCTCATATCATTATAAACAAGCACAACTGCTTAAGCATTAGCATTTATGCTTATTAGTTTGGCATTCTGATTTGTTATCAAATAAGAGATGGACTGAAGTAGAGAGGGGGCCAAATCATGTAACTTGTTTTTGTGTGATGATTTGTGGAGCCAAATGGGAAGAGCTTTTAACTAATATCAACATTAGCAAGGTTAGTTTATGATTATGTCTGTATATTGGTACGTTTTTGGTTTATTGCCCAACTCTAGTTAAAGCTATCTGAGACATCCAAATGACAGAATGATTGAAATAGGTTACCACCACCACCACCACCACCACCACCACATACACATAGGTGAGTGGCTTACCTTGTAACATGCTGAGCTCTTCTGCAGGAAGGAAGGAGTGAGAGAGAAGACAGAGGCAGGTCAGTCATGCAAAGCAGTGCACGACCAGCGTGTAGCCAAGTGACAAAGTGGCAGCCGGGTGTTAAACAGAAAATAAGGACTTGGGCCAGGAGATGCAATATCAACTGACAATAAATAAGTTTTATTTTTTATTTTTATGACGCCCAAGTAAAAGGCACTGAGGAAATGTTGTCCCAATTGATCAAACTACATTAAGTCAAGTTTGAGTAAAATGTAAAAGGTGTTGATTGTGATGATTCAGTACTGTTGCAAACAGATTTTACATAACAGCAAGTCAACATATATTCATAACACTGCAAAAAAATGTTTTTGTCAGTGCAATGAATAACCTAATCTCATTCAAATTGTATACACATACATTTTAGTGCAGATGTGAGCTCAGGTGCTAATGTGTCAAACAAACATATAATAAGCAAACATTTTGACAGATTATTTCAGCATGCATGTAGAAAATGAAAGCTGGCTCGTCTTTGGTAAAATGGTGGCTTGGCTTTTGCTGATTTTAGTCACTTTGGTGCAGAAGCCCAAACTACCGTTTTATCCTCTCTGTGATACATGTGCATGCCATCTGCAGCCTGGAGTCATCCCAGTAGCAACACAACTGCAAATGTAAAACAACAACCTCTTCCACCCCAACACTAGAGGGAGCTCTCTTCCTATGTAATGGACTTCTCACACCTTGTTTCCACTTACCAATATATTTGGCCTTTTCCTCTCTGCGCTCCTTGGCAAGCTTCTGCCTCTCCTCAGACTTCATGATGTCTGAAATAATAAGGGGGAAAAGAAGGAAAATACGGAGAGGATGTGTAAGTGAGAGGTCCCATATTGTTAACTTATATCAAGTCCAATCCATTCAAACCCATCAGATCTCACTCACACAGCATTTATTTAAAAAAAGTTAATAAATCTATCTATCTATCTATCTATCTATCTATCTATCTATCTATCTATCTATCTATCTATCTATCTATTTCCTTATGTTTCCTTGTAGGTCAAAACAAACACAATATCATGCGATCTGCAACACAACCTGAGAGAAATTGTAACATCTAAGACTTTTTGGCCTTGTATCAGACTGATTGAGATTCCTGACATACTTCCATATACATGAGCAATTAAAAAGCTTTAACTAAGAACTCAATTAAAGCTTGTTAGTCATCCTCACCTTAATTGGAATCATTCCTTAAGGACAGCTTGTGTTATGTGGAAATAAGTCAGTAAATGTCCAAAGTGCTACATATCTAATATGGGGTAAAAAGAGCATAGTGTACATCTTGTTTATTGAGTATATCTAGTATATCTAGTAAGTAAATTTAAAGTTCTCTAAATGTGTTCTTATTTGTACAATCATTTTTTGTGGCATAGACCATAGCAGCTGACTTCCCAAACTCCCTCATCCCAAAACTGACCTGAGGCAACAATGATGCACCAGCCCTCTGATAAAATATAAATATTATGTTTTGTTCACTGCTGCAAAGTCAGCATGACAGAGGCTTTTGACTTTTAAATATCACCACAAGGAAATGCACGCCATAAGACAATGACAGGAAACTGGCAAGGTCAACATTTCACCACTGATGCTCAACAAAGGCTGAAGCTGATGTGTGCTATATTTTCTGGATCAAGAAAAAAAATCTCCATGGAAGTAAATCTTCTCCAAATAAAGGCTGGAGCATGTGGCAGACTTGTTAAATCTCCTATGTGGATGTGGGTGTATGTTTGACTTTGATATGTAATGACTACAGGGGGCACTTATATCACTGAACACTGAACTGAGCCATTTTAAGAATTCAAACGGCATCCTTTCGTGATTGAAGCTGCTTCTAAAATATTGTCATTGTGATTTTCCATAGGCATTTTTTTTTTTTAAGATAATGTTTTGTGCATTGTAGGCCCTTTTTATAGGACAGCTGAATAAATGAAAGGGGAGAGCAAGGCAAAATGATATGCAGCAAAGTGCCGCAGGTCGGAGTCAAACCTGCAGCCGCTGCGTCGAGGACTAGACCTCTATATGTGGGTGTGCACTCTCCCCAGTGAGCTACCCAGGTGCCAAAAAATTTATCTGCAACTATTTTGATAATCAATTAATTTAATTCATCCATAATTGGTTACAGCTTTTCAACAGTTGCAGCAAATTAAGTCATATTTTCACATTACTGAGTAATAATTTATTTCATAACACAAAATTGCAGCTGGACAATAATAATCCTAAAATGATCACTGCAATCCTGCAGCGTGTCACTTCAGTTTCCCCATATACATATATCTTATAACCTATTATAACTCATGTGAAACTATATGTTCATTTGTAGTTGGCTGGGTAGGCTGTAGGCTGGGTTTACAAATTGGATTTCTGATTCAAAACGATCTTCATTTGAATGATCCGTTATCAAATCATAAAATCCTGAGATTGATCATTTAAGAGGCTCTGTTTTAAAGCTAGAGTGGAGATATTGGGTATCATATGAAACTAGATGATCTAAGGAATCCATGTTGTGCTAAATAATGCTCCAAAGTTAGGCTATATGTTTGCAGGGCCATGGCCATTTTCGCAGATGTATGGCTTTAGGTGTCTTTCTCTGCATCACACACACCCTCTGCACTAAAGAAAGAACTTTGTAGCTGCTTTGGGGTCACAACACAATTCATATTTTTATTAATGCAATAGGTTACAGGTTTCCTTGTACAATTTACAGCATTAGTTCTCTGAGAATATCTTTCATATCAAAGCAAAATTTGTATTGTTTTACTTAAATATATCCTTAATCGAATCGATATAGAATCTAATCAAATCGAATCAGGAAATCAGTGGCGATACCCAGCCCTAATTTTTTTTGCTGTGTACTACCACAAATAATGCGTCCACCACTAGGAAACATTGGCACTGGCTGCAGTCTTGAGCTTTCTTGAGTCTGATCATCCCTCTCAACCTTCACATACAGATGTTCAACATCAAACCGAAAGGAACTCATCCTGCAGCAATGTCTAATAAGAGGAGGCATGAATCACAAACATGAAAACAATCTGCCATGCAGCCTTCCCTAAGAACTGACCTACTTTGATATTTATAGGACTATGGCCCATGTGCACGGTGCCGGTTGGTGTGATGTGCTCCTGTTTGCAACTTACCACCATGTTAATCATAACGTCACATGGACAAAGCTTTCGAGACAAAAGACGGAC
Organism: Percina caprodes; assembly: GCA_013375575.1. Classification (NCBI taxonomy): domain Eukaryota; kingdom Metazoa; phylum Chordata; class Actinopteri; order Perciformes; family Percidae; genus Percina; species Percina caprodes. Next base: position 1,623,649 of record JABXJD010000014.1, read on the forward strand.
TGGCCCAGAAAATACTCTGAGGTGCAGTGTTTTGGGCTCCAGACTGAGCACACGCTCAGAATGTCAGCTCCGTGTTATTCTATTTGCCTCTAAATTGGAGTAAATAAGGAGCAATGCAGGGTATACTGCATAGTGTGACATGCAACCCTCATTTTGCGAATTCAATAGATACAGAAGAAACAAAAAATCATGTGTTTACAGATAAATTTCTGACTCAACACACTCAAACAACGTGACAAAATACAACTGGAGCAGACCATTACCAGAAGCAGCAGCTCCCAACTGAACTAAAAGCCTCACCATTTCATTTTACTAATTAAGGGGCCACCGAGTGCTTTTCATCTTTATACCCCTCTGGGTGGTGCAAAACCTCACAAGTAATGAGCTTTACAGAATCAGCGTAAAACGAACTTGGAAGGACAAAAGGGAAGTGTGAATCATTTTTGGAATCAGCAGACTAATGACTTAACTGCAGCTTTCTCTAAAATAGACCAGATTGGCAAATAAACAGAATATCATAAAAGTCTTGATATAACGGACATGGCTAAGGTCATAACAAAATATCCAAACTGGCAGTATTGTTATAGTTTTGGGAGCAGTTTGGGGCTTTGGGGCGGGGGTTTATCCCCATCAACACACGCTAAGGGAATAAAGACCATGACCACAATGAATGGATTAATGGCTAAAGAATAAAGGGGAGAGAGAAAAGAGGCTTACACTCCAAAAACCATCAAACATGTTCCTTAAAGTTTGCATGTGCTGTTAACTAGTGGCTGCAATGACTTTAAGTGGTGGCATTGTGGAAGTGGCTATGGTGCCAGGTCGAAGTAAATGCCCTCTTGGCATCGTTCACTCACTGTTCCCTTTGCACATTTTTCATTATGATCAGTGCATGGCAGTGATCGGCATTAGCCATCCACTTATCAAGAAAGCTCATTTGTTCATACTTTACTGTGATTTTTTTCATTGCAACTTTAATTCTGCCCAAAATCTTTGAGCCCACCACTGAGCTGTCCTTATATAGCAGCTTCTGTTCCATGCTTGTTCCAACAACTGCAGCAGCTTTATTGGATTGAGTTCCCCGTCTGAAAGCATGTGGTCACTATTGATCAGACACTGAAGCATTACCTTGCCTCAACAGAGCTGACCTAACTCCAGGAGATTGTAGATGTAATTATAAGAGCAAATTTAGCTTCCGTTATAAGTTTAACCTTTAAGCAACTGAACTCTATAGTAATATAGTAAGTAACATGAGTATTTTACAGGACAAGTTTCTAATTACCTTTACCACTTTTTAACCTGGGGACAGGTGATGCAGGTGAGCCAGGTGATCCAGGGATGATGTCAGATTTAGTGGGGGTAGTCAATCTCCGTTCTGTTTCTTTCTTAGCTGGAGACTCCATTCTCTCGGTGGTGTCCGTCTTCAGCGGGCTACTCTCCCCCTCCGGGTCAGGCCTTGTAGGGTTTGGGTTCAGAGCTGATTGGGCAGCTGGTCGAAGAGAAAGACACAGTAAAACAACAAGTGAGTGAAGTAAGGTAGGACAAGCACAGAGATGGAACTCAACCAGTCGGTCTTCATTCCTTTCACTACCAGGTCTAAGAAGTAGCTTTATGTGGCTCACATTTACAAACGTCCTCAAGAGCTGCATGTATCAAGTGTGAGGGGTGGAGTCCATGTTTTTTTTGGGGGGGTGAGAGGGAAATGTTCAATTTGATAACTCACATGTCAACACTGTAACAAGATAATGAAAAAGAACACCTCCAACAAAACAATCTAAGTGCCTTTGTTTCTGTACAATGTTTCTTTTAGTTGTTCAGCAACATTATCTGATGCAGAGATTACACCATTTGCTCAGAAGCACAAGATAATAGGTCTTAAGTCTGCTCCTCGAACTCAACGGCTAATACCATTTTCTACCCTGCGCAACTGATTTATCAACAGAACAGCCTGAGCAAACAGCCTGACTACCTGGTAGAACAAAAACACAGTAATCGCTTTTTGTCTTCCTGATATTTTTATTGAGGTGGAACGAATTGCTTAGGAAAACAGAATAAGAGTGATCATCTTCCAAGAAGTAGCCAAACTTCTTTTTGCCCATGAGTCATCTGTACTCTGATATTTTAAAAGTTTTTTTGATAAAAAAAAAAAAAAAAGAATAGCGGGGCAGATTTTTTGGGACAGCAGCTTCACTCACAGCATGATGACTCACATTTGGCATGCTGCTGAACTTGAATCTCCTACTCAAACATTAGTTTGCCCAGGCTTTGACAGCCAAACAAAGACCCTCATGGGAGGGACTCTTGGCTTTGTCCACTCAGCACTGTACCCCTGTGCTCCCTGTGGAACCAAGCTGGAGCACAGATCCTTCTGCATAGTCTCTGAAGGTAAACACTGGGGCAACATGCTGTAAATTATTCAGACTTTGGCTAAAAACAACACAGACAGTAGGGGCTGTCACAATGGCACAGTGAATGCACTGAAGATTTACAAATGCTGTCCTATTCAACAGTTTGCATAGAAGAGCACGAATGAGCAGCAAGACCAATGCCTTGCGACATAGAAGAGAAATGATTATAGCTTTCTATAGAGTATGCAACTGTACAGTGTGCCTATTAAGCCATAAACATCTCCTTCGAAAATGAGCTGTAAAACGTTTTTTTTTGTTTTTTTAAACATACTGCTCCCTTGTGTGTAAAACTCTGATTATTATTAAACCTAAGAGGCACAAAGCTGGACAAAGGTCTGCATGAATAGCTGAGGCCAAATAACTTCTCACTACTGTAACAACCATGCTTAGTAGCATTCAGTGAGATATCAGGCCTCACGGCAAAGATTGTCTGTGCTCAGCTCGGCACATGAAACAGCTATATTAGGGCTGCACAATTAATCAAATTTTAATCACGATTTAAAAATCACGATTTTGGCTTCCCACGATCAAAATTGCATCATTGAGCGATATTTTAAATGAGTCATTCTGTTCCTAGAACGCTCCAGGTCTTTTGCAAAGCCAATCTACCGCACCGTAAGCCACTGTCTGATCATGTGCCAGTTAGTTGTTCCCTGCACTGCGCAGCTTAGTTAGCTAGTCACAGAGGATAGAGTAACGTGAGGATAGAGATCTAGAGAACGGATAGCAGTCGGTCATATGTCGGTCCCAAGGGTTACCAGTTTACTAGTAAACACAACATTTTGCCCCATTTTCAGACCAGTGCTAGTTTGTATCTGTTAGCCCAAAGGGCTCTAGGGTGCGACTAACATTTTTCCCAGGTCGCACCTGTGCACCTAATGTCCTTGCATCTACTGCCTCTCCACAAATGAATCAATGTTGTTTATATCAATATGGTTTAATTTTGCGTTACATGACCCATTTCTTCTGTAAAGCCGTGCCGGTGTTTGGATCTCTCCTTTTACTATCTGCGCAGCCCCGCCACACAGCTGTATATTGTAAAGCATAAGAGGCAAACCTGTAATTGTACCTATGTTTCCGCTGGTAAGTCTGTATATAATAATAATAATAATAATAATATGAATGTGAAAGCAGTTATAAATAGCCTATGTGACAAAATATGTTTTGGTTAAAATCAACAAATAACCGTGATAATTAATCGTGATCACAATATTGATCCAAATAATTGTGATTATTATTTTGGCCATAATTGTGCATCCCTAAAAGCTATGTCATCAGTCTTGGAAATGGAGGCAGTTACTGATGACCATGAGTTGGATGAAGCCCAGTGACTAGAGATAAAGGCAGTATGAGTCTCTGAACGGGTTCAGCTGGGATACAAGACATTGTGTTTCCCCCTTGCCTAAGCATGCCACTCTTAAACAAGCATTTTTCGGGCAGTGATGTGCACTGACAGTGAGGGGCCATTGTTGTGGTCTCTTCATAGCAACGGGACAGTGGCCAAATGGTAGTAAAATAAAATGAAAGAAGAAGAAGAGGTGCAATCTTCTAAGAAAATGCAACTTTGTGGGGGAAAAGACAGAACAGGAGCCAAACATTGTAGTCAGGGATTAAATATTAAATTTAAATAGTTTACAATAGAAAAAAAAAAATCCAATGCCATATAACAACTAAATCCAGTAAAACTGCCAGCTCTAGGCTTTCCTTCCCCATTCACCCATGTTACTGTATTGAGGCTAAGTTCTGTTAATAAATATGTGATTTAATATGCATTTATCAACCAAATCCCTACAACATTTTGCTGCTACAGGCATACCATGGCGACTGCTCATGTGATGAATCATACAACCCTTGTCTCTGAATTTATCATCTTACAGATCCCTGAGGGCAGATATGACTAACTAGGCTAACAAAGGTGAGTGGAGCAAGTGCAGTTCTGACAGACAGGTATTGTGCTGTATGTTGCCTCACATCCTGTGAAAGTTCCCCATACACCTGAGAACTGGAGCCACAAAGAAATGGCTAGCTGACAGCAACGTTGGCCGCTGGTCAGACAATCACTGTGATCTATACTGTCAATGATGCTGGTGGCATGACAATGAATACTAATGAAACCTGAAGCTCTCTGGAGGGAAATGGGATGGGAGACGAGGGAGAGGACTGTTGCTGCGTAGCAAGGGACTGAAACAAGTGCTGATTGATGCAGCACTCTGGCTGTCAGAACTGGAGAACAGAGTGTACGATAGAAGACAAAGAATCACAGAACTATTGTTGCGACTAACAACTTTTTAAATTTTTGAATAATATGCTGAAGGTTTATTTGATCAGTGCATTGTTTAGAGTTTAAACTGAAAAAGTGTAAAATGCCCATTATAAGTTTTCAGACTCCAAGTGACTTCTTCAAACTGCTTAATATCCAACATATCGTCCAACAGTTAAAGAAGTCTAATCTACTATGATATAAAAAGCTGAAAGTTATCATCTTTTAGATGCTGGAGCCGTAGAATATTTGGCATTCTTCTCAAAAAGAAGTCCGCTAAGTGTAATGACTCCCAATCAGGGACTTCTGCCTGTCTTGGGCTGACATAGTGGTTGGTACAACTGTAACAGCAATGGTAAAAAAGAAACCAAGACAATAAAATTACCAAGTTTTTATGTAACATGAGACCACATGTGGTCTCATGTGGTGTGTTTAAGTGTGGAATCATTGCAGAAAAGGGAATATTAGCCTAATTCTATTACTATATTTATACAACCCATACAACACAGGGGGGTCTATGAATAGAACACTTGTGTATCACCTGCTTACCATATTTACTCTCCAGCCTCCCAGCGGCACTGCGCCCAGGGGACAACTCCAGCCAAAAGCCATTAAACCACCCTCTTGTGACATCATGTACATTATTCATAATCATCAATGCACACCAACTTCCTCTGAGACGCTTGAGTCTCCATCAAGCCTGAACATGGAAAAACACTTTGGTGGAGCTTATTGTTGGAAAAAAGTAGGGGGGAGAAACCTCAGGACAAGCATTTTTGGTCACCGTGCAAATGATGTGCACCATCAGGTTGTGGGGCTGCTCAGGTAAACAGCTGTGATTCAGATAAACTACTATTTGCATCAATAGCATACTCTCTTACTAATCTTGTGGTAGTAAGTAAATCAATCTCTAGAACACCTAAAAGCAGTTATGTCATCATGGCATGGTTGCTTTGTTTTATTCTCCAACAACTATGAGACTCTAAAGTGGGTCAGAGGCGGTTTAGGAATCTTCAGCATGCTGTGTGTGATCATTGGTTGACCACCACACCGTCCCCTTGCACCACGGCTCAGTTGGCCCCATAATGTCTCCCTATCGGGCCTTTCTAGCTGCAGGTGTCAAACAAAGCCTGGGGCACACAGCTGAGGCCATTTACATGCAAAAGTGATACAATGGAATAAGATATATCTGTTAAAGTCAGTAGAAACAGTAAAGGAACCCCTGCTGAAGTGGGTGTATGCATGCATGCACGAGCACAGTGTGGGAGCAGAACGGCAGGTTGAGAAGCAGCAGGTAATTTGCAGAGATTCAGTGCCATGTCCCAGTTTGAAGCAATTTCAAATGTTGATTTTAGAAAAATGCAGCACAGGCTGTGCAAAGCTTATTGTACATTCACTCCCAAAGTGCAAGCACAAAAGGGATTTAGTACTTTGCAGTTTGGCTGATGACATTCTGAGTAGAAGAGCCACGTTAAAAACTGAGACAACAACTGGTAATTCTGCCATACAAAATGTGATTTAGCAGAAATCCAATTTCACAGCATATTATTTTGTTAGAGCAGGTTATAAATACCCACACTGTTGCCCCAGTGCCATTTAAATAGACTTAGATAGTCACCTCCAAAGCTGAAGTCCACAAGAGCCTTTCTAGTTTAATTATTTTAATAACAACAGAGTAAGAATATTTATGTCCAGGTATTAGGAATTCCATTAAAAAAATAACGTAAGAAAGCAGAGGAGGTGGATCAGAGGTTGCTGGAACAGCATGTGCCTACATTATAATGGAAGCCTTTTCTCTCCAGATAGCTATAGGGCTATAGTATTAGTATCTGTACTAAGCACAGAGGTCAGAAAATATACCACACTGCTATTTTTTCAACCTGTTCATCAACCTTACAAGGGAACCCATGAATCAGGGTAAGAAAACCTTGTTTCTGCCACAGCACAGCAAAACACATGACTCACTGTATGACAGAATCAGCAAACTATGACAGCACATTCTTAGCACAGTGTTTGCTCATTAACAGCTTAGGGAGAATACATTCAGTTGAGACAAGCTGTAAAAAGCAACATCATTGTGAAACTGCTCAACACAAAAACAAGCAGACATTTCCAGTGCACAGTAAATACAAAGAAGTAAGCTTTAAAATGATCTTACATGAAAGTGATCAGTCATAATGAATACATCTACAGCTCACAACTGCTGCTTATTCCAAATGCAACATCCAGAGCACTGCCAACGTCTCGCCAAGATACTGAGCAGAGTATATAGGGCAAGACATGGAATATTTATGAAGCTAAGAGCTTCACTCTTAAGCACAACCTTCTCAGTCTCCTCCCAAACAAGAAGGGGCTAGAGGTGAACACACTCAGACCACCAACGGGGACAAATAAAAAGGTATTTAAAACAATGATACAGAAACATTGCATAATCTAAATAAGTCTAAACTTACAATGGTAAACAAGGTGGATGTGCAGCACATTCTCATGAAAAATGGAAATAAGGCAAACAAAAGGCGAGGAAGCAGGATTGAGATCTAGAGTGTGAAATCAAAAGACTGGATAGGGAAAGGGCGGCAACCCGTAAAAAGAAAAGAGGAACTCTGGAAACACACAGACAATGGATCTGCATCTCATTCGGGAAGGGCCAGGGGACTAATGAACTACCTCATCGCTTACCCCCCTAACCCGTCGCCCCTTCACCCTGTTGTGTCCCTCCTGCACCAAATAGGGTGATGTAAGAGGGCAAAGGGGCCCAGACACACAGGAAGCACAGTGTAAACAACAAGCACTGACTTCATGCCAAACCAGGCCCTGTGTGTGTGTTTAGAGACCAAAGTTTTCATTCAATGTGCTTACAATTGAGGACTACAATTTTAAAGGGGAAGTGAGATCAACTGCAGTTGAATACCACCTGGCTTCTCTTAACTAGGGCTGCAATTCATGATTATTTGATTGTTGATTATTCTAATGGTTATTTTTTAATTAAATCTTTTAGTGTAAAAAAAAAAAAAAAAAAAGTTCAACAAAATGTCAATATGAAAAATAAAAAAGCTGGAAATCCATTCATTTGAGAGGCTGGGACCAAATAAGTTCTGGTCTTTTGTCTGAATAACTTTGAAACTTTTTTATGTTTAATTGCTAATTAAAATCCTTGATTGATTTTGTTGACTGTCATGATACAACTGAATCAAACACAGACCACAACAAATAACTATTTTTTATTAGAGATCCATCTGTCTACTTATTTACCATATAGGAAATAATTTCCGAGGGCTGAATATGATATCTTTAAACCGGTCAAACATATCTGAGTCTCTGATTTCTGAGTCAGACTGATGAACCCAGTCATCAGGCTACATCTGATGTCTGTCTTATAATGTCAGAAGTGGTTCTGCATACCAACCAACAGAGCTGGAGACACTTAAAAAGACTGCATTCCTTCACTGCATGCCGATTGGCCAGTGAATACTGATGTCTCTGTCAGTGACTGCACCAGCTTTCATCCCATCACCTGGCCCAAGCTGAGGATAATGCCTTGCATTTAGCTGCTGCGGTTCTCTCCTGCACAGGCGTATGTGCCGAAGCCATCGCGCTGATGAAAGGCTCCGCTTATTTGACATCGCATCAGCTCCCTGGGGACCCTGCATCTGCTGCTGCCACCAACAGGCTCCAACATAAAGGGATAAGTAACCTAGACAGTCTGACCAGTTGTGGGGAAAGAGTGTCAAAAACCACCAAATTCAAGCCTTTCTCAATGACATCTGAGGATGAGGAGGGATGTCTGGCCATGCCGCAAAAGCTGCCATTCATAACTGGAGGCAGTGTATTGGCATGCCAGTCAGTTGCTCCTGGCAACTGGCTCTATGTCTCTTTTGGGGGTTGGGAATTGACAGAGTGATCTAATTCTCAATGACGGGGTCTTCTGGTCCCCTGTCACCATCAAGGGCCAATTTTAGTCCAAATGGGACAACGTAATATGTATGTATATGTAAACCATTTAATCTTTTGCAATTTAGCTTGCCCCTCAAAATATGCCAAAATTATCCTTCTGTGCGCCCATGGGATACATGCAGGTAACATAACTGGTGACATGTTGAAAGAGCTGTGCCTGTGTGTGTGTCCCTGTCTGAGGTAGCTCACAGAGCCATTGTTTGTCATTTTGTTCCAATATGGTTATTTCCATAAACACTACCTAAAGCAAAAATCTGGCCCAGTCAGTAATCTTGTGCCTGTTCAACATACAATTACACCCAACAGTTAGCATTAACTGGATTTTTGTCCTCCCCCCCCCCCACAAAAACCCCAAACTTTGTTTTGCTGGCAACAAGGTCCAATCATGGGTTTCATAATCACAAGTAACAATGATGATGCCAAATGTTCCCTCCCACACTCTCAGCCGCGAGGTTCAAATACAGCAACAAAACCATGAAACTGCAATGACCTTAACATTTTCTAGAAAAAAAGAACTAAAATAATTGACGAAAACAAGTCAAACAATGGCTCTAACATACAAGTGATACAACAGCCAAGGAATGTGTAAGGAGATCGAGATGCGTTTACAGTGCAAGGAGCATGTCCTTTAGCTGGTCTAATATTAGCGGATAGGTCTGGTGACTGGAACTTTCTGATGACCAGAGAGCACAGAGCAGCCCGTCTGGGATATTTTCAGACTTGTTGGAGGTGGAAGGACTAACCAACACAGTCCAAATCAAGACTTCCCTCCCGTTGTCCTTCCTCTAGAGTCCCAGGGAGAAGGGCAGTACAGCTGACTGATAATAAATTTAGGGCCAAAACACTGCATCGTCTGCCTTCTTCCTGTATGGTACAATCGACCAGATGCCTTCCAAATAGCACATGTGTACATTTCATGGGCTTCTCATACTTTTAAAGAGAAGGGGTTTGTAGTAAGAACAGCATGTTTCTTTGGCATTTAATCACTTTCTTACTACCCAGCTGCTGCAGCTGTACAGCATCTCGGAAAAAACTTAGGCCTAGATTGTAGCCTGTTTATTTTTGTACTGTTGTCTTATACTGTATATTTATATTTCATGGTTTTAATGCATTATGTTAAGCACATTCAATTGTCATGGTGCAATGAATGTGCTAAAAAAGGTTGTCTTGCCTTTACATGGTCCAATTATTTGAAAAAAGTTCTGGTTTCATTCTGTTAGGGTGCAGTCAATGTATTGGTCATGAATGCTTTCTGTGTTCGTCTTTAAAGCAACCTGCCCATTTTAATAATTAAATATTTCATCATTGGGAAATATGCTCATTTGCTTGCTTGATGAGTTAGATGAGAAGCCAGATAGCTTAGCTTGGCATAAACACTGGAAACAGGCAGTAACATCTAGCTTGGCTCTGTCTAAAGGTAACAGTCTCTGCCAACCAGCACCTCTAAAGCTCACTAACACCTTATATCAGTATAAAAAACAAAGTGTTCCAAAATATCCCACTATTCTTTTTCTTGCAGTTTGAACTGGGTAGTTAATACGTTTTGCACCAAGCAATTCTCCTGTATAATACTTTTTAACCCACCTACAGGTTGCCTAATAATTCTGTGCTTAGCTTCCAGCTCTAAGGCATTTGGCTCAAAGTAATCATAGGTGGTCCTTGACAAGTCACAGCTCTTTGAATGATCAACTGTATTATATATCAAATAGTCTCATTATAAGGTAAAGAGCAAATGAGCTGAAGAGGTGAAGACAGGTCATACATCATGAAGTCGTTAAGCCGGACACGTTCTTGAGGCAAAAAGTGTCTTTGTCCCATTTTAGAGGCTCATCTTTTAAAACTGTAGCCCCCAGTCATTTTAAATGTGACTAATAACATGTCTAATGGGGCTATGGAAAGTGAGTGAATGACTATAGTTTTCATCACAAGGCATTGAAAAAAATGAGCTTGTAGCAGTTAATTGTCAATTATCAGCATTTGTACTGAACTTATTATTTACAAGGCAAGACTATTTTTGGGGCTTTTTGGGGGGTTTTCATACCCAGGCCAATGTGGTAAGGACATAGCCTTAGTATATGGGATGCACACTCAACCAGGTGAGCTAACATGGCACCCCACAGGGCAAGACCACATAACAATTCTTTGTTGTATTTGAGATATCTTGAGTTTTGGTTGGTTAGAGCTTGCTCAAGGGTAGGCAAATTTCGCTCTCATCTTACCTTAATCCACTGTAATTGTGTTTTTTAAAAGACCTCACACATAATTTCAAAAGGTTGTGTCTGTCGTCAACATTCACAAAAACAAGCATGAACTATGCCTGCATGCACATACCGCTTTCATTAGCCATTTCCTGGTAGAATACTGCAGAGGCTAAAGTCTGCACACTGCTGGCTAATGGAAGGCTTTTACCATCAGTTGCCTTTTCAGAGTGTCGGGTTAGAGATCTACCTCTATTATCTTATGAGAGGTCAGTGTCAGGGCGGTGTGATTTACACCATGCTACAGAGTGGACCGACACTGACGTGATGCCTCCTCTATGTGGGTAGTTGAAATCTGGATAAAGCACTGCCAGAGTTTTTTTTTTTTTTTTCTTACCTTTTTCACATTACAGCATGTCTTGCCTTCTGTGTCTGTCTTCACTTTATAGCTTTAGTATTCTCTCATTTGGATTTTTTGGGACCTGACTAGCTGGCACTAACTGGAAAGTATGATTCTGCCATGATTTTTGGACACAGACACAAACAAAATGGATAATCCATTAAGAGAGAATGGCATTGTTAGCACCGGGGTAATATGAGCATTCCAATTTTTTGATTTTAAATGAAACAGTGCCTATGCCGTTTAATTGGCAATTTCCAGGTTGAACCTGAAAGGGTTTACATCCATACTAGGAGGCCAGTATATAAATTGCAGCCATTACACTGTCATGATGGGCTGTTCAAAATGCAGGGACTATATCTAAAAAAAAAAATCAAATAAAGAGTATGATGTGAACACCTCAAGTACCCTAAAGCTGCAACACGGCTCTTCAACCCCAGTAATTGTTTCATTTTAAATGTAATAAGCTGGAGTACAGAGGAGCCAAAACAACTGTAAACGTCTCACTGTCTAAAAACTGCACTCTAGTTTCAAAAGCAGACCTACACGCCACAGTGCTGGCATGACTTCAGTCGGTTCTTTGTGACTCAGATGTTTCTGTTCTTTTCCCTTCTCTCTCCAAACTTCATTGGGACAGGGCTGTGTCCCGGCTATAAAATGTGCAGAATGTGGGTCAACATATCTGAACATGTAGGAACTGGGAAGCCGCCAGACTCTAAAAACCAACAACACTTCCACCAACAACTGCCTGAGGACTAATCAATGAATCTATACACCAAAAGAAAGGTTCTATCTTGTGTGGTAAAGAATGATAATCAGTTTGCTACTTTAATCATTTTAGCCATACATGCCTGAAAAATGCCACTCGTTTGACAAAGTAATCAGTGATTGCAGCCACATACACTAAATTAAATGGATTATGTAGGATGGAGCCCATACATAGGTTGCTCCCTTTGTGGGCACCACCCGGTAATATGAATGAGATTAAAAACAGCAGACACAGTAAGATAAATGTAATGGGTGCAATTGCTTTCTACCTCTGAAATAGAAATATTCAATATTTAAATTCAGTGTATAAATAAATGACTTGAAGTTCAAGTCAAAAGAGTTACTGACATAACCAGGCATGTTGCTTCACCAATACAGTAAGACACTCTCTCTCCCTCTCTATATCCCCACACACACACACACACACACACACACACACACGTGTGCAACATTATTGCACTCCCAAAAATACATGGATGTAAATTACTCATTTATTCATTGCTCATAATCACAACAATCCAATCATAACTTGTATAGTTCTACATGATAAAAGACTTAAAATGTATATTAATAAATTAAATATAAATTAATATATCTTTAGTTGATACATGTCAAACATAAGTAGTTTCATATGTGGCTAACCTGTCCAAGCCAAATATATCACCAGGAAAACACGAAAACATCTCATTATAACACACACTCACCGCTGCATTGCTCACAACTAATCCTGAGCAAAAACAATGTCGGGTAGGCGCCTTTATTAGGCAGTGAATCAAGAAGGGCACATGGGATACAGCCCACTGTTAAATTTACAATGGCACTAAAGCAGCCCCCTCTCTCCAAAAATGGGAGGCTCTCGCACGTATCCCCCTGATTACATAACATCTCCTGCGGCTGAAGATGTGTAGCTGACTGATCCTGTTCATTACAGTACAGGCTTGACAGCCAAAGCTGGTGGATTCTCCCATATTACACAATAGACAAGGACTACACTGTGATCTGTTTTCCTGTCAGCCTACTGATGCTATCCTCAATATGGCTGTGGTGAAGCAGCTTGTCGTTTTTGCTTAAAAAAAGTTTGCATAATGGCTCATTAACTATTTAAAGCATCACATCTGTCTCTTCTACACTATATAACCTACATCCTGCTCCTCCTGTAAGAAGTTTAGAGGTATGAGCATTGTAATTCCCCTAAGGTGTTTTTATGAATAAGATAGAAAGGGCTAATCTTCAAAAAAAAAGGAAAATAAAAGTTTCTATTGATCTCAGTTGGTCACAGCTTGGCTGTTCAGGTACGGTGATTAGAGAGGGCGACCAAAAAGAGCCGACTGCCTAAGAGCGGCAGAATGGAGAGCACAGAGAGAAGAAAGCCTGCATGAAGAAAAGAGGGATTAGAAGATCTTCTCCATAAATCCAGACAGCAGATTTTCACAATGCTGGGCAAGGCTTTCAACAGCTCCAGTCCAAGGGTTAGTTGTCAAGCGGGACAAATCAAGTGAGATTTCTTTAGTGCCTGTATTTCACAACAAAAGAAGAAGACTTTTCCAATTGTCCTATCGCTTCCAAGTGTTGTTTACATATCGTGATCGACTCGATGTGGCAAGAAAACATGTCTTTTATTTATTTATTTTTTTAAATTGATGAACATACTCTTCCTTCCTCTTTGTGAGAGAGCGGTATCATAAAAGGTGAACATATTCCTGAAGAGCAAGACTATGAGATTGATTCAGAACTTCATTCTTATCTGATACAGCTGTACATATATGAAAACCACATAATCACAGAGTGAGCTGGAGGCAAATGTCGCACTTTGAGCTGGAGTTATGCACAAGGAGTGTTGGAGCTCTGATGACCACTGACCATTCTCAGTAAGCAAGGGAAGCGTAACAGTCTGGCTGACATACTGTACACATCACATGTAGCAATAGGCCTGATGTCAGGGCTTCTGCCATGACTCACATCACAAATTATGACAGTCCCTTCCAACTCTATGGTCATACATGCAATATGTTATTGAGAACATGGCTGTTTATACTCCAGCCTACTGGTCAAGATTCCCACATACAGGGTGGAGCGCATCTCTCCTCCTGCTTGATGCAGAGCCAAAACAAGCCAACCTCCCTCTATGAAGCCCCCTGTCAGCAGGAAGGAAGTTTTCTGTTGTCAGAAGGAGGTGGTCACATTCTGTGTCTATTTCCAGAAGCAGGAAACACATCAACACACAATGCTTTGGCATGAAGATTCAGACTTTGAACCAATGCTGGGTGGCTTGCAAGAACAATGTCAAATTGGCAGGATTCCAACATGGGTATTCAATTTTGTCTCAAACTGAGACATTTGTTATAACTGAGTGGAGAAGTCAAGACAGCAATGGCTTGAACGGCATGATCACAGGATCACATATTTGTAATTGCATGTATAACGCAGTAACTAAGCTGGATATGGCTAGAGTGTGAGGGGAACTATTTATCCTGCACTTTGGCCGGCTGAGGCTCTCATTTAAATTGTTGATTTGTTTTCAGGAGTTTATGATGCATCTCTGCACCAGCAGAACATGAGCATGACTGCACCTAGGGCTGGGCAATATATCAATGTTGTATCGATATTGCAATATGAGACTAGATATCATCTTAGATTTTGGATATATCGGAATATCATAATATGGTAAGTGTTGTCTTTACCTGGTTTTACAGGCTGCATTAGAGTAAAGTGATGTAATTTTCTGAACTTACCAGACTGTTATAGCTGTTCTATTATTTACCTTTACCCACTAAGTCATTAAATCATTTACCATCATAACATTATGTTAAAGCACCAAGTGTCAACCATACAATATCGTCGCAATATCGACATCGAGGTATTTGGTCAAGAATATCATAATATTTGATTTTCTCTATATCGCCCAGCCAACTACTGACTGCATTTGGAAAACATCCTCTGGCAGAGCAGCAGCAAAGAGGAGATAGGAAGAGATAGGAATACCAGACTGCATCATGTTAGTAGTGAGCTAAACTTAACATACGGAGGGGGATGGGGTGCTACTAGTCAGATTACCTCATCTAGCGCAAATTGTGTTGTTATAACCCTGAAGGCTGAGCTCTGTGCGAAAGAAAAAGCAAAACATTTTTTTTAAGAGAGAGCCATGGCAACACATTTTTTAGGAAACATCCATCAGCAGTCAGCTATAGTGATCATACCGGTGTTTTGTTTTCATCATCAAAAGTGTCTGCAAATTACTGTCCCTTCAAATTAAAACCTGATTTGAGGATATGGGTGTTGATCTTGCGGACAACAACAAGGTTGCGTTAGCTTTATGAATAGTGGACTGTCTGCATCAGCACCTCCTAAAGGCTTATCCCTAATTCATCAGACAAATGCATTCCCGACCACGCGCTCATTGCTAAGACCTTAACGGCAACAGTGTTTCTCAACCACTAAATGAGCAAGTTAACACTAGCAAGACAGCAATTAGTTTGTTACCATGACAAAGGAAATGAATTACAAAGCACTCGAGCATTTTTTTTAAACAAGACAGAGTCGACTCTAAAGTCAACTTAAATACAGAATAAATACTTACATGTTGCTCCTGGCAGAGTATTTTCCTCCATTTCGGCGGTAAAACCCTCGCTTTTTGTTCTTTTGTTCATTCAAACATGCAAGTTTCGGCTCTTCCTCTCACACCGGCCGGCAGTCCTCTCATTCCTCAGGCAGAATAGGGGGGGACTTGGTGGAGTCACTCCAGTTGCACCCGATGTCCTGAACGAAAACGGGCAGGAAACTCTCCTGAAAACGTCCGGACAGACCAGAGCAGCAACCAAAAACACGAACAAACCCCAGCCAGGAGGCCTACCTGCCTGCTGATGGAGGCACCGGTGGCTGCGGCTTCTCCTTAGATAAGTTACATAAAGAGGTTTCGGAGGGAATATGGGAGAAAGAAAGCAGGGGAGGAGGAGTGATAGAAGTTTGTCACTCTCCGGCACACCACAGCTGATGTTCTGCTCTAGTATCGGTCCTTCACTCGTTCTCCGATCGGACTGTACCATTATCAGGAGGGGGTTGCGGCAGATACAGTAAGCAAGTGTTGTTACACTTGCTATATTTAACATAATGGCAGATACAGGAATTTCCTAATCTTAAACGCCTATATCATAATCATATGGCAAACTTTATTGATATAAACTAATGCATTTATGTATAGAAAATATCTCCCCCCTTTATTTTGATTGGTTTTATCCATTCCCAAAACTACAATGCTCTCATGAGCCAGTTCATAGTTCACACTCAATAGAATTCTTCCCTTGGAAAACATGCCTTTGCTTTAACCAGCATACTTACTATAGTTTCTGCAATGTTTTGTCATTGCCTAGTTGTTTGAATAACTCTTTAACATCAGATTACATTCCAGTATGAGTACAGATCAGTAGGTCTATCTATCAACTCATGACAAACTAGTGTATTTAAATAACATGAGATGATGTAACCTTTCACTGCTGTCAACAATATACATATGTATACCAGTATTTCACTTATTTTTGTTGGGGGACTAGGACTAATACAGTAAAGTATGTCATTTATTGTACAACTCCTCTGCATTTTTTTGTATTTCAAATCTGTAATATTGATGTTTATCCAACTGGACAAAAACAGCATAAAAAGGAAAGGGAGAGGTAGTTCACTCACTTATTTTTGCTACATGGTTCAACTTTTAAGGTATTCCGAATCAGGTTTTAGGATATTCAGTAGGTTACAGATGACAGAAAGCAGAAAACATCACCCTAAAATCTTTGGAGACACTTTAAGAAACCCAAGGTTTTTCTGCTTCTACAAAATTATGTGAAAGTTTAACATTAGATCCACTGTATCTTCTCAAGAAGAAGAAGATGATTTGCACATGCATGTAATTTTAGTGTAAAGAGAACACTAGATTTTCCTGTCAGCCAGGTTTTTGTTTCGGATGATGGCAGTTTGATGAGTAAAACAAGTTACTCCACCCAAGATTGAACTACTGTAGAAGCATACATTTATGCTGCTTTTTAAATCAGAGACAACACAACCCAGTTCCAGACATAAAACTTAAAAATTATCTTTGTTACATAACCTTTTAAAATACTGCAGAGTGGCTTCTTGTCTACCACCTGTGGCTTTCTTGGAGCATCTGCCAAGGTGGGGGCTGGGCCAGGGGCTGATCGGCACACTTGAGAGGGGACACCCCCTCAAAAAGGACCACAGTGGGGCTCTTTTGTGCAGCTGTTCGTCGTGTTCCCCAAAACCCCCAAGAGCCACCTGTCACTGCAACTGGAAAATGGGGGATGTTGAAGGAGGTGGGGGTTGGGTGTGCACACTGTGGAGTGTTGTGGTTTTACAGATTTAAAGCCAAATGAGTGACTGTTTAATGTGTCAAAGTCTACTTGTACTGGTCATCACATGCTTCCTAATTGTCCTTGATGAATTCACAACATTACGCAAATAAATGCTTTTGTCAAAGATCCCAGTCCTCCTAAAGTTATTATAGTCTGTTAAATCTATCTGTAATTGAGTCACAGAGAAGTATGGCATTTCATTTACTGAAAAAAGAGCAATTAAGAGTTAATTTTCAATCCTTTCAAGTCAAAGAATGATTGCAGGAGAGAGCAGTTAACGTCAATGAATTCATCAATGATCAGTGACTTCACACCTCATCCAAAATTTAAGAATACACAAATGTTTTGTTTATTTACAAGAAATAGAAGCCATACTTTTTTCTTACACCACCTTTGCCTTTTGTTACCAAGAGGGAGGGGGAGATTGCTGTCTCATATTGGTACAGTAAACGAGACATACTGAGTATTATGCTAAGTGTTAAGCCTTTTTGAGAAACATGACAAGCTCTTATAAACAGATAAACTAATTGGATGAGGCACATACAAATCCATGTACTTTCTGCACAATGTTAACATGGTTCATTTATTTTATATCAGTCATACTGATTTAACATGGGATACACACTTTTATTTTATAAAGTTTAATATTAAAATTAATCGAGAGTAAATAAGACAACTACCAAACTGGGCAATTTTCTATTGTAAAATATTTTTCAACAAAAACAACTACATCTATAATTTAAATGGGTTTCTGAGTTTCCTAATATTTTATATTTTACCAGAAAAAAAGGTAGCCTTGCCTTTTTTAAGCTGTGACAGTGTTACAAATAAACTACTACTATTCAACCTTGCACACTAGACAGGATAGCCCAGGTGTCTGAGTCAGCAGTCTGATAAGTAGTCTGATGGTAAATTAAAGGGCTCAGGATAAAAGCATACCACAAAGTCAGGAGGCATGTGTTGATTTATCATACATCACTGTACCGTGCTGTGCTAATGAGCCATTCAAAGGAAGGTGGATGCAAATAGGAGAAAATTGTGCAGTTGCCTTTTAGCTGCATTTTTAGATGTGCTGAAATGTTGCATGTCTTTTTAAAGTTCTGCAGACCAAAACGGTACATGAGCATACACATAAGTGCATTCTAGCACCTTTATCTGTCTTTCTACTTTCATATCTCTCTCTCCATGTGAATGGCAAGTTCTGTAAGCAACCTGTGAATCTGTGTCATCTCCATTTGTGTGAACTACTTGTGTGACCTCACCGCACACAGGAAGTGGAGAAAGACCTCCTCCTCTATCCATCCCTCAGTGCTCAAGAAAGGACTTGATTTTGGGGCTGCAGCTGCACTCCTCACTTAACACACACACACACACACACACACACACCTTATTAAACTGCCACTGATTGCCGTAAGCAATTCATGCCTTGAAAAAAGGCAGTTAACAGAGAACACTGGGAATAACAGAGTAAACACAAATTATTGCCACTAAGAGGATGTGATTGCATCAATACACATCCAGAAAACAAGAGGAACCAACTAGAGTGATAAGAAACCAAAGGAAAAAATCTCAAAGGAAAAGGGAGTTTAGATCCAGTAACAGACTCTATGGAACAACTGATACCGCAAAGAACTGAGAGCTGCAGGTGAAAGCTTATCTGTGTAAAGATAGTATTCTGAAGTCTCTCTTTCTTTGCACCTCTTGTGAGTACTGTGTTGTTTGTGTGGAGCCCAAGTTTTCAGGAGTGGAAAGATCACTACAATATTGTGCAACTAAATGCTAATATGCTCATAATAAGAATGCTGACATGCTGAGGTAATGACTGTCATTTTAACCATCCTAGTTTAGTTTAAAGTTATTGCAACATGGAAGTCTAAACCAAAAAGCAACCTCATGGCGGTGCTTCAGAAAGTCAGGGGAAGTCTGTAGGTTCCATCCTCTGAGCTGAGGACCTCAAAGGTTGGACAAAATTCCATGACAATCCATCCAATTGTTAGAATTAAAGCCTTCATATTGTAAGAAAGCAGAGTTACGGAGCCCCCAAAAGATCACAGTGGAATTGTTTTTCTGATATTCTTCTCTAAGTTTTGCGTTCCTCAAATCCATAGAGAACGGCCCATGTAGCTTAACAATGCATTCTTTGCTAATGTTAATAGGAGCAGTAAAGAGTAGTAACGGTACAGCTACCACATCCATAGAATCAGTGCTTCAACCAAATGCAGAACAAGAAGTTTCGAAAAAAAAATTCTGACCATGATCTTTCAGGGGCTTCATAAATATTTGCTTATTTTAGAAAGTACTCAAAAAAAGTACCACCATCCTATCACCCACAAAAACAATTTTGCACCATCACTTTTGCATTAAAAAACAAGCTCTTATCATTTTATTTCAAGGAACATGGTCACCACCAGCACCACTGGTGAGTCTATGAATGGCAAGGGGTAACCCTCGGCCTGGTAATGAAACAATAGCAGGAATGTTCAGAATGTCCCCAGAGAACATAGACCCAGCCTATGTTATAGACTACTGAATACACTATCTCTGCCTTTAGCAACAGGTAGCACTGAAGCAGGAGGGGTGGTGTAGCATCAGGGAAGGGTGGATTTTGAGGCTAAGAATGAAGCATTCACTGCTGAAATATGTGTGTTTGCACTTGCTTAATCTTTTCTAGCCAAGATATTTAGCAAAGACAGGTTTGCACATAACATTTCAATCACGTCGCCGTTTATGTTTATAGTTAGTGGTTCACTTTTGCTGTCAGGCTTCAGAAAGCACCACACCAGTGTCTTGACTCAGTAGGGTCAAAGGTCACCTGCACCTGCAAGGGGCTGCAGAATCAAATAATTTATAATTTTGTTTCCTGTAGCGTGATTTAATCAATTATGTCACACTGGAAAAAATGTGTGTGTAAGCACAGACAGAAAGGTAGGGAGAGATAGTGTGGGAGTGTTCCCTGTTTCTTTGTGTTTCTCTCTGGGGTGCTGGGAAAAAAGAGCACTGTTTAGTCTGAATAATAAAAATGTAGGCTGCCTCTCATTGTGGACTGAAAATTTGACTTGAGTTGGGAGGTCTTGATTTATTTGAGAGCCTTGTAATTTGCATGTGCTGTTAAAGATAGAGCGCTGAATTTTGAGACTTGCAGCTTCATTGTATTAAGGCCAAACTAAGCTAAAATTCAATTTGAAGTCCTGGGTTTGATTTAGGATATTCTGACTTTTAATCCTTATTATGCTCCAGCCCCCAAAAACACTGGATCCAATGTTTTCCATAATGCAACCATAACGGCATCATCAAAGGAGAGACAATTGTGTTCATAGTACTACCAGTGACACGTACACTGACCCTAATGTGTAAAAACAATGGCGCTCCCCTTTGAAAGAAACACTAGTGTAATTAATGTTTTTTTTTAATTATCGCAATTAAAAAATGTTTAAGTCTTCCTTTGATGTTCTAAATCACTTCTTTGATTTTCTTCCCCCCTGAAATTCTGGCATCAAGTACACAACATACAATCTTTTATCTAAGGGAACGCACAAATCCAAAACTGCCAACTAAAAAGCAGCAAGCACTTGTCCAAGGTCAACCAATGAATAATGTAACTAGGTCTTTATTCGTGGATTTGTCATGTCTATTTTTAGGTAAACTACTTTAAACTCTTCTCCATATGGCATACAACAAAGAAGGCAATTAACACAGCCCACCACTGCTCATAAACGCCCCTTGCACTGATCTTCCTTGAACAGTTTTTCCTGGCCTCTCTAACAACAGGTGGCTTTACCAGGGGCTTATTTCGCCATCTTCCATGAGGAATGTGATTCCGCAGCAGTATGTCTCAAACAGCAGAGAGCCTAGCAGACCATGACGTAATGGCCTAAAACGTGCTATCAGTTAGAAGCAGGGCCAAAACACGTGGAGTTGGCTCCTCTCTCTGCTCACCCGGGGGCCCCTTTCTATTCTCCTTTTCCTCATCTCTCTCTCCCTCACCCCCAGCCCCTCCACCTCCCCTTCTGCTCCACCGCACTCTCTGTTTATGAGTGCATGAATCGCTCCATTTCACTATAACCAACTCCCTGCCCACTACCAACCCCACAACTGCTTCAATAATAGAACTCCCCCCTCCTTTCATTTCCATGACAACCCACAATGAGGAGAGAGAGAAAGAGCGAGGGGGGAGAGAGAGAGAGAGAGAGATGGAGGAAAATAGCAGAGGCAGAAAAAACCTTGAATGAGTGGGTGTGAGTGCCTTTCCTTGACGCCTAGTTCCATTTGCAAGAAGGGAAACTTACACTACAACAGCCTGAGTTTCAGTGAGGTTAAACTGGCCAATCAAAAGACCAGAAGTACTGCTCAGTCAACATGCAAGGAGCCTCTTGAGCAAGCAAGTTAACTTAATTTTGTAGTGCTTTTCAAAATAGAAGTTAGAAAGTGCTTTCCAGAAGGAATTAAGTAAATAGAGAAAAGAAAAGAGACAGAAAAGAAAACATCAAGACAAGGTCTAACGCCATGCAAGCAGCTGAATGCATTAAGCATTAAGTTTAATGCACCTCGCCTTAGTTTAGCACAGTAGCATGCTAACACTTGATAACATTTAAACAAAATTCAGCCAAAACTGATGGGATGCCATTCATTTTGCAGTTATTTTCTCATAAACCAAAGCATTGAACAAATTAAAATGTTCACCTGATGATAGTACTCACGCTAATCCCAGTTCACCCTGAGGGGGACAGAACATCATCTGAGAACCATGAATGTCTGCATCAAACTTTGAGCGAATCCCTCAAGTACATGTTATACATGATATTTCACTGGATAAGGGAAAAGTTTGACCTGCTTGTTGTGCTCAAGGAAAGTCAGGGGATTGGCATAGTCATTAGGAGTCAACATCTGTCCCTAATATCTTGGAAATCCATTCAATAGTTGATTAATTTCACTAAAAAAACTAAAATGTCTACCTCCTGGTGGCAGTAGAGGAAAAATAAGGGATTTATCAAAGTCTGCAAATTTCATCCTCTGGGGAACATGAATGTCTGCTGGAACTTTCATAGCAATCCATCCAATAGCTGTTGAGATATTTCCATCTGGATCAAATTGTCGACTGATCAACATTGCCATTCCAGTTTATAGCTGCTAAGGAGACAAAGACAAACCAAAGGAAATAAAGTTGTATTAAGCAATGTGCAGTACTTTCTACTGTCAAAACAAATGGGTGCAAATTAATTAATTTCCTTTCTACCTTTGAAATGTGTCATAAATACTAAAAGGTCACAAGTCCAGTCCTCTGCGATAGAAATCATTGATTCACTGTCAAATGACACAAACACAACAGAGATAAACAAAGGGTGAAAGGTCTCGAGGTCAAGCAACAGTGAAACAGTGAAGCTTTGTGTCTCTCACACACACACACACACACACACACACACACACACACACACACACACACACACAGATTAGTTCTTTTAATTCAACTCCCTGGATTAAAGCCAGGATTAATTGTATATGCTTTAGCACTGGTGAGGGAATATTTCTGTCTAGCTGTATCAATACTGTCCATTGTGTCAGTGCTGGTTTGGCCTGTTCTAATTCTAGCTGCTACGTATAGGCAATTCTTTTCAAAAACGAGTGTAACAAAAGTGATAACATGACACTATTGGTTTCCAGTTGATTGCTTGTAAGAGTATTATGATTTTATGGTTCCGTATTATGATTTTATGATTCCATCATCCTCTATAAATGACAATTACTGTATCTAAACCAATACTTACAAGTCTTAAGTTTGTGTGAGGTAATCCAAGACTAAATCATACTATTTACATACATGTAAAAATTACAACCCAGTATCAACATGAAAGGGAGTGACAACAATGCACAGAAAGTGCTCATTATCTGCTGTCATGTGATCATGTTGCACACTTCTACTGCACTGTATAAAACAACCGTACGGTGCGGAAAAGAGGTGTACCAATTTACCAAGGAAATTATGCGGAGAATGGTTCTGATTGGATATGTGTGTGTGTCACCTGCAGGCATGTAGGCATGAGAGTGCACACTTTATACAGACCTCAGTAATAGAAGCACACCGGCCAGCTTGTTAGTAAACTCTGTTGTTAAACTGGTAATTAACAGGCTCTTAAAGCGGTGGAGCTCTCAGGACCAATGGCACAATTTACTTTTCAGAATAAAAGTAAAAGTCTGATTCATGCTGCAACCCCACTGCTGCATTTTATTCAAACCAAGTAAGAAATGGTCAAATTTAGCTCTCCCCCGAGGCATGTTTGCACAAGTTGAGTCCAGAACAGTGGGGAGACCTGTCCTATGGGAGCTGGCAAGGAAGAGGGTGAGCTCAGTAATCCCGGAGGTTGTGGGCCTCCCAGTGTGGCGTCCTCAATCCCCCCATGGCCATGCCAAAATCCCCTTGACAGCAGTCCGCATTATTTGCCTATCAGTGGCTTAACCTCACCCCTAGACAGAACAGAGATAGAGGGATTTACTGTGGAGAAGGAAGAACACTTAATACAAACACAATATCCTTATATCCCAGCTCATCTGAAGTGTTGGAAACTAGAGAATTTGACCAGAAAGGAAATATCTATCACAATGACAAGATGATAAAAGCAAGTTTGAGGATCAAATGTAGTGTTAACAATGACAAGACACTGTAAACCCAACTAAGTTTGAGGTGACAGCTGCAGCCCGATTTTTAGTTGTAAGGCAATGCTACTCATAGTTAACGTAGCACATTAGCATCTAAACAGCTGCTTTGTGGTTTTAATTCCAGCTGAAGAACAGTTATTTTTACTATTTAGCAAATAGCTGTTTTAATCAGTAACATTATCTGCTGTAGGTTTGACAGAAAGCAACACACCTTTATACATATTTCTTTTGGGAGAAACAAAGTCCTCTAGTTCACCATTCAGAGGCTTTCAAATTCAGGATAAATATTTGCACACACTATTGTATAATTATTTACCCTTGCCAATCATTAGCATGTAATATCAATGAAAAAAGAAATGTCATATATCATATATCTTTTTAGTATTTATTGAAAGATTAATTTACTACACAAAAAACAGGGAGGCAGGGGAGTGGAATGAAGAGACAGGATGGTACCAAATTGAATTTAGTTGATAGTATTCATTTCCTTTTTGACACCATCCAAGGACAAAGCAGACAGATGCCCATCCTGATTTACTGACTATGCTCTCTAATCTGTCTAGCATTCTGGATTATTGCACAGGTAAATCAAGGCATCTTTACTGTGAGAGGCCTGTATTAGTATTTTCAGCAAAAGGGAAAGGTTGAAAGAAAATAGAGGTTTATTTTTGGACCTTATGATGCTGAATGAATACATACAGTGCCTTGCGAAAGTATTCGGCCCCCTTGAACTTTGACCTTTTGCCACATTTCAGGCTTCAAACATAAAGATATGACTATTTTTTGAAGAAACAACAAGTGGGACACAATTATAAAGTGGAACAAAATGTATTGGATATTTCAAACTAACAAAAACTGAAACATTGGGCGTGCAAAATTATTCAGCCCCCTTAAGTTAATACTTTGTAGCGCCACCTTTTGCTGCAATTACAGCTGTAAGTCGCTTGGGGTATGTATCAGTTTTGCACATCGAGAGACTGACATTTTTGCCCATTCCTCCTTTCAAAACAGCTCGAGCTCAGTGAGGTTGGATGGAGAGCGTTTGAACAGCAGTTTTCAGTTCTTTCCACAAATTCGATTGGATTCACGTCTGGACTTTGACTTGGCCATTCTAATACCTGGATATGTTTGTAAACCATTCCACTGTAGATTTTGCTTTATGTTTTGGATCATTGTCTTGTTGGAAGACAAATCTCCATCCCAGTCTCAGGTCTTTTGCAGACTCCATCTTGTTTAATGGTCCTGTATTTGGCTCCATCCATCTTCCCTGTCCCTGCTGAAGAAAAGAAGACCCAAACCATGATGCTGCCACCACCATGTTTGACAGTGGGGATGGTGTGTTCAGGGTGATAAGCTGTGTTGCATTTACGCCAAACATTGCACCAACATTTGCATTGTTGCCAAAAATTTCATCTGAACAGAGCACCTTCTTCCACATGTTGGGTGTGTTTCCCAAGTGGCTTGTGGCAAACTTTAAACAATACTTTTTATGGATATCTTTAAGAAGTTGCTTTCTTCTTGCCACTCTTCCATAAAGGCCACATTTGTGCAGTATCCGACTGATTGTTGTCCTATGGACAGAGTCTCCCACCTCAGCTGTAGATCTCTGCAGTTCATCCAGAGTGATCATGGGCCTCTTGGCTGCATCCCTGATCAGTCTTCTCCTTTTATGAGCTGAAAGTTTAGAGGGACGGCCGGGTCTTCGTAGATTTGCAGTGGTCTGACACTCCTTCCGTTTCAATATTATCGCTTGCACAGTGCTCCTTGGGATGTTTAAAGCTTGGAAAATCTTTTTGTATCCAAATCCAGCTTTAAACTTCTCCACAACAGTACCTTGGACCTGCCTGGTGTGTTCCTTGTTCTTTATGAGGCTCTCTGCGCTTTAAACGGACCTCTGAGACTATCACAGAGCAGGTGCATTTATACGGAGACTTGATTACATACAGGAGGATTCTATTTATCATCATTAGTCATTTAGGTCAACATTGGATCATTCAGAGATCCTCACTGAACTTCTGGAGAGTTTGCTGCACTGAAAGTAAAATGGCTAAATAATTTTGCATGCCCAATTTTTCAAAAAAAAGTTTGAAATATCCAATAAATTTCGTTCTACTTCATAATTGTGTCCCACTTGTTGATTCTAAACAAAGAATTACAGTTTTATATCTTTATGTCTGAAGCCTGAAATGTGGCAAAAGGTCAAAAAGTTCAAGGGGGCCAACTACTTTCGCAAGGCACTGTCTTATCATAATCTATAAAGAAAGGTAAGAGAAGTGCCAGTTTTAAATTATAGTATGAGTTGCTGTTGTGTATACGGGCTGCAACACACTGCAGCGGATTTTAATTACTTTCTTGACAGTGTTTAGGGGGAGGAATATTGAACAAACATATATAAAAAAATAATTTTTATTATCACTCACTTAAGCACATTTGGTCACATAAAGCCATATAAAAGAAATATGAAACACACCCTTTAAATTTACAGCCAGTTGTTCGGAACAAAATGATGAATAAGACATTAGTAATATATTTAGTAGGTGCCATGGCTTTCAGGAGCCAAGCCCAGTCTCTCAATTAGTTCATGTCCCTGACAGAGCACTGAAGCTGACACACACACACACACACACACACACACATACATACACGTCATTTAACAAGCCTCTGTTGAGCATATCAAAGTAATGAACATCCTCTGATCTCACACAGGACCTCTGAGATTAGGCAACGATGACACACTGGAAAAAACAAATCAGATATGTGCACTTCTTTCTGTGTGTGACATGTTTTTTGCCTACAGCTCTATCACCTAACGTTCTGATCCTGACCTTACCTCCCTGCACTTTCATTCTAATATTACTCCGGTCAAACTTATAAAGTCTAAACAGTTGTACTTGTACCATTAAAGTGAGGATGAGACAATGATTTATCAGAGTAAAAGAAGTCTAAAAGTCAAACAGCAAACCTACACAGAAACATTGCTAAACAATAAAACACACACATACCATAGACACAGAGACATTCAAGCAAAGCCTGTGTCCCTGTTCCTAAGGAGATGTCAACAAAACAGAACATGTGTGGAATTTTAACACTGTTCACCACCTCGTCACTTGTTCCAGCCTATGTCTCTCTCTTGAAAAAAAAAAACATCTCTGCTGCTTGCAGATAACAAGCCAGTCTAAAAAATGTAAGGTTCCTGTTTATTATCTGAATGAGTTTTAACAGGATATACAATACAAGTGATCTGTGTATTTACCAAGAATGCAGAGACATTCATCTTAAATACAGTAGGCGTTTAATAACTTATATAAGTAAGATAAGTTTCCTGTAAAACAATAAAACAGCGTCAGATGGCTATTAAAATATAGTTATCATGCTTGTTTGCAGGCAACTTAATACTCTACTAGGCAGTATTAATTAATGAAGGTATAATTGTAGTCCCACTTGCCAAAGTCCTGACAAAATGTATTAAAGTGCTCATATTTAGCTTTTTGGCTTTCCCCCCCCTTTCCTTTATTGTGTTATATATCTTTTTGGTCCACGTTACAGGTCCCAAAGTCCACCCCAAAGGCACTTACCATCTCCAACAGAACGATGGTCACTTTGTAACACACATTATAATGCTCGCCTAGCTGCTAGCTTGGCACGCTGTCATACTCTGCTTCTGACTGGCTTGTTGTGCTGACCTAGGTACTGCGCATTTGCGGCTCCAAACAAAGATGGAATAGAAGTGTGATGCCTCACTTTGTAGCTAAACGGAGAGCTCAACACACAGGGTGAAAAGAGGAGCTGCAGCAATGTGCAGTACAACAAAAATATGGTGTTTTCTGAAAATTAAACCAGGTAAACCTATTCTGATATCTTCTACATACAATTATGAACCTGAAAATTAGCATAATATGAACGTTTAAAAAAAGATCTGACTTCTAAGGGAAGATTTTTGCATTCTACTACATGCACTATAAGTGGAAGAAGTATATTTTAAAAAGGAAATACATTCACAGTACAACACAGTAACCAAATATATATCCTGATATACATCAGTTCTGTTATGTTCACCACTGCCTCACTTCCTCCAGATGACACAGGACCAGCCCGTCAATAAATCAGTCCTTTGATGTACAACATCAGCAGCCATTACAGAAGAGTGTCCTCGCTGTCCTCCTTGTGTGTGCTGAGCTGGGTCTTCCTGCGAGCTGCGATGGCTGCCCAGATTCGACACAGCATGCCACCTCTGAAACAACAATTTTGGACTGACTGAAATACAGCGTTACTACCGAGCCATCTCGAACGCCACTGGGGCTTTTTGATGAAACCCAAACTAACGAGGTAATATGCATCTTTTCGACACCACCGTCTCTGAGGGCAATTCCCATTTTTTCACATTTCTGCATGGACGGATGGTGTGAGGATGATGTGCAGAGGCAGCTCACCTTATTCCACAGTACATCAAGTCATCCCTGGAGGCCATGTAGAAGAGACAGT
Source organism: Percina caprodes (assembly GCA_013375575.1). Taxonomy (NCBI): domain Eukaryota; kingdom Metazoa; phylum Chordata; class Actinopteri; order Perciformes; family Percidae; genus Percina; species Percina caprodes. The sequence goes on from JABXJD010000014.1 coordinate 1,652,130, forward strand.
CCAAGGTGAAAGCATGAGAGAGCAACTAGAAAACAGGATCACACAGGTTTGGATTAACAGTGGATATATGAGTAATACCAGGTGGCTTCAAAGGTAAAAAAAAAAAAAAGAAAAAGGCTGAGCCAAAGTTGAGTTTACCTTATTGATAGTGTCTTGGTCTACAGGGACAGACTCGAGCCAGCACACCAAAGCCTTCACATCTGGATTAGAGCCTTTCTGTGAAGTCACTCCTCTAACTATAATGTACAGAGATTACAACCATTCAGACAGTGCACACATACTGTATTTAGCATTGTTAAATATCACACAAGAAAAACATGTATCATGTTTCAGGCAGACTGTATAATCATTATCCATACTGCACAGTCAAGTTTGAGCACATTGGTGGATGATTTGATGGTCTACGCCTCAGACAGGAACCAGTCAGGCAGAAATGCAGAGCCTGAAGCTGAGGCGTGGTGGGGATTGACAGGTATTAGTGTTAAGAAACTGTAACAAGGATCACTGCGTGCATTGATAATCCAAAAAGGGCTTGGTCTCTTGATGCAATACTGGTCGAGGTGCAGCTTGTGCGGTTAATCGTCGGACTAATAGCCTGAGCTCTTACCAACTCCTAGATAATAACTTGTATTGAAAATCCTCAATTGTAATTTGGTATATTTTCTTAAAGCTTTGGTGCGCAGGTTTTTATATTAATGAATGTCCGTTACATTCAAGCCATTGACAAATGAGTAATACAAAGCCAATTAAGACTATCAGCTCCAAAAACTCTGGATTTCTCAGTGCGCAGACAGTGTTGTTGTCATTACATTGAATTCCTCATGGGGGAGGCAGAAACTACAAACTACAGCTTTAGTGTGCAACTCTTTGATATTAATGAATTTCTGTTACATTCAAGCTATTGCCAAATGAGTGTCTACAAGGTTAATTAGGACTATCAGCTCCACTCAACTCTCTGTATTTCTCAGTGTGACTATGTTCACAAGATTTTGGTATCCAGTAACTTTTCCGTGCAGAAACTCGAGTGAAGATAATTAGCCTACCTCTTCTGCATGTTTTTTAATCCTTTGAATTTTTCTTGGTTACTAGCAACTGCGTGGAGGAGAAGGGGAACAGTGTTGTTGTCATTACATAGAATTCCTCATGGGGGAGACAGAAAATACACACTACAGCTTTGACCAACTATTACAATTAGAGGGAATCATACCATACAGACTGACTTTACCTACATTTCAAGGTTTGATGAAGATGCCTGACCCAGATCAAAGAGAATATGTAAATATTCTTGACTGCTTTAAGCAGCTTGGTGTACTGGATGGGTAGGTTTTGAATCACTAAATTCAAAGCTACTGGCAGAAAGAATATTTGAGAAGACTAATTGACAACCTTTAAAATGTAAATGGTATGCACTTATATAGCGCTTTTCTAGTCTTAACGACTACTCAAAGCGCTTTTACATAGTACAGGACCATTCACACACATTCACACACTGTGGCCGAGGCTGACGTACAAGGTGCCACCTGCTCATCAGATAAACAATCACACACAACCATCAGAGGCAACTCAGTGTCTTACCAGGACACTTTGACATGGGACTGCAGCCTAATTTTAATCTACCAGATTTTAAGCCTATTTTAATACCCATTATGAATGATGTTTTACAGTTTAAACACACAATGTACATATCATCAGCATAATTTTCATATATAATGCATGTAGACATGCATTCTGTATATAACCACCCATTGCATGTACATAAAAGTAACATATTACATTAAACATTCAGTTTTTATTCAAGCACTCTTTGCACTCAGCCCCCTTGCACTATAGTCTAAATTGTATGTATATACAAATACCCTTCTCTCTATCTATCTATCTATCTATATTTACATATACATTTTTCTTTTGTGTACTACTTCTTATGTTCATATCAGTTATATGCATATGTTTACCAATCTTTTTTCAGCTTTGTTGTCCCTGTTTTTAGCTGCATGTGTTTTCTATCTACCTTTCTGGAAATTGTTCTTGGAACTGTGTGAGAAAATTGGACGCAACAAAAAGTCAAATTCATGCCAATAGGCTGATTCTGACACAATCTATGATATTGAGTGGGTATATTAGAAAAAGTCATTTTTTAGTACACAATTCCCCATTTGTGTTTCACTGGACAGCGTTTCCTTGCTGAACCGAAGTGGAGAAAAAAATACATCCTGAAAACACCAGCAATAAACCAACAAAATTCAAAAATGAAGATGGTGACTTGATTTGGCTAATTCTGACTGTGGTTTAAAAAATAAAAAAAAATAAAATTACCTTCAGTGACTGCTGCTTTCTTCAATGCATCAATCTCTTCCTGTTTCTTCTGGACAGAGTTCATCAGTAGCTCCTGATACTCTCTCTCCTTCTCAATTAGCTGACTCAGTAGTCTTAAAACACAAACATCATTACTCAGCAGAAAGCAGTGCAACTAAAAAAAGGAGGCGTTTACAATCCACCTAATTTACAATCCAAATGTTTAGATAGCCTTGAAAAGTAAACACTTTACAGATATGACAATCTCCTCTTTAAAAACATCCCAAAAAGTTTAGCGTGCATCTTGAACAGAAAAGCTTCATGATAAAGAAATGAAACTAAATGCTACCTTCTGGTGTTTACTCGTAGGTCTCTCAGTTGCTCACTGAGGGGACAGTTGCTGTTGAGGACGAGGTCTGTAGGGGAGTTGGGGCTTGCCGTTGGCAGGGTCTCACATATGGATGCCGTCTGCTCCGTGTCTGCTGGCGCAAACACCTGGTCAGGGACAATAACTACAGGAGTGTCTGGGTCAGCACACTGCTCATCAGGAGTGTTGTCCTCAGTCTCAAATGAGGACTGCAGCTCGAGTTTCAGCGCTGAGGAGAGGGCAGTGGTTGGCAGGAACGGAAGAAACATGGACAATTTACAATATATAAACAATTCTACTCTACAATATATATATACTTATACCGTATAAGATGAGACGCTACCTGGTAAGAGCACAGTGATGGCATCCTGCACTGCCTGTCTCAGCAGATTGTCCAGAGCAAACATCCAGTGAGGTTTCACTTGCTGTTGCCTCAACACCTTCTTTACCTACAGACAGAGCATATAGTTAAGCATGATTCATGATTGAAATCTTACCAAGCCTTTTACCTGAAACAGCGTGTGTTGACCCTGAAGTAACCTACTGCATCTTGGAAGCTAAACAGCACGGCCTGCAGGCTGTTCAGTGAAACTGCGTCAGTGAGCATTGAGGTTCGAAGTTCCTTCAAGCTCCTTGTCAGCTGCCTTCTGTCTGGGGAGCGGATGTTGTCTCGCAGGCAGCTAATAAGCATGGTGATGTGGTCTGCAGTTATGGATGATCCCTCGCCATGCTTTGAAAAGAGAAGCTCGGAAAAATGAGGATACAGGACTTCACTCTCACCCCGGACAAAAACAGTTTGAAGCCCTCCGCTCTGGCAGGAGGCTGCGGTCCATTTGGATCAAAACCTCACGCTGCAAAAACAGCTTCATCCCCAAAATAGTAAGCCTCACCATCAAGGCCCCAAACTTCCACGGACCTTTACTCTAATTTTATTTGGTCTGGGGGAAAAATGCTTCTATGCATTAGACGTAACAGCTTTTAAGTGGAGAACAAATGCCAAACCTAGTGTAAAACAAGATGGCAGAAATGCCTTTAGGCTTAAGATTAACATGTGAGCCAACTTTGGTATTAACTTAGCACTCACAGCAGACACCAATGCCATGAGGCTGTTGTATCATACAGAGGTTCAATTTGGAAGTTTTGGCAGTGCCCCTAATGCAACAACACTTTGTGTGACATTTTGTGTAGTACCAAACTACAAGGGTGTAAATTGTTTTTTTAAAATAATGTCTTTGCCTATTAGTTAAGACTTTACTGATACTGATAAACCGAATCTGTGAAATATAATAACCATTTGGTGGATCAATAGTCTGTCTAAATCAAGAATTGTTCTACTATTTGTATTATGAATCTGTCAATGGAATTTGTTAATGTAATTGTTTTTACCTAAATTCAAAAGCCTAGCAAGACACAGGGGCTGGGTTAGATGACCTACATTTTAGAGAAAAAAATATATATATATTGTATGTAGTGTATATGTAGGAAGCCATGCTGGTGATACATTTCATTTCATGTTTTGACCTGTGTTGTTGTGACTGTTCTTCACCCACCTGAGGCACAGATTCCTGTATATTAGAGACGACAAGGCTGATGTAGTCAGTGAGGACTCGGTGCAGTGTGGCTCTCCTTTCACTGTCCTTTCTCAGCATAAAAAGACCAACGTTCTCATCTGTTGAGGCTGGACTGCTCATGTCTGATGAAAAGTCCTCTGGTATTCTGGACAGTAGGGGGGCAATAAAATAAAAAACAAATAAGAACTGGAGATAAGAACATCAATAATTTGTTATATAAGTAATACATAGTTAACTGTAGACTGTGACATTTGATACAGTGGCATGTTGACCTTTTTTTAACTACACAGGATGTCGCCCGACAATACCATCTGACTGAAACCTCAATGTGGTTTGCCACTGATGTAAGATCCTGTACACCCCTAGCTGATGCAGACATTGTTAAGGTTTTAATCTTCGGTTGAGTAATAATCTAACTCACGACAGGAGGCTGTTGGTGCTGGGTGGGCTCTCAGAGATTTCATCTGCTATGAGGGTGGACTTTTGCTGCCTGAAGTCCAAGGAACAAGACAGGTCGACTGAAACCGGGTATGAATCAGTGTCCTCCACAAGGATGGAGATGGGTACAGATAGGCTGCGTTGGTAGTCAGCTGCAAAACCCGGCGACATTGTTGTTAGATATGAGCGAGCTGACATTAGCAAGGTTTCATAACAACCCTTACCATGCACACGTCATAGCATGTGCAATAACAGTTCAAAAAAAACAATTCAAGTGCAGAAGACAAAAGACTATAAGAAAAAAGAAAAACAGAAACGTGCTATGAGAAAGAAGAGCAGTGTGTGATTAGAAGTGTAATGAAGCTGTACCAGAAGATATGTCTTTAGGTTTGGACTCTTGCGGAGCCCTGGCCTTCTTCTTGGGGGACGACCTGAGGAAGCTTGCCTTTAGCAGCTCTGTGGCTGTGGCTCTGTCATCGGGGTCCGGCACAAAACAGTTCATGATGAAGCCCTTTGCCTCGTTGGACATGCACTCTGGAACCTTGGGGTGGATCTTAAACATGCCCACCTTGATGGGATTGTTGAAAATAAAAATGTTTAGTTCATTAAAACAACTTTACTTTGAGATTGTGTATTAGGAGAAAAGATGGAAGTTGCTTATATTTGTTCATATATTTGTTTCCAACTTTCCGACTTGTTAATAGCGCTCTCATCAACATTCAATTGTAGTTATGTTTGGAAAACTCAGATGTTTACAAAAGCTCCAATTTATCCAACTTGACACTAATTAAAATGGAAGTTCCCAAAACCAAACGAATGTGTATTAAATATTAAATCAGAGAAAGACCGCAATCATAATCAAACCTGACATATGGAACGTTCTCATCGCTGCCATCCATTTTTGTATGGCACGGACGTGGTATTAGGCTTTTAACTCAAAGCACTACTGTAGTAGCGTGTAAATCCAGACCCAAACCTGAAAGATTAAGGGTCTGGCATTGAGTAATGAAAGTCGCCCAGCTCGAGGAGCGGAACCAAGCATGCATTTACAAATCTCACTGCACGCAATTGGATAACACTACGACCAATCACAACAACACACGGGGTGTCCCCATACCAGCAAAGCTAACTGGTACATTAAACTGTTGTCATCTGTTTAGCTCGCCTCTGGCCCACCTATATCAGATACACCGATGTGATTGGTGCAGCTCGGCTACAAGGGTTTAGCTAATGAGCAGCATTACTCGATGCCAGAGTAACTCGCTGAGCAAATTCAAACTATAATCTAGAACTATACTTTTTTTTTACTTTTTTTTTTTTTTAAACAAAAACACCACAATCTGCACGTATTAACATCAACCTAAAATACAACTAACCCCCTCATTTACCTTGAACATGGCTGCTTGAGGACTTCCCAGCTCATGGAATGGTGGTTTGCCAGTTGCCATTTCTATAATAGTGCACCCGAGGGACCAGATATCAGCCGGTTTCCCATAACCCCGGGGCCCTTGGTCGATAATCTCTGGGGCCATGTACTGAAGAGTTCCTATTGAAAAATATAACAGTAAAATCAGTTAACAATATACAATATATCCTTAGAATTGAGTTAAATCTGTAGATGTATCAAAGTGTGTGAAACAAGACCGTCATAAAAAGGTTTGAAAATACACAGCATCTTACCAGTGAAGGTCTCAGTGCAGGGGTTGATCCCTGCCAATCGTTTGGAGGTTCCAAAGTCAGAGATCTTCAACACTCCACTATAGGTGTTGACCAATACATTGTCACCCTGCAGTAAAGATAAATGATTCACAGTGAGATGTTTCACAAACACAACAAATAATCCTAGAAAGTAGGATCATTATTTGCCATTTGCCGACAGATTCCCAGGGTGCTCCGCTCACCTTAATGTCTCTGTGGACTATCTGATTGTCATGAAGGTAGTTGAGCCCCTCGAGGATCTGCTTGGTGTAGAAGATGATGGTGGCCTCGTTGTCTTTCAGGGGACCCCATTTGGAGCGCAGGAGAGATGACAAACTTCCTGCGAGCAGTACATGTCAAATGATATGAGCAGATTTCATTTTTCACTTACAATTCTCATTTTTAAGATCAGAATCCTGCTGTGAAAATCTTATTTCTCACATGTCCATGAAGTCAGAGATGAGAACAAAACATAATTTCTACTGTTTGTGTCACATTGGAAAATACAATTTTCTGTATTTCTTAGCTACATGTGGCAATATTAAACCAAGCTATGAATTGGAATTGTTCCTATAGCTTCAGATGTTTTTCCAACAACAACAACGCCATTGTCCACAGAGATTTTTCTTCGATGAGCAGGATGTTGGAACCACCCACTTTCTTGAAACTGTGAAACTGGCCTCCAGTATGTTACACAACCACACTTCCACTGTGAAATCTGAACACAAGACAGATTCTCACTTCCTTGATGCTTAATAAACGCATCACACAGTATCTAGAAAAATGCAGAGTTGAAAGCAGGGGCATGCCTTCCTTATATTGGCACTTCCAAGAACCCATGGCATCACTTCTTTGTAAGTCTATTTTCATTCCAGTGAAAGTTTCATCTAATATGCCAATGCATAAGTATTGTAAGTATAAGTAAGTTTGTAGATTCCAATCAGTGCAACAAAGATGATAGCCAAAATATCTGTGTGAAATCAAAGTGAAAAGACATCAGTAATTGTATAAGCATAAATAAAACAGAACTGAAGAAAAGTAGAGAAATAGAGTTTTTAATACCTTAATATATTATAAAGCCTGTGTGTGTGTTTGATTTTGGGGATTTGGCTACAGGTGTTGTGTATGGACAGTTACCTTCTAGTGTTTTTTGAAGCTAAAAGTATCAGAAGTTTCAATTTTAGGATTCCTACCTCCAGGTACTTCCTCCATGAAGATCTTGATGAAACCTCCCTGACTGACTGAGCCCAGGTATTGGACAATATTTCTGTGTTTTAGCCTTTTGTGCAGAGCTATTTCCTCATGGAGGGGCTGGGAGTACCTGGGAGACAGAGGACCAAAAGTGTGACCTAATTTCATAATGCAATACATTTGATAAATATGATAGTTTCTTTGTTTTAAAACATTTGGAAATCTTCAACTTGATAAAGAGATAAATACTGTGCCGTGTCTTGGACACAACAAGGTTTGACAAATGCTTAAAAGTAATTTATATAACACACACACACACACACACACACACACACACACACCTCTTTGTGCAGATTATAGAATAGCAAACAAAGAAATTAAAAACTCTAAACACTCATCAATCTTTCCCTGGAGTCCTAAAGAGCACTGGGGATTCAGAGCATGCCAGTGAGAGTTCTCTCTCAAATCACTTCCCATTTAGGGTATTAGGGGGGACATTTTAAGGAGAAACTGTGCAGTTTAGTGTCTCCCAGTAAGGGATGACTCTGAAGGGAAAACAGTGCTAGTGTTATTTTCTCATACATGCTGTCCCTCTCAGGGATTTCCTTGATGGCGATGCGAACTTGGTTGCTCAGGTCCCTCCCAGCGTACACCACACCATACGTCCCTTTACCCAAAATCACTTTGTCGCCATTCTCATTGGTCTCACAGATGTACTGTAGGACGAAATGAAGACAGTATAAATCAGAATTAAGTGACTGAATGCAGGAGCATTAGAAAAATTGTGAGGAATTTCACAGAGAAACGTGAACTTTGAAGGCACTGACATGAAAACAGAGTCAACAAAGTACAGATTTCTAAGAATAAATATAAAAAGGGAATATGAATGCATTTATTGCTTTACACAAACAGATGCTAACACATACCATGCTAAATTACAGGGAAATATGACACTAATACATACATAAATACATACATGAGAATGTTTCTGTGGTTGAAAATTTGATTTTCACCCAGCAACTGCAGTTGTTTTCTACTTGTTGAAGCAAGGGAGACCTAAAATAGAGCACACACTGCGTCAGAGGAATGGAGGACTGTGACTGACCTCTAGTACTCCCTCAGCTTCATGGTTCAAGTCCTGAGAGGGGTGTTCAGCCTCCTGAAGCAGAGAGTTTACCAGCTCGCAGAAACTAGTGAGAGAACACAGAGAGGAGACAATGTAGATGAGAATATGCTCTTAAAACAGCATTTGGTTAAAAAAAATTTTTTTTGTGAATTTCCATTAAAGTAAAAGGACAATACCAACAACATCAGGCAGGCTTGCCAAATAATGTACCCATAAAAGCAGGAGCATACCATACACGAGCAGCATTTGCATTAAAACGTCGCCTTTATGACTAGAATCAAGTTCACTGTGGAGCTTTTGACCATGGTGAAATGTTTTTACGAGTGGATTCCCATTTGGTTTTGCGGGGGTAATGCACAAAGAAACATTGCGTTGACAATGGCAGTGAAATAGAAGACTGATGAACGTGTACAATGCAAGATTTTTTATTTATTTTTTTAAGTTGGAACTACAAATGTTTTACGGGGAGTGAAATGCTTAGACATCAAGGATACACACAATGCGTTTTGGTGTGAAACACTGAATTAAAACATATCTTTTGGGAACCTGTGACCAGTTGACCCAAAGCATTTCAAACAATATTTTCCACCTTTAGTATGTAGTGGCAATGAAGATTGCTTCAGTTTTAAATTTCATTTCTTGAAGACGAAGTTCTAAGGAAAACGGTCTACGGTCCTGAGGAACAAGGATATTGGATCATGATTTAAGAGTTCACTTCTATTATTTTAAGGTGGCATCAGAGGTTTCAGCAGTGGGTCTCTCAAAACTGAACATATCTGCAGTGGTAGAGACTGCAAGATCTTAGAAGGAAATGTAATCTTTTTGTGATTTGGGTCAACTGGCTCTTTAAGTCAGAGCAAAAAAATATGTCCTAGGAGGATTTCCTAGAGGACAATAATGAAAACGCCAGTGTAGTTAAATTACAACCATTTATTCAGCGCACCTACTAGACTAAGTCTGCGTACCTAGTTTGCCTATTTTACGGACCTCTGATTATCTTTCTGCACCCTGTAATGATGTTTTTTTTGTCTGTCACTAGCCGGTCAGGCAGGTTATTGAGCAAGTCCTTCACACTGTTTCACACACACACAAACTCTGCCCCGCTGTGTCTTTGCCAGTTTATTAGTCACTCACCCTTTACAGTGGAGCTCAGAGGGGAAGCAGAGCTGGAAGTCATCTGAGTTGTAGTGGACATACAGGAAACAGCTCCGCTCATCAATCTTTGAAGCACTTCAGAGGGGACAAAAAAGCAAATCAATAACTATTCAAAATGTCATAATTACTTATTTCTTTGTTTGAAAATGCCTGGTAGTGTCAACAACTGTAGGCAAATACATTTCTGCTGAACATAGGATTAAAACAAACTGAATCTAATGAGCCCTTTTCTGTTCCAGGGAACCAACGGCTAATGTTTGCATTGCAAAGGGTATCAGCTTGTAGTAAACAAACAGGAGGAAAAATTGACTAATTCAGATGAAAGGCCCTGCAGCAGAGGGAAAAAAACAAAAAAAAACAAAAAAGGGTATTTTTGCTTTTTTTTCTTCCCCCAAACATATTACAATGCAATGAAGTGGTTTGTTTATTGTTCTTCTCATTTTGGGTATTTGCTGAAAATTGCCCCCAAGTTGCAAATTGGCAAACAAGACAAGGCTAAAGTACACACTAATCAGTACGCAGAGAGAAATCAACAAAAAGCCTATGAAGAAAAAAAAGCCTGAAACCATATTGACAGGACAAAAATACGATCAACAGCCAAGGTTTCCCAGACAACCAGTATGTTTTGGGTCCTCTGGCTTTGCTGCAGGCTTAAACACAACCAGAACTCAGATATTTGAGAGATGTTACCACATGCTGTACTCCACTTTACCTCACTCCCCGAATTTCAGAGGCTGGGAAAGTCCACTGGTGTAAGCCTTTCTGTAGAATCAGAATAAAGTTAAAACACGGGATAATGACAGTTTAGCTACTGATACATGGTGCTTTACACATGCCATAACTGCAGATAAACAGTCCTGAGGTACAGTATGTAGTAAGTCTTACACACACCCACTCACATCCGATTAAACATTCACTGAACCATAAATCAGTGTGAGAAAAGTTGGTTCTTCCTTTCATTATGTCATTTTTTCTGCATTCTGTATGTACGGCAAGTAAACGTGTTCAGGTAAGAAGGTGAGGCTGGGAGTGGGGGGGGACGGGGACAATGAGTGTACATACCTTTAAGGGTGCAACATGTTCCAACTGGACAGTGCAACTTTCATCCTCCTCGCTCACACACACAATAGCTGGTTGGAGGACTTTGCTGGGCTCCACAATGAGCACCTGAAAGGCAGACAATTCAAAATTATATAACCAATATCTTAAAACCGCTACATGACTTTAATTTATCTGTAATGGGGGGGGGTCAAAACCACCACGCCATCTCCATTATTTGATGCCCATATCCCTCCATATTACAGCAGTTTGTGTAACCCTTAAGATTCAAATGGACAAAGCTGGGTTGCGGGGTTTTTTGCTATGGTTACTGTACTGTACAAAGATTATTAGTGCCGTCTTACTGGGCAGCGGCCTGTGGAGTCAGTGGGTCTACAGGTCTGCAAAAGCAGTTCCATCCAGAAGTCCACGGTGTCCTGTGTAGGAGATTTCACCTCAGGTAGCTTGGCAAATTGACGGTACAGGATGTACGTCTCCATAATGGATGCCACATACCTGAAAGAAACATTAAACTCATTAATCTACATTAAGTGAGGTTTCTAATTATTTTAATTAATACGCTATTCTGATTCTACTAATCAAGAAGTGCTAAGCCTCACCAGATAGGGGCCTTTAGCTTGTAGAGTTTATCAGAGGCCATGATGACTTTCCTATGTTCGTTCGCAAGGATGTTTGCTCCGAGGTAAAAGCCAACATCCCAGTAGTCCTTCATCTTCTCCAAACTGCCCTTTCTACCGAGCAGGGTGCTAATAGTCACACCTGAACACCAACATGATAACAGAGAGCAAAACAATGACTTAAATGCATATCAAATCAGTTTTATATTTCCAAACTAACAGGCTCATATGTGCATCCGCAGACAATGGCCCTGGGCACAACTATAAGCTCAGTCCTCCCCCAGGGTGAAGGTTGTTTTAAATTATGACAGAAAAATTTAATTGGTTTTCTGGATATGGCATTGTGTCTTAAAAACATTTAAAATGTATCCAGAATTGTGGCCTTACAAATTTAATTGATGGGTTGTATCATAGCAAAGCCTAGGGTTTATACCCCAACAACAAAAGTGTAGTGCATAACTAGTATAAACTTTATGACACAATGAATATGTAAATCATAAAAGGAATTTGTCATTGATTCTCTTTGTTATAGAAAGCAGAAAGCATTAAGCACCTATTTTGCGCAGCTCAATAGAAGTGTCAAATTCATGGCCAGCTGCCATCAAAAGGACCACGTTGTTGATGCCCGAGTGAAGAGTCGGCTCCTGCTCAAAAGCTTTTCCATACCTGACGGATAATATAAAAAGAGCACTGGTGGATTACACTAGAACACTGACAGATAAGGGACATCAGTCACATCAGAACAATAATGCAACATAAACTGCTAACACAAACGAGTGGCAACTATTTAAAAAAAATCCATAGCACTGTGGAGGAGGGTTGGACAAAGCAACAGAGCCTCAGCACAAAAGCCTTGGGATTTAACTTGTTTTGGTGGAACATGTGTACGTTCAAAGGTTGTTTTAGTCGTAGACAAAAAAAATTAAATAAATAAAAACTCAGATTGGACAGATAGTCTAGCTAGCTGTCTGGATTAACCCTGCAGAGGTCTGACGACTGGGGTTAATTGCTCCACCGGAGCACAAAATGGCAACACAAAAAAGCGGAAGGTAATGGACATCTGGCTGAAATAAAAGACATCCAGTGGAATTTCCGGCGGCACCGGAGCAATCCCGGAAGTGGAACTTTGTGGACATAGATTATGTCTGCAGTGATAAACTGTAGTCTAAGTACAAAGGGCAGACAAATGCCACCATTCGCACTGTTGCTTGCTCTGGAGGGAACTACTAGAACTGTTGGGTCCTTGTAAATTCTGGAGTGTAGTCTAGACCTCTATCTGGTCTAGACCTACTCTATCTGTAAAGTGTCTTGAGATAACTCTTGTTATGAATTGATACTATAAATAAAATTGAATTGAAATTGAATTGAATTCTCATGAGGTGTGAACCAGTGTGTAAGACTAGACCCACAAAACACAAAGTGGTTGTACCAATAGCAAGACTGTTCCCTGCTGCGCTGATCAGTGAACCCAGAGCTCATGAACATGTCTTTGTAGATCCGTCCACACAGGCAGTAGACGTCTGACGCCACTTTGTCCCCCGACTCCACAATAGGCAGAATTGCCTCCAAAGCCTTAGCACGATCTCCAGGGCGATTCCTCCTGGTATGAGAACATTTCAGCAGTGAACAACAAACCCATTATATCTTGTATACATGCAAAGCAAATAACACAATAACACTAAGCTGAAACCAGAGAAGAGAACAATAGTTTAAAGCTAAAGTGCGTAGTTTCTGTGGAATTCTAAGCAATGACAACAAAACTATCAGCACGTCTACATGATATAAGCCCTCCGTGATCACGCATGCGCCCCCACCCCTCCTCTACGCAGTTGCTAGTAGCCAAAGAGGACATGGAGGATTATATATGGAAAAAAAAAAAAAAACAGGACAGTCTTCAGAAGAAGTTATTCTCTTCATTTGAGTATCTTCACGCAAAAGTCACCGGACGATACAATCTTCTGAACATAGCCATACTGAGAAATACAGAGAGAGTTGTGCGGAGCTGATAGTGTTAATTAGCTTTGTGGCAACTTATTTGAATGCAATGGATGTTAAATTATCATCAAAAAGTTACGCACTAAAGCTTTAATTGTTTTCACTTGTAAAGTAACATATTAATGCAGTAGGAGCTGTCTGGGTACCTGTTTAGGGCAAATATGTAGTTAAACTTGATATTCTGATGTTTTGCTACCAGGCACATGGGCAGCTCGCTCAGAGTTTCCACCAGTTTGATTATGGCATCGTAGTCCTAAGAAAAGAAGATGCAGAATTACAATGTATTATTTACCATGCTTGCTTTAACAATTTAAATGTTCATGGTGACTCTTGCAGGCTCCAACATCTGTTTGCTTAACAGAAATACTTTCATAATGATACAAAATGTTTTTTTCATGTACTTTGCTCAAGCAATGAAAAAATGACTGCCCTGCAACCACTCAATTTCTTACTTTGAAAAAGAATTGAAAGATGAATACACAAATGTACCATTGGTAGTAGCCCATGACCTTTTAGACGCTCCATGTCTAGGTAGGGTGGGGCAATATATCTATACTGTATGTCAACATCAATATATAAGGCTGGATATCATCTTAAATTTTGGATGTTGTAATATCGCAAGTGTTGTTTTCCTGGTTTTAAAGGCTACACTACAATAAATGTAAATTTCTGAATTTACCAGACTAACTAGCTGTTTATTGTTTGCCTTTACCCACTTAGTCATTGTCTCTATGTTATTATTCATCAAAACTTTTGTTGTGTAAATATTTTGTAAAAACACCATTAGTCAACTCTACAATATCTCCGCAATAATCACCATTGATGTAACTGGTCCAAAATATCGTGATATTTGATTTTCTTTAAATCGCCCAGCCCTATGTCTGGGCATTTACACACATGCACACGTAAGCACACACCTGAATGTCCCTGTAGGACAGCAGCAGGTTCATGACTATATCAGGTGTGAGCAGCTCTACGCTGTCCAGGCGTTTCTGGATATTGCTCAATTCCTCACTCAGGGCTTGGCCGCTGAACCTCTCTCGTGCCATACGAATCTCATGCCTGATTGACTCTCGGAAGTACTCACTGTAAGCACAAAGAGCAGAGAAGTCACAACATTTCACACTTTTACAATCTTAAATAAATCCGCCACCATGGAGGAAGCTGTGAGTTACAGCATAAACAAATGTATGTGTACGTAATCTGAGATGATAATGTTTTGGGCAAAGCACACAATGGCCATGCAGTTGCAGATGCCTGACCTGGACTGAATTTGTACATTGTTCAGCAAATGCACCAGTGTCTCCACCAGCGGGGTCAGCAGAGGCTCCAGCTGGAAACTAGGCTGCATCAACTCTTTGATAGCAGTCATGATTGTCGCATCACAGGCAAACACTTTGCCCTGAGGTGACACCACGTAAGGGATGAACGTGTAACTTCCACACTGCTCCTGGAGGAAGATAATACATGCATCGTACAACAAATAGAGTACAAGTTGGGAGACCTTGCACAGCCACAATAGAGCTGAGGCATCATTTGGCAGTTGTCTGTATTTTTGCTTTTAATGCTTAATGTTTCATTTCAGTTAAACTGTCTGATTTGCTGCTTATTTTTAAACCATTCATCTAATAGTCAAAATAATCAGAACATTCATCAATCATGAATATACTCATTAGTTGCAGCCCTGGCCAGATTAACAAGCTAGAGGGGGCCTGGGGCAAAAATCAACTGTTGACCCCGATTGACTCCATCATCTTACTCCCATTAACTATGGCACACACAGTGGAACTTAGAGTGCATCTTAATGTTCTTTTGCATAGAGCCACGGAGAACAACCAGCAAGTCTATTCTGGAATTATTGAGTCCAAGGTTTGGTGTAAAATAATGAATGTCCCAAATCTAAATTTTCTCCCCTCTTTAAAAAGCCCTTGAAGTCCATGCTGTAGATTTGTGCTTCAGCCTTCTTGATTCTGTCTGTGTGTGTGTGTGTGTTCCCTTTTCTCTTGTGCCGGTCTCCCTATTAATGCGTCTTGTTTGTGTGTTTGTCTGTGTGTCTTTTTTGTCTCCCCCTCCTTCCTGTATTTCCTCTCTTTGTATTAGAGTGAGGCATTTGAGCTCAAGGAAGAATTGTGGAAAAGGTGTACTGGGCTTTCTTGGGCGTATGTAGTGTACTTTTCTGTATGTTGTCATCTGGACCAATGATTTGCACTTTTAATAAATAAATAAAATGTGATCACAAAAAAAGGCCCCAAATTGTTAGAAATGCTGGATGTTCCTCTTTATGTCAGTTCTCATCCAATTTAAGTGGTGCATATCCTGCAACCTTTTTTATTATTCCAATTATCTGCCATGGGGCAAATTATAATCAATGGCTGCAGCCCTAAATAATGCATAAAGTTATTATAATAAACACAGGTATGTGTGGATTTTAAGTTACCTTGACAGCCTGTAGATCATTATCTTGCTTGAAACAGTAAAGGATTATGTTATTGGTCATGCTGAAACTTTCTCTCACTCCAAGATGATAGAAAAGCGAAGGCTGGCAGAAAGACTCACTCATCTCGACCACTGCTACATCTGTGTGGGGAATTTAGTAGAGCGGGTTAGTTTGCGTAATTGGCGTAGGTAGCACTGCGTAAATGTGTCAAATTTCCCTACTACAGCCAGCATGTCTTCACTTGCCTGCGTTGTAGAAACTATCCAGAATGTCCGTGGTGCCTATGGATATTCTCTCGAATGAAATTGTTTTAAAAACGGCGTGTGCGTCCGCGCAGGCTTCCTTCAGACATTTCAGGGATAAGTTCTCCTCAGTTTGCGGTACTGTTGCGTCCTTGTTAACAATGTATGCCACGGATACAGGTCTGGTCCGACTGCGTGGAGAAACGACCTGTTTACCCGAGCCGCTGGCGCTTAGCTCCATAGCCGAAGAGTCCTGCCACAAACTTCCAGCTGACACCCAAACTGGATCTTTCCTCTTATGCTCGCGCAGGCTCATTCGCCTGCGCTCCGAAGTGTACATTTTCCGCCTTATTCCGCAGCGCAAACCTAATGCACGTCCTTCGTAGTGACAATTTCCATTAAAAACGCAATCGTACGGTTGCTTGTTTCTGTAATTCCCCAGGTGTGTCGCTCTCGCCGCCCCCTCACAGCACGTATCATTCCCGGTACTCCTCCTCTCCCCTCGACCCGCCCTCCTCTTCTCCCCGCCCCGCCCCGCCCCGCCCGTTGACATTTTGAGACTGAAAAAGTATGCCATACATCCTCGACTCTCGCATGACCTCTGCTGTGAACACAACTATCATTCAGCTACATCTGAAAACGGACGGCTCGGTTAACGTGCCAATTTGCTCATTTTTCTTTCAACATAGACCTGATAAATAAGCCTTAGTATTTGTATCCGTTTCTCCGAAAATAATTCAAGTCAGAGCTGCAGACACAGGTGGACAGGCTGGGGCGTGAGGGAGAGGAATCAGGGTGTTTTAGTCGTGTGTTTTGTTGTTATGTTGCCATGTCTCTTCAGTTATTTAACTCAACATGGATTCATACATTCTTGTGATATTTCCTAGTCCATTGCAGTAGCGCTTCCAGTTCCAAGCCCAGACTCAGCTAAACCAACCAAAAAAGTAGATATGGAGAAAACAGGATTTATAAATGCCTAACTGCAGAATGATTACTTTCAATTCTTAAGTGCTCCTTAATCTAAATGTCTGATAAGATCATTTTATGGGGTTCTTTTGAGAGAGAAAAAAAAAAAAGCCACTACATAGCTCTGATAATGTGTGCAACATTTAACCTTTGGACACAATCCAAATTATCACTGTCTTTATTTACAGTACATAAATGAAAACTTACTTTTTTGGAAAATGTAATGCTGTTGGTTTCACAACAGACAAAAAAAAGGTCTAAATACACAGCATTTGTGCCAAGAAAAACAGCATCAACTATTTCTCCCTGCACTAAAAAGCAAAAAAGGCAATGTCATTACAAGTTGTATGTCCGTAATGTTTTACTCTGACAATAAGCACTGCTTTTTACACACAAACCTAGAGTTCACATTCCATGTATTGTACATTGACATATACAGCCTGGATTCAGAAAACACAAGAGAGAGATTAGTTTTTTGCTAAACTTTGTACTCCAAAAATATATAATTAACTGTTGCGTTTAGCAAGATATCTATCTGGCACTGAGCACTTTGTATTGTGAACACAGTCAGATGTGAGATAAATCATGCATCACACAGACATTTCACAAACAACCTGAGGATAGGAAGTCTTCTTTGAGACAGTTGTGGCAGGTTTAAGCAAAAGTTTGGTAATTACAGAATATACAAACCGGCCTTGTTCCATTATTGTAATAAAATCCCAGATTTACCAGTTCAGTTCATTGCTCCATGAATATTGATGAGGTTATTCTAACCTGAATGAACTTGGGCAATACACTATACGGGAACAATTTACTCATCGAGGCCCTCATCGTCTTCCTCCTCTTCCACCTTGGCGTCCACCTCGCTTGTGTCTGAGAACTCGTGCAAGAGGACATACTCGCGGCTGCTGAAGCCAAACTTGATAACGTCTTTTCTTTGAGCTCGTAATAGCGCTGGGCTTCAATGCGCTGGTTGTTCAGGTAGGTCCCATTACCGGAACCCAAGTCAATGATGTAAGGCCTTACCCTGCGGCCACTGGTGCCGTCTGCACGTGTAAACTCCATCAGTCTACAGATATACAGACAGAAAGGTAGACATGTGTCACTCAAACAGCAGCAAAATCATCCAAGTGTAATGCAACATGGAGTGGAGTTTGTCTGAATCATACAGAAGCTGATGACTTCTAAGCATACACCTTAGCTAATGGTCGTTATTCTTACCTGTACTGAAATACTGCATGTTGCTTGGAGCAGGATGGATGGTCAATCGGGATATCAGCAATTTTTCTCTGCCTCCCCAACAAATAGGCACTCTGTCTGTGAATATACATGACTGGAAGGGGTTCATCATTCTTGAAGGGGTACAGTCGCCATCTGCGCTTAGGAATGCGTGCCTCGGGTGGCTCGTTGTACTTGATCACCACCCCCCGGAATGTGTTTGTATCTTCTGTTAGAGCCCCGGACAGCCCAAAGTTGGGCTTCTCCTTCCCAACAGGTGGTTCATTTGGATCGTCGCTCCCTCCTTCAGACTGTCCAAAGTCCTGTTCTTGGTTTTCTTCACGCCGTTGGCGATTTTCTCTGCGCCGCTCATCGTGCTGCTGTCTCTCCGCTTGTTGAGAGGCAAGTGCGCCTTGCTCTCTGTGTCTGTCTCTGCCACGGTCTCTCTCCCGCGGTCTGTCTGATTCCCACCTGCTCCGCCTCTCCTCTGGCTGGTCATTCCTTCTCCTCCGCTCCTCAGCATTAGCCCTATGCTCCTCCCGCTCCTGTGTAATGTTTGGTAAGAAGACAGTTAAAGAAAGATAAGTCCAGGACAAACTTGTATACATAAATTTCCATTAAAGAATTTAAAATGTATTCAATTCAATTGGAATGACAATTTTGAAAAGTAGCCTTGTTATGCCACTGTTGCATATGACACTGATGACTATGACGGTATCATTCTACTGGCATATATGGTAAGTTGCTGTAGTTACAATAACAGCTACAACATCCCATGGAAATACTCGGTTTAAAACTGGTAATCATTAGACACTTAGATACTTACTTCTCGTAGGCAGCTGTCATGTACCAATACCTTTGTGGTACTGTCGCTATGGTATCTAGCAAAAATAACGGCTCTACACAAAGCAAGCAGAGCCGATCACACTCAGACCAAGTTCAAACGACAAAAATATTAAGTTGTTAAAACATATTTTATGTGTATTTATTCATACGTTTCGTAATTGGCATGTTATGATATGTCAAATGTTATGTATGTTATGATACCTCAACCGTTTTAATGCACAACATGCATCCATTGTAATGCCAGTATCCAAATGGGTGTGAGGCAGTGAGGCGTGGTATCTGTCAGGGGAACTTAGGTGACGTACAAAGTACTATACCAGTAAGGTACAACTTTATATATATATATATATATATATATATATATATATATATATATATATATATATATATATATATATATATATATATATAAAAAAGTAGTGCCGAAATGCCTGAGAATCAGTGTGTTGGTGGGAAGAGGCAACATTTGAGGCAACATAAGGTGGCACGTGGCTCGGAGGTGGAGTGGTCGCCCCTAACCACAAGATTGGCGGTTCAATCCCAATGACAAATGTCAATGTGTCCCTGAGCAAGACATTGAACCCCAAGTTGCTCCCCGGAGGCTCTATGTAAAAAGCTGTCCAGTGCTCGTCATAAAGAATTACCCCTATTGCCACAAGTCGATCTTTATTTTATTAATAATTTAAAACAGAATCACCCGCTTTATTTTGACATCAGCACCACGATGGGGAGTGCGACTTCTCCTGTTTCTGGGGGATCTGCTGCCTCGTCTGGCTGGAGATGTCTCTCTTTTAGCTGGTGAACGGTCCCTCGTCCTGGCAGGTGACCTACACGAAGAACACAAAAATGGCCCTTATCGACTTTAAGACATTTGCAAAATGTCAAATTATTGCCGTTTAGATGCAGCTAATATGAGATGTAGCTGAGTTTGGGCTAGCGGACAAAACTGTTTCCAGCTCGTAAGGACTCACTGGCCGACGCGTATGTTGTGTCATGGTAAAAAAAAACACATCGAAAAAGTGAAGTGGCAGGATGAATTATTTGTAAGAAATACCTGCTCGTTCTTCTCCTCTGTGGACTTGAGTTGCCGCTGGATCTGGACCTCGAGCGGCGTGATCTCTGTGGCCTAACAGGGCTCACTTGCTCCTGCTTTATCTTAACTTTGGGCTCCCGTTCCGGAGATTCCCTTCTCTTTTGTCGCTTTTCTTTGGTCATTCTAATGTATATATATCAATCCAACCGTTGTGTAACATCAAAGTCCGCCCAAAAGCATATACAAAACAAAAGAAAACACAAAAATGTAGCGATTAAAAACTTCGACTGTTATGCTCATACAACACACTTCCGTTTCCTGTGGTACGCTGAGAATTTATGCCGGTGTTGCGGCATGACAGTACGAATTTTACGCTTTAGTTCCGCATGCGTCTCGGTACCATAGCTCGGAACCATAGACCATAGACATTACGTCTATGCAATAGACAGTGAAAGAAAGCTCGGTACCTTGAATAAAGCCGATGTTGTTTAAATTGATGGGATTATTTTTTACAACAAGTACTTGCAATGTAAGGCGTAAAAGTGACGTAACATTTAAAATCACACTAAATAAAAATCCAGCAGCGCTTCAGCAGTCTTTTGTTGCGCCGATTTATAAAAAAAAATAAAAAATGTGTGCAACAGTACAACAACCACAGGGTTAAACAAATATTTATTAATCTTTGACAACAGCCTACATTCATGAACCAAACGCTGATACCTCCAAAAAAGGAACGCCTGGACGCTGTTGCCATGACAACGCAAACATAAGAACGAACTTTTTGTCAGCAACAACACCAATATTTCTGTAACTGAAACCCAAACCAAGAAACAAACAAAATGATTCCGCCAGCCGAGTCTCTCCTGAAATACGAAAATCCAGTTTTGGTCAGCAAAAGCACAGACAGAAAATCACCAAAGGTGAGTTTTTAGTAAGTAGCGCCACGCGAGTTCAGTTAAGGTTAACGTTACCTGGCTAAAGTAGATGATGGATCTGGTGCCAGTCAGGAAAGATAAATACAGGACATCAGTACAGAATGGAATATAATATTTACAAACGGTTTAGCTAGACATAATGTGTGTCACAGCCAACTATGTAAAGAAAGATCTTTCCTTCCCTATTTAGCCTATAGGTACTTTTTGTGTGTTTTTAAAAATATGTATTTGATTTTAAGACTCCAGAGAGTTTTCTGGACCCTATTTTCTGTTAGTAGAGTTCACATCATATCACCTCATCCTAAACACATTATGCATGTCTACAATATGCTCTGTTAATTTATTTCTCAACAAGTGTTTGTACCCTACACGTAGCTTCTTGTCTGATTAACAAGAGCCTGGGGGAATAAAACATGTTAAACCTCAGTCATTAATGTTTATTAAATATGTCAGTCTTTAAAGGCTAATATGTATTTAAAGACAATGCTAACACTTAAAGACAATGATGGCAGCTATAATAAAAAAAGGGAGAGGAAAAAAACTTATGCTGTGGCCCTCATTGACTGCAGATTGTGCAAGCAATGACATTGCAGTAGCTAGTTTCGTTGTCTCTTTGTACCAACGTCAGCATGACCTGCAAGACTGGACTACTATTATTACCGATCTTTCTTATCTGACACAACTTGGGTGTGGAACAGGTCTGTTAATGTATGAGTGAATTACAAAGCAGTATATTAAAGATGATAGCCATTTAAAAAAACATGATTTAACCAAAACTGTTAATGTTAAGTTCATGTAATATATAATATGTAACAAAAGATTTGTCACTACAGGGACGTCCTTTAAGAGTGAGCCCTCAGCAGCCTGCTAACTCTAACCCTGTTCCACCACCTCCTAAACCAAAATCAGCCACTACTGATGCCACCAAGCAGGAAAATGAGGAGATCCTGAACGCCATCCTTCCACCCAGGTATAGCTCTTCCTATCAACAGTATATTGTTAAAACAAGTTCAAACCACACTCATTTATCTCAACTTCTGCTATTGCAGGGAATGGACGGAGGGAAACCAACTGTGGGTGCAGCAAGTGTCCAGCGCACCTTGTACAAGAACAGATGTTATTCACCTAGAGGAACAGCTGGACATAAAGCTGCAGCAAAGGCAGGCCAGAGAAACAGGGATCTGCCTAGTCCGCAGGAGCTCTATTCCCAGTGCTTTGGTAAGGAGGTGGTTGACACGCTGGTGATCACTGAAGTCACTATGGTTACGATGAAGACTTAACAAACCGTCTTAGACACAGACAAGCTAAAAGACATGGATGATAACTAGTTGTGTGATCAATATAACTGGATTTCTATCTTTATTTGGCTTCTTTTCTGATGACCATGTTCCAATGAAGGCGTATTTCCACCCACATCATTATTAACTCAACTGTCTTCTATTCCTAATTTTCTATTTCTTTAAGATGAGCTGATCAGACAGGTGACCATCAACTGTGCTGAGAGGGGTCTGCTGCTGTTGAGGGTCAGAGATGAGATACAAATGACTATCGCTGCCTACCAGACACTGTACGAAAGCAGCGTGGCTTTTGGAATGAGGAAAGCACTGCAGGCTGAGCAGGGCAAGGCTGACATGTTGAAAAGAGTAAGGACATTTAGTTATATGTTGACTTACAACAACCAATGGCATCACTGTTTATTTGTTAAATGTTAAAAAATAATAATAATAATAATCACAAAAAGCAATGGCATCCTGGGCACAAAGACCCAAAAGTCTGAAATTTGTCAATTTAATCAAATTGCTGAATTTTCCACTCATCTAAAGCCATAGAAATAGTTATAGGCTGTGGTTCAGTAAGGTATCCAGCAGAGAGCAGCACTTCACTTCTGTCATTGTGCTCCTTACATAATTGATCCCACATCTGGAACAAACTTACAAGTTTGTCTTATTACATACCTAGATCTCTGATCAGGAGGATGAGAAACAAGACCTGATGAAGCAACTGAATGAACTGAAAAATAAATGTGATACCATTGAAAAGAGAGAAAATGAAAGGCGACAGGTGGAGGAAAAGAAGCACACTGAAGAGATTCAGTTCTTGAAGAGAACTAACCAGCAGCTCAAGGTGAGGTTTCATGATTACAAAGCAGACATTCTTTTTTAGATTTAGCACCAATAGTATCTGTGTTCTGTGTGTATCATGTCTTAATATATTAATATTTGTCTTCCTACTTAGACCCAACTGGAAGGGATCATTACACCAAAGAAGTAACTTCGCCATACAAGAAATGTATTAAATTATATTAATGAATGTAAACTTAAGTGGAATAAGCAAATATTTTTATTACAGCATGGCATGACAAGTACAGTTCATTCAACCATACATTTCTCTTTAACAGCAAGAGAGCATTACACCTGTAAATGATGAATGAAATGTCATTCAAAAACAGTCCTGGGTTGAGGTACAGTCAGGGCCAAGGCATCAAGTGGCCACATGATAAAGACCATTTAACACTGAGTTAGCGTTCCACCTTCTATCAACTCTGCATTTTCAATAAATGTCTGTCCTTTTTGGATAGTTTAAATAAAGATTTGTTACAAACTTTATCATGACTTCAGTTTAGTGCTTTGATCTTTTGGCCTTTCTGCCTTCTGTGGCTGATGCTGGGACCTTTCTGTTCTTGTTCTTGTTTTTAACATTGTGCGTTTCGTAATAGCGCACACCGATTTTCTTCACCTTCTTGGCACGGTCCATTGCTCTTCTCTGTATAGATGGATAAAAAGAACAAAGAAAAAATAATTGCATTTCATTGCCATTCCTGTTACATCATATAAGGAACGGAGATTCACTTAACGCGTTGACCCAGAGATCTGTTTAACGTCAGAAAGAACAAACACTGCATACCTGTTTAGAAGTCAGTCTGTCCGACTGGGTGGACTCCTCGTCCTCAGCTTTCCTCTTATTGCTCCTCTGGTTTGCATCTGAGATTGACAAATCTGATGTCAGTGCCTGGCTGGATCTCAGTGTTACCAACCCAATTTGTATAGCTACAGGCAAATAAATACTATACAAACCAGTACTTATGCATTTTTGTGTCAAACATGGAAAAATACATCATTACACCAGTAAGATGGCATGCTTGTGGGCCTTTTATTTTGTGCTGAGGAAATGTGAAAGCTCTTTTGGACCCTAACCAAATCTGATACACCTTCCAACATATCTACATTCGGCACCATACAAAGTCATGACAAACATGTTGATTGACTACCTTTCTGCTGTGCTTGTTTTGCCGCCGTCACCACTTGTTTAGTCTTGATGTCTGCGAACGCTTTGTCAGAAAGTGCCTTAGGTATCCTGTCCGAAGAAGAAAAAAAAAAGTAAATCAAACAATGTACTTCTGTTGGGATCAGTTGAAATGAGCAGTGATTAAATCAGGCACACATTATTTATACAATTTGACTTGTCTTCAGTGTGTGGGCAGAAAATAAAAACACAAAGATATGCAAAAGTAGAGAGGAAAAACTGAAGACTGCTAGTCCTCAGGGAGTTAAAAGCTGGTTAGCACAGACCTCCTAAAATGCATGGCATCTGTCTGCCAGACAACCTCATGTTGACTTTACTGAATAAAAAATAAAAAAATTAGGGCACTTCACAAAACAAAGGAAATATGGAAGGTTTGGGTAAGAGAAGACTGACCGGATTGCAGAGAAGCGTTTGGATTTGGCCCGGTCCAGGAAATGCTTGTACTTAGAGATCTTCTCATCCAGCTCTCGAATCACCTCACGTGAACTCTTGTTGCTGGTGGCTTTGCCAGTCTGAGCGGTTGTGGGCTCAGGGGGCTCGGAGGCCTCAGGCGCTCCATCGGCTGGTTCAGCATTGGTCCCGTCTTCCTCTCCACCCTCCTCTTCTTCACTGTCTTCCTCGCCATCAGAGCCAGAGAAGTCAGAGAGTTCCAGGTCAGGCATCTCCACAGGAACCAAGTCTTCCTCAGTGAACTCAGGTGCCACATTGATCTTGCCAAAGTTCTGTCGCACATTAGACAGAAT
The DNA here is from genome assembly GCA_013375575.1 of Percina caprodes. NCBI lineage: Eukaryota > Metazoa > Chordata > Actinopteri > Perciformes > Percidae > Percina > Percina caprodes. The sequence continues at coordinate 1,677,362 of JABXJD010000014.1, forward strand.
CTTCTGGACCTGCTCCTTCTTTCTCTGCAGCCGCTGCTGCTGTTTCTCATGTTCCTCCGAGACGGCATCCGGATTTTCCGGCTGCTCCTCCTGCACATTCTTCACCTCCTCTGAGGGACCTTCAACTGGCAATGGCTTGTCCTTGAAGAATTGCAAGAACAAAAAACACAGGTTGACAACACAGAACACAGGTTGTTGGGGGAGTAATTTACTGAAAACGACACAGGTGGAAAAATCAGTTAACTCTTACGTCTAGATCCCTCTCAGGCCCAGGGGGTTTCACAAAGAAGGGGATACGTCCTCTCTGCCAATCATTCAGCACCATTTTGGAGACTGTGGAGAGATCTGGCTCCCCGCCCTGCACAATGCCAAAAACACATTGCACAAACTTAGGATTAAAAACTAGTGGTTCACGTTTTAACTAAAAATAGACCAGATATATTACATAAGAATTTGTTGTTGCACTGAAGCGGACAATTAAAATGCTTTGCATACTGCATATAAAGCTCTTGTAGAATACCCACAAATGCTTTAACTGAAATTATTTCAAAAACGGATGATAAGGTTTTGTTTGGTAACGATATTCTCCGCTTGTCATCCTTGATGTTACTTTTTTATGAAATGAATAAATATAACAAAAACTTGAAGGCAAAGCAGTTTTTATTATTTGTCTTCTTGCATACTAATGGGAGAGATCCCATTAGCACTTTCCCAAATGCCTTTTCATTGTGCTGCCTCCGTCACGAATGACCCACAGTGTGAATGTGTATGTCTCGGTGGACTGTAGAAACTGAATTGCCCTTTGGAGATAAATACAGCTATCTGTATAGCAAGCAAGAAAAATGAAAGAGGAACCTTCAGAAGTTTCCCAGTGCGAAATGCCATCTTCTCAAGGAAGTCTTCAGCAGAGCTCCAAGTGGGGATGCGGTAGGTCTTCTGAATGTATTCTGGCTTGGCCCGCTCCAGTACTGCTGCAATGTGCTCCTCTGGGTTCCTGATCTTTTCCACTTGAACCTTTGTGAGGACGAGAGAGAAAAATATATGCAATTTAAGATATGAACCTGCAACCTTTCAGTTACGGTGACTGGATGGCCTAGATGTTAAACCTAGGATCTGGAAGATTAGAATTGGAGCGGATTAAGGCTTTTCTTTTTTTTTTTTTTTTTTAACTGTTGGGCAATAGCAATAGAAATTTGCTTCCAATTCTTTATACTTCACACTCCAGGTACTCAAGCTTTCAAATATGCCACATTATCAGTTACTGGGACATTGTGTGTCTGTTTTTCAGATGCTACTGTATTTTGGTGCTACGAGAAGCAAATTTGAAATTCACCTTGATTGTATTGGGGTGGTAGCAGAAGAATGCAAGGCACATATCACAAAACCTTGGTAGACAAAAGACAAAAATGAAAAAGAGACTTACTACTCCTTTCAAGACAATATCAGATTCACTGTCTTCTGAAGGATAGACAACACCAGGACAGTCAATGAGGAAGATGCGCCTCATCAAAGTGATGTACTGCCACACCTACAAAAAGAAAAGAAGATTAATGCTCTGTATGATCAAGTCGTTTCAGATACATGTGAGATGGTAACTCTTTCTCTTCTCATAAACACCTATCCATTCTAACAAAAGGAGATACAAGCGTCACAGCATTGCTGTGGATCATGAGCCCATTAAATAGCAAAAGACAAGGTGAGAAATAAAAGGAGTGCTGGCCATAGGCCCATCAGATTCATTGGCTGGGCGTGCAAAAATAATTCTCCCCTCTCTTGTGGTCCAAAGTACACAACTTTGCCAAGCATGTACAAATAAAGATATTTTCCCTTTCTTTCCCCTTGACCCTGCTGTGGACATTGGGGTTTTCAGACCCTTGTCCGTTTCCAAACAGGATAAGCAGCCCCTGAAAGAGGAAATTAAGGATACAAATGGTTGTTGTTCTTTCTCTTGACCCAGACTCCACTTAGATTTTCAGTTATATAGGTAAGAACTCAGAGCCAACTACCTCTGTTGTTGCAGCTAACAACAACAACCACCAAGTTAAAAAGAGGAACATACCTCTTTGCACCTCACATCACCTCCTCACTGAATCAAAGGTTCTCTACTATTCACTCTATACACAAAAATACCATTTCCTTCTCTGCTCCTAGCTTTATTTTATTAGTAGCCTGAATGTACTTCTTGTCAGATATTTTCTTTTCATTTTCGATATTGCAGGCCTTTACATTGTTGTCAGTGTAAATCATGACAATTTAGATTCATAATTTTCTTTTAAAATAATCCAAAATTGTCGTTTCATGTAGTCCTTTTTGAATAGGACCGTCCACGGCAGTGCTTACTAGACAGATTTTCCATCTTTCACTTCGCTCTTTTGCATATTACAGGTTTAAATTTAGTTTGCAGGGCTGAGAGGACACTCAAATCCTACCTTTGTTTCTCCGGCAAGGGTGCCACATTGCAGACCTTCTTAGAGCGAAGTGTGTTGATGACGGAGCTCTTTCCCACATTAGGGTAGCCAATGAAACCCACACTTATCTGTTTCTTGTCTGTGTGGAGCTGTGGGAAGCAGAAAATCAAGTCAGAATGTTGTGTTTTACAAAACAACAACCTAAGCCTGTCCTCGGTTCTCAGAGGTAACTTTAGATGGGGCTCTGCTGCTCTTTAGCAATAAACCAAGAGAACTTGTCATCACTTACAATGTTGTTTGTTCAAAACACATACCAAAGGAAATCTTAAAAAGATTGTTTTTATGTAAACAAGACAATCACGAAACAGGAGATATTGCTATCTTATAATTTTTGTCCCAGGAAGTAAACTATGAAGGCTGTTTTGAAACAGATTGTTCACCCTTTATCTCAAATTTTAGTGAACGTGGTCCAACAGAGAAAAACTTTTACACCAAAAAAAAAAAATATATCATAGAAGCTTTTTCTGTGTCTTTCTCATAACAACCTCTTTCAGCCCCATTATTGAAGGGGAACTATGCCGTTTTGTATGCTTCATTTACCTTAACTGAACAGCTTTGGAATCATTGGAATGGTTATATGACTTTTTTCGGGTTGAATGGTGGTCGTCTCGCTCTCTCCCGAGAGCGAAAAAAAACACCCTTGCAACTTTTGTCAGGCGGGCCGCCGGCCTCAACAAGTACCGCGTGATATCAGGTCTCGTGATGTAACAAATTGCTTTGCTGCACGGCAAGGTAGCAGGCAAAAAATAAGCAGAAAGCTAGGAAAGCATTGTCGGAGGAACAGAGAACGAGGAAACGGCAGCCTGACTGAGCGAGGAGTCAGACGCAAGTTAATATAAAATATTGAGGACAGTAGAAAACAAGCACTAACATCCTATATTATAGCTAATGGTTCTTGTTTTCATAAGTATATCTATAAATGTATAGTATGCTCATAAATCAAAGGAATTGCACTTTATGGAATATGCAAGGTACTATATTTATCAACATATACATTCTTCTGTTGAAGATAAAATTACTCAAAGACACTTTGATATTTGGAATTTGGAATGTGCTTACCTTGCCAAACTGCCTGAGCAGCTGGATGAGGGAGCCCTTACCAAACGAGTTGGTGAGGCTGGCATGGAAAGCCAGAGTTGGGTACTCTTGGGATAAAATGGCGACCCAGCGTTTCTGGTTTAAAATGGAGTTTAGACGAAGAGACACCCACACAATTTAATATTATGAAAAAAATAGACACAATCACTCCCAATTAAATGGGAACCAAAGATAAACTGGTTTAACATGTAAAATGTCTTACTGTGACCCAGGTGGGGACGAGGTCACATTTGTTTAGAACAAAGATCAGATGTTTCCAGGATTTCTCCTTCTTCATATATGCCTCAATGCTACTGGAGCGCGTTCCCATGGGATCACGGGCATCTAGCACTTGGATGACGACATCAGATGAGTCGATGACCTATTACCAAAAACACAAGTCAGGAATGTAGAACGGCCCCGTAACACGTCAGCGTACCATCTCTACATTAACACAATGCACAGTGCTGACAGGAGGAGGTAAAGAATACCTTGTAAAGTTCTCCCCAGATCCTCTTGGACTGGCCCTTTTTGAAGATTTCATCTCGTACTTCCTCCCTGTTGCAAAATGGGAATTAAGAATGAGCATCTTTACCTTTATATAGGAAAACTCAGCAACCATGCTTTGGGTCAGTTAAGAGTAGCCAGTAGTGGATTGATTATAATATCTTCTGAGGGTCTTACCGGACCCCTGTGTCCTCAGTCACTAGGTCTTTGTCCTTGTCTGCACTGTAGGTCAGGACTGAGGCCTCGGCCTTTTCTACAAGGTCCTTCACATCCCCCACCATGAGACTGGGCCTCTTCCTCTGAGCCTTGGGCCCAAACGTAGTCTCAAACCCCTCTGTGTCTAGAATGTGCACCTTGGAGTTCTGTGTAGTAAAAAAAAAAAAAAAAAATAAGAGATTAGACTTGCAGGTCGGACTTTTTGTTAAATTAACAGCAAGCCACGAGTCCAAATTGTTTTATTCTGTTAACTGATGAGACAATATAGTAATGTTGTACTGACACAATATGCAACAGGAGGAAAGGTTATCTTCGGTGTTCAAATCGATTTTTATATAGTCCTCCTTCTAGGGTTTTAGACAGAATCACAAAATCCCAAATATGCAACAACTTTGCCAATAAAACCACAAAGACTGTGCCAGGACTGATTAAGTGTTCCAATGATTTTAATCACAAGTCATACCTCTATTGCAACACTGCCATGAGGCATGGGAGGGATGGGGGACAAACCGTTTACATGGTTTGTCAGAAACAATGATGTATAGGGCTTCAGGTTGCCTGACAATCTGCCAAGATCTTCTACAGGACTCTCTGTTTCTTTGAATAAGCATTTCCCATTCTGAACCACTAACTCTGGATTATCTGACTTTTGGAATATACTTCTGGGACAATCCAACATCCAGATCAAAGAGCATTGCTTTGTTCTACTTAGTCTTAATTTTGTCAGACGAGACAAGACTAAATATGTTCGTGAACAACTTTTTTTTCCATGAAGACAAGACGATGACGAGTCTGCACCAATGTCCAAAAACAACTAAATTCACATGCATTGTTGACGAAAAAGAGGAGACTAAAATGTTTTGCATAGATTAAAAACTAAGATAAAATCTCTCTTCATTTTCGTCTACAACCGTTTCTACGTTTTCATCATGAGATAGAACTAGTACAGTGCCCGTTTGGAGTGTGTGCCTGTTCCAAACAAGCCAATACTCTCGAGAAAGGTCTCTAGTTTATAAGAGACTATAGTACATAGAAAAATAAATTTAAAAAAAACAGGCCCAATGGTATATTGGAAGAGAATTGGATGTTATTCAGAATTGTGTTGGTTTTTGGGTAGAAAAGTTAAAGCCTAGCAAGCGCAGTGCTAGTATACTCTGGCTACATTTACATTGCTACATTTTGGTTAAAAAAAAATCTTTTCAGGGCGACTAGCTCACCCAGTATGAGCGTGCGCCCCATGTTGCCAGAGGCCTTTGCAGCTTCCCGGGTTTGAATCCGACCTGCGGCCCTTTGCTGCGTGTCATCCCCCATCTTTCTCCCACATTTCCTGTCTATCCACTGTCACTTTGAAATAAAAGTGAAAACGCCCCCCTCAAAAATTAAATCTTTTGCTATGTTTACATGCATGCATGCATGGTGCTCTGGCATTTCAGAGGCCCGAAACCTGAGAAATTGGAAGACACTTCTGACCCGTTGTGGTTTGGAATCTGCACGGTTGTGTTGCCGTTTCAGTGGCCGTAAACTGAGAACTTTGGCGACACCAACGTCAACGTTTGCTGTCTGATTGGGTCTTATCGGTCATGACGTCTTCCTGAGACTACTAACCACCATGGGATTTTCTTCTGCACCAAATAATATGAGCCAGTTAAAAACGTTAATAGCTTTAAATGCCAGTATACGCATAATAAAATTCACAAAAAGGTGTAAATTCACACAACCAATGCACATCCCTGCTTTAGAGTCTTCCTTGGACATACGGCCAATTAAACAGGAAACAAGACAAATGAATGAAAAATGAATTTCATTTATAGTAAAAAGAGATTTCTGCTCTTTAAACTCACATGGGCTTTGACTCTATCATGCAAGAGAGACATGGGGAGTTTGCTTTGTTTCATCACCACACGATATGGATCCTTCTGTATTGCTCCCATCTCTTCTTGGAACTTCTGCAGGGACGACTGCTTAATCACACGGGTATTTGCTGAAATACAGAATAGGAAATTGCAAAGTACAACTTATTTAGTTCACATTTCTGATCAGATTTATTACTCCCATCTTATTTGTTATCCAATATTTTCCCACACTAGTGATCAGTTATATAAGGGCTACTAAAACACGTTAATTGAAAGTCCACATTTAACAGGCTTTCCAAATCTGCCATCACAGCAATAGATGACTAATACAATTAAGGGAATGTCAACAGGTTGTTAATCTTAATAGCCGCAGTTGGCAGTGATGATTTCAACACAGTTCCTTTGAAATAGGCTTTAATGTTGCCAACAGTTTTTGATAAAGGTGGAATCTGAACATTAAAAACCCAGACACCTTTAAATGATATGCAGGAAAAACCCATGTGTTTGATATTGTCTTACTTTTAACCAAACACTAACCCATTCATCCGTAGCCCATGAAGAGCCAAGTGTTACCCAAATTATCTGCACTGTCCCCAACAGCACCACCCTCTCAAAAGTGTTGTTGCTGTTCTTGCAAGTATGCAAAAGCACCATCTAAGTGCCACATTTAGTAATGGAGTTCCCCACCACAAAGACAGACATAGAAAATATAATACACTAACAATAACCACAGCCAATCGGTTTGCGTGCAGTTTAGTGGCCCAACTTCCACTTTTGCCATGCCCAGACCCACCAATTGGTTGTAGTTAGGCATTTTATTTATTTATATATTTATATATTATATTTATATATAAGTGGTTAAGGTTAGGATAGCCGATTGGTCAGGGGATAAGACCTGTACAAATGGGGTTACGTTACGGGGAATCTGGGACACTAAACTGCACGTATAGCCGATCAGTGCTGTTACATACACAACATATACAAAATGTAAGGAAGAGCCCTTACCAAACCATTTGATGTTTGGTTCCACTCTGGCTACAGTTCCCGGAGCCACCGTGGACTGGAACTGTAGAGGTCGGATGACTTGACCACGGTTGTTACTGGAAACAGAAGATCATTGCCAGTGTGAACATAGCACTTATTGTTCTTTTTCTCTGCCACAAAACTACCAATCAGCATCTTGTTAGGGTAATGTAAATCTGTATCATTAATTACCATCTCTTCTTTTGTCTGTACATATTCAGACGCTTGATAGTGGCTCTGTCCCTCATGTTGTTCCCACCAGCACCCTTGGCTCGATCTGTGAAATACAGTTCATTTAACAATTAATTTGCTCAAGACACGTTGCTTTTCAAAGAACATCTGTTACTTCAGTAGACATCCTATAGCCAAATAATAATAGCAACTGTTTCCAAACTTTAAGAACATTTAGTCCAAACACTTCCACTTGACACAAACCCTTCCCTCAAAGTTGAATAACATTACTTTAGTGTCAAATTTAAAAGGCCTAACGTTACTAGCAGTAGCGTTAGCTATGGTTTTAGTTGAGTCTTTCCCAGTTAATCGTTTTGTGTAGATACATTGCACACTTAATGTCACTGACTAGTTTACTTTAACAAAAGGTATATAACCCAAAAATGTATAGCAGAGCATTATATCACCATGCTGGCAACAATTAGCATTAGCTGTAAACAAACCATAGACATATTAGCTCACCGGGGTTGCTGCTGGAAGTCGAGGTGTTTATCGAGCTCTTCCCCTTGAACAGAGGCTTCACCATTTTGACCACTTAGTCGGCAGAGCCTTCACTAGGGAGAAAAAAAATGAAGAGAAGACACGAAGGTGTCTGAAAGCTAAGGTTTAGTTGATGTTATTCCCTTCAGCTCGAAACTGTACACCGTACACGTGTTGTTACGGTGAAGCCGGAAGGACGTCATCGAAAGAGCGACAGGACAAATCAGGCTCGTTTGAGATGAACTGCGCTTCGCCTGTAAAGTAGACGACAGCAGGCGGCAGCAGCAGGGGGGGGGGAACAAAAAGCTGCGGTAAAGTCGGACAGTTTCCAGCCGATTTCAGCAGCCTTCAGGCTGGACAGGACTGTGGTGCGATTCCGATTTAATAAAATATAATCAGACCAACAGATCAGCTGGTACACACTCTCTAGTTGTTTTAATCATGACAGAGTAGCTCTCAGAATGTTCTACATGCAATCTGTTGCTGATTTTAATTAACAGACTGTAGATGATCAGTGATCTGAACGGATTTAGTCTCTCTGACTTCTAAACGTCACTATCAGCCACACAACGTGTGTTCTGTACAGAATAAGCCTTTAAATCAGACACACAGCAATTATAATCCCTCCGATTCAAAAACAATAAAAAGTTTATATAAAACGTCATCATGTTGTAAACCAATCAGCTGAGAAGCCGGCGTTTCCCAGCATGCTCTGGGTCCGCCTGGCTCTTGCAGTCGGTGAAAAGCAACTGCGCTGCCTGCGTCTCAGAACTGCGGCCGCCTTGCTCTCGTGAGATTCCCGTTGCCCACGTGTGCATGACGTCAGAGCAAGTCGGGATCAAGTCGGACACAAATCTAACCGGCATGCAACGGGCGCCGATCGCCGGTGATCGATTCTGCGCAGACCTGGCTCATCTCGAACGAGCCTACTGTCTCCAAATTCTAAGAAACAAATGTATTTTTTGCAATGATGAACCAAAATCTGTTACAAATGTATTTGATCATTGCATGCGTCCAATTTTTTTTTGGATTTGAATGACATGAATTGAGTGTAAAAATATAAATTGTTATTTTGAACATGGGAAATATAGCATTTAATTCAAACGTATTGATTATATTTGGTCAATTTTACTTAGGCTTACATGAATGTAAAATATCAAAAGTTATCCCATAATGTCAGTGCTTTTGTATACAGTACTTATAGAGAATAAAGAATAAATAAAACGTAATAGAATAAAAGTTTATTTATCCCTATTTTATGTTTTGTTTCTAGTCATTTTTAAGTATTTATTTAAAGACATTTTTGTTTATCTGTATCCTTATGTTGAGTACATGTCTAACATGTTTTATATTTAAATTTTTGTTTTTTTAAATAAACATTGGAGTAAAAAAAATGACTGAATGTTTTCATTGTAGACATAGCTTTCTGCATAAAATACCTTGTGTAAAATTCTTAAGAGTAACGTGTGAAATGGCTTCATCTAAACTTTAAGCAATATTAAGATGTATTCTGAAATAACTGTATTTACAGTTTATTTTGATAAAACAGATTTAAAAATATATATTTTTTTATAGAAAATGCATTATATAGACCACCTGTCATGTTGTCTCTCTTGGAGGGAAATAAAATAACGCAACAGAATCTAGAGCTTAGTTACTGCTATTCTTGCCTACTATTTTTAATTCCAGAAGAGGGTGCAATATAGTCTATTTTCAGGTATCGTTATACGCCAACATGCCCTGCTGAATATCTATGGTCTGCCGTGCTGACTACCTGAGTGGCCTCATTCTGCAATTTGATATAAATAATAAGGGTCATATGAGGCATAAGACTTGAAAGGAAAATATGTTTTGCATTAAAGAGGTCTGGTGATTAAATAAATGTGTTTTTGCTAAAATAAGGCAAGAAAAACTAATTCATGATCAGGGCTGTGGCAGGGATTTTAGATATACTGAGGTCATGTGAGTCCAAGTTTGTCCACCAAAACAGGATTTCTTATATAGTATTTGTTTAATTATAGCCTATGTTTTATGTATTTCTTATTAACATGAATATGTAGGCCTCACACTCTGATGGGAAAATACTAAATCTTTTTATCTTTTGTTGGCCTAAAAGTAACAATTACAACACCTCAATGTCTAATAAAGGGTATTACCCTGCTTATGAAATGCAAAAATACGCAAATCAAAAATAAAAATACACATTGCCAATATTTAATATAACAGGTACAAATGGTTTAATGTTGTTGTTCCATATTAATTTGAAAGGAACTGAAATATTTACCCTGGCTGCGAGGTGATTGGAAGAAAAGAAAATACTCCCAGGATACCATTTTAAATTAACACAGAAGTGATGCAGGCCTTTTTGACACCAGAATGTAAAAAAGGCCAAGTTTTGTCTGCTTGGGATGCTGCTGTCTTCACAGTGTGTACGGTATGTTACACAAGTGTGGCTCTGAGCCAAGGTAGGCAAGTTCGTAAAGACTCTGGTCTGGAGAGGCGCCATCCAGTATTCAGTTTATACAGCAGGGAGACCAAGGAATGTTCTCTGTTCATTTTCATAGATGAAATTGGAACAGACTACATCAGCAATCCACTGCAGTAAATGATTTTTAAATCAGGAAGTATTTTTTTAACCCTCTTTAAGCTGAAGCAAAGCAAAACATTCAATCTAAACACTGATTCCATTTTAAAAATCTACATTTACAATTGAAAAGTCCTTTAAACAAAGAGAGAGAGAGAGAGAGAGAGAGAGAGAGAGACAGAGAGACAGAGAGACAGAGAGAGAGTGAAATAGGCTACTGCCAAGTCCTTTTTATTATATTCAAATTCATTTAATCCAGAACGTCACGGCCGTAGTTGTGGCTAGACATTGTGGAACATAGATATAAAATGTAACTTCTTGTGTTGTGGACCATTCCAAATCCTTACCATCTTTATATATATATATATATATATATATATATATATATATATTTTATACAATTAACACATTGTAACCTACGTAACTGAACCTTTCCCCAAATTGAACATAGAGCAGTAATAATAATAATAATAATAATAATAATAATAATAACTATATATATACAGTATATATATATACATTTTATATATATATAATAACTTCAAAACGAATAAATAGCTAAACATAAATTAAAAAGACATAGACTTACAATGAACAATAAAATTAAGTAAATAAATTTATAAAATAAGAATAATACACATTGAACATAGTACAGCACACATTTATCACAATAGATTAGTCATTTTCACTGTAACTTCACATTTCCAATTCCTCTTCAATATCACCACTTTTAACAAATTACAAAACAAATATGTGTCACAGACTCAGAAGCTATCTTCTTAAATATATATGTGAGTTTCTCAACAGTCAAACTTCAAAAATGTAACCATTCTTAATTTTGTGCCCAAACACGGCGTTTTGTATTAAAATGTACAACCATGTCTGCTCGTATGCTTTTCTGTGTCTTATTGCACCTGATGCACCCCGTTGAATGCCTTTAGCACTCAACATATTCTTCCACATCCTTACACACAGTGCCTTCAAATCCAACACATCGTTGTGAGAGCTTGTTTGAAATCCTCAGCACTGGTTTTATCATTTGGACAAAAAGACTGAAATGGGCATGGTTTTTTTGTTGCCTTAGGGAAATGTAGTTTCCCCTCAATAAAAGCCAGCGCCAGTTTAACTCTTCAATTAGAAAAAGCACTAAAGACAGTTTACAGAATGTAGTCTCAGTCATTCTGTCATCAGAATGAATGCAATGTATGTTTTGTCTGTCCTCACATCTGTATTCAGCAGTTATGCATTTTACAGCTGCTGAACCAACAGGTTGGCTGAACTTTACGTGACCTTGATGTGCATGAAAGTGTGTACTTACACAATGTGCTACCACCACCAAGAAAACAAATTATTTGGACAAACATTAATCCAAATTTGAATCCAGGAATGCAACAAGACATGGGTGGATCATTCATCTACCATCTATGACAGAATGACCACGATTTATGATTTATGCCCTCAGCTGTAGCCAAAACACCAGCCTTAAGCAATTTTAAATCAATACAATTCATGACAGGGTACATGTGTTGCTCAAACAAAAAGACCAATTTGCTTGTCAGGAAGTAGAAAACAATATTGAAATTTTTTTATAGTTATCTTTTTTGTTCCTTTCTCATAGATATAAAAATATAATAATGAATTAATTTTATTAATCACTTTCAAGCATTAAGCACAAAGTGCATTTCAGATTAAAAGATTTACAGGATATGACATCGGAATCAAAAACCTATGTAAAAACCTCTTCCCCCAATGACACACAAACGTTAAATAAATAAATCAGAAAAGTGAAAAGTGCAAGATAGAAAGTCTTATAACAGATTCATGCAACTTAAAACACTAAAATGATAATACAAATCATGCATAATTTAAATAGATAAAATAAAACCATTAAAAAGTAGCAAAAAGAGGAAATATGCAGGGTTGCAAGAATATAAGAGAAGACACAGTTAAGTGTATGCCATCTTGTAAAAATAAGCTTTAAGGCTGCAGTGGAGTCAGCTGATCTCACACTGACAGAAAGGCTGTTCCAAAGCCTAGGGGCCATAACCAAAAAAGCACACACGTCACCCTTAGTTTTCAGTCTGGTTGGTGAGCCTGGCTGGGTTATAAGGGGTTAAAAGCTCTTTCATGTAATCTGGAGCCAGACCATGGGTGGCCTTGTATGTAATTAATAACATTTTAAAATGTATTCTAACCTCCAAGACTTAGTTAATAATGTGGCTGCTGAGTTTGTGACAAGTTGCAATTGTGAGACTGAGTGGGAGTTTAAACAGGTAAAAAGTAATAAGCAGCTCTAAATTAAACCATTACAATAAACAGCATATTTAAGGAAATGTTTAGTATCACAACACACAATTCTGTTATAGATCAATATCCAATATAATAGAGAAAAGGAGGAGCTCCATGTTCTTTAGCCTCCCATCAATGTGATGGAGTGAGAACACTTGACAGATTATGTGAAATTTTCCGCTATTGCCTTTTTTCTTTGGCCCTAGTCCTGAAGCATGGCGGGTAGCGCTGGTTTTATTTCTGTCTAACTGTACGGAGAACCAACCTTTGAAGTCACAAAATTCATCTTTCAGGAAAATATTTATTCAGCTAATCAATCACCGTTTGTGAGGGACTAACAGCTCAGGCGTTGAAGGGAGTGTGGCGTTAACAGTTAGCACTAGAACGCCTGGGTTTGATAAGGTTATCATAGAAGTTGGCATAATTGATACTTTATCCTGTGTGTCTTACAGACTTTACATATTTAGCTAAAGAGGTTAATTCAAAAATAAAATAACTGATGAGGTGTCTATTGTTTTTGAAACTGACTGGCATTCTTTCAAAGTGATTATTAGGGTACTATAAAAAGCAGCAAAAGGAGAGATGTTTTAATTTTAAAATAGGAAATAAACTGTTCTTAAAAAAACTTTAGATTTGCTGAATTATCGTTTATACTAGGAATATCTATTAGGTTCAATTTCTCTAATACAAATCTTGCATAAGAATGTGGGGAAAAACACAATAAACTGTGTTAAAAAGGGATTTCTTGAATGGAAAACAGTGACAATCTAACAAGCTTACAACAGTAACACATTTATTGTGTGTTGTAAAACCACAGCACACAATATCATAAATCATCATAAACAATATAATTAAGCTACTTTGTTACTGTTGCTTAGCAAGGCTCTAATAATCTTTAGCAGGAATTATAAACATTTGCTTTAAAAAACTTTTGCCCACCCCCACATCCCCCATCCAACATATTGACAAATACCAGATGCAAAGGATTTCAGTGGGTAAAGGTACACACATTTTTTTTTTTTTACACAATACACAGTGAAATGGGAATAGTTAGAATAGGGTCATAGTGACTGCTGCATCTTCACAAGTTAGTGTGTTGAAGCGCCCTCTAACTATTCATGTGAATGTGCACATTTGTGTGTGTGAGCATAGTATTTCAGCCTGGCTCATTTGCAGAGTCTCTGCTTTGAATCAAAACTGGAACACCAGCTAGATGATGGAGCGCAGCCGGCCTGACTAAACAAAAAGAGAAAAATTGACGAAGCTTACATTTCTGCTGAGAGTACCTCATGGCTTAACTGATGATAGTCATTGTTGTGTCATGAGCTATTTCACTAAGTTCTTCTGTACAGAGACAGGGGTCACTGTTGCAACAAAGGTTTGATAATGCAGAAACACCTTAAGGCTCTGACACACCAACCCAACGGCCAACCAGAAAAGGCAGTCAGACTGATCAGTTGGCTCCCCAAGGTCCAAAAAGTGCCTTGGAACACACTGAAGCGACGCCAACATGATCATACGTTCTGCGAGAGTGCAGATGTTAGTTGCGCATGCTCAGATTTAAACGGTTTACGACATAACTGTCATACTGAAATTTGTGAAATCCATTAAATAATAAACTTTACAATTACAAACAATAACAGAAGATGGGAATCATTTCAAAGATGTTATCTATTGCTATCTATCTATGATTGATTGGATGCTAACGTTAGCTCAAACCGCCATTCAACTGACAACCTTTGTTGTGTTTGATTGCTAGCTTGTAGCTAAGCTACCAGTCCGACCTCGCCAGACTGTCAGGGCCTTTAGAGCTTCATTTTAGGGCCAGGCGGTCTTCTTTCTGCCTAAAATTCCATGCTCACTCCACTCTCAATGAGAAGAAACAGCAGGATGCTTTCTTTAGCAGCACTTTACTGTTTTCAAATCTTTGTAAGCTCCATAACAACACTTCCTGGTTTCTCCCTCACTAGCTAAAGTTACCAATCAGACGCTAGCAGAACTTAAGACTGTGGTAAAGGTGAAAAAAAAAAAACACACAGGTAGTTTCTGTTGTAATCATAACTGCTGATGTAAATAATTAAACATGTACATATGTAAATAATAACTGTGTAAATGTATATTTTCAGTAAGTTAACTAATTAATATATAAATGTATTGTACTGTAAATACACAACACAAGGGGAATGTCTGTACAAAATGTCATGGCAGTCTATCCAGTGGTCATCAAGACATCTCGCTAGAGGCCTAACCCAAAAATGTCTACCGCAATGTGGCACTACAAGAAAAGTCAGATTCAGGGAATCATCAAAGACAGGATTCATCCAGAGAGAATGATGTTTTTCAGGGCAAACCATTGTATAGTTTAGATATTTCAGTTTGGAGGTTAAAACTGAAATTATGGTAAATAGTATCTTGTAATAGTCAAGATATCCCAGACTAAAACGTGCAAGTCTCTAAATGTAAGCTCTGGAAATACTAAGGTTATTACTTATGTATAATGCCACATTCTCCCATCTCAAAGCACTGAAGAGCGCAACACACTCTTGCCAGGAGCTCCTGTCTTCAGATAGCACCCACACCTCATTTATAGTTTGTATAATAGAGATACTATTTCCAGTTTCAAGAAGGGATTAGACAGATTTAAAATTACAAAGAGGCAAAAGAAGGAATGATGAGAAGTAAGAACCACGAATCATGAAACAAATGAAAACCATTCCTGGAAAAACCCAGCTGGAGATGAAGTGATGGAATATGTTGTTTTTCAACAGAATATGTTTCACAAATGCACAATATCCACTGTGTTTATTTTCACTAAACCTTAATCTTCCACTTATTTAGTTCACGGCTTGTCCTGGCCACAAATTTCACACCACATAAATCATAGTATAATCTGTTGGCAAGGACCTTTGAGAGGCGTTCTCCGAGCCCTCTAAAGAACGGTGTTTATGAGTGCTAATCTGTGGCATGTAAACCACCATTTTGGGTTGAGATAAGCCACAATAAGGTGAAAATGTATTTTAATGTGTATTTGGTGCAGGCTGCACACTCGCTGAACTTGGCTCACAGGTAAGTTTCCACTTGTATAATCAGTGACCTTCGGTTCAGAGATTCAGAGTTGCAATGTCAATGTAAAGCGAAAATATTTACTAATTTCACTTGGAAACTCAACATAGAAAATAATCGGAATACATTTACATTTTTATAACGTTTCTCACATGGTGGAAATCTATGCATAATGACTTCATAATCATTGACACGCAACTGTGAGCTACCTTTGATGTTGAAACATAAACTGCCAGGCCTCCAGGTGAAGGTAATAACTTAATGTGGTTTATGGAAATATGGGGTTTTACAAGAAGTTGTTTGGTTATCTGAAACAATTTTTTAACTTTTGGTTAGTATTTTGCCTGATAAGATTTATATCTTTTGAGAAACATGTGGTAACTATTACAGGGAAATAGGCCTGAAAGGTATAAATAACCACAATTTGAAGGGATTTTAATGGAACAACGTTAAGGGCCTCTATAACAGCAAACGCATGACTGACTTACCAGAGACAAGCTTGTGTCTTACAGTTTCCATAGCAACAGAGCATCAACGAAGAGGTCTCCCACATGTTTAAAGACAGACCAGTGAAGTGAAAACAATCTTGTGGCCTGAAATGTCAAATAAAATGCACTAAGAAGGGCAAGAATACAAGTTATCCAATTGGGTTCGATGGAACAATCAAACAGTTATCCTCTGATAAGAAATATGCGTGTCAAGCATTTCTCAAAAATGTAATACTAATCTTAAGTGAAATGCAAAAATGCTCCCCCGCCCGCAATCTTCACGTATACCTAACCTGTTTGGTTGCAGCTTGAGCACTTGCTCTGGCCGCTCTTTACACTATGCATCTGGTCCGCAGCACCAGCTTCACCTTGCCAAGGCAGGGTGTTCGTGCAACCACGGTTTGGACCTCTACCACACTTTAAGTGTCAGTAACTAGACCGTGGTTTGGCCAACTTGAAGGGTCAACTAATAATAAGTGTTGCATGGCAAGTTTCAGGTGGGCTGTGTGCCATATGCTTCTCGCCAACAATCTTCTCAACTTGAATTGAAATAGTGTTCACCGGAGGTGGGCACCACCACCCCTCTCTGCATGTTTTTCTGTGCCCCACCAAGGCAGCTTGTCTCTAATGTTTATCTACTGCCCTTTCAATTAGATAGGGACAACAGAGAAGCCTATTTGGACAGAGGTCTGTGTCACCTCAAGGCTATGGTTGCCACTGCTGAGGTCATGGCATGAAAGGAAAATGGAGCAGTACTGTTTCCCCTGAGCACTCTAAAACACAAGTGATTACACTGACTGATCTGTCCAAGGGACCCTGGTTGATGAAGATCAAAGGCAGCCCGGAGACCACCTGGAACGTCTCTTGGCAGTAGACTTGGTCTGTAGAGGGATGAGAGGCTATGGGAAAAGGCGCAGAAGCTCTGTGCCTCGTTCCCATCTTGATCTTCGTGAGAACACAGGCTCTTTGACTGAGGAACCTCCTTTGCTTCCAATGTGATTTTCTTCCTGAGCATTAAGTGTCACATTCAAATGTAATATATCCTTGGCTTTACTTTGGTACAATCAAAGTAGAGAAGGACTAAAAGGTGGTGGTAACATCCTGGTAGGTCTTCCTGGACCCCCATAAAAGCTAGATAAATGAGTTAGGACCAGGCCCAGAAATGGCAAAAGAAAGACAGAGAAACTGCACCCACATATCAAAACAGTGTTGTCTAATGTCTACTGTCATATTTATAATAATATTACAAAACTATAGTTCACGCTTTATACTCATATTTAATTTCTTTTTAAATTTCCCACATTAAGCAACACATTTAGTACATAATCCTGGCACATATAACAATATCACAAATTTACACACAATTTAGTTGCATTTCAGAAAGAATAATTTCAACAGCACTCAACAGCAAAAGTAATTTCATCTAAGTGCATTAAGAGCTGTTTAAGTGAAGAAATGTGGAAAAATACTGCAAGTCACTGAGGGACGTAACAAGAGTAAGTAAAATATTGGACCTTTTAGCTCCTAAATTCCTATCTATGGGCCAGTAATGTGGTTTGGCGAACACGTTACCCCTAATTCTACTCTATGACAAACATACCCAAATGTGTACTCAATGCAAGAGAAAAGGCAGGATACATTTAGTACTGAATCGCAGGGTGGATACAAAAATTGTTCTTTGCAGTCTGAAACTATGTCTACAAGCAAATTGATTCTGCACGCATACAGGCAATATTTAGTACATATGGCAGTGGTATACATAGTCTTTACTTGACCATACAAAATCCATTCTGGGTGCTTTATTAAGGCCATACCAAACTGTTAAACAATACATTAATTACATAATTTGATTTTATGCTTTCTTGGTCTGTTGCTATGCATGGCATGCAGTACAATTGTGCTCTGCATTTTCTAAGCAAAGACACTAAAAGTCTAATCTATAAATGTTACTTGTCTACAGAAACTCTAAAAATAGTATTTGTCAGACCTAATGGTTTTGTTTCTTTCTGTTTCCATTGCATTCAGCAACGATTCTGTGGTAGAACGTTTGTGTTACTGAACCCCAGTGGATGTAAATGCTTAATATCCTCACGAGTTATGAATGGAAACAGAGGGGTGTTTGTTTCCACCAGCTAAGGTTTTATCTGTGTCTCCACGTTAATACTAGATACCATTACAATACCATTTATCCATGGCAAACAAGACAGTGTCCCTATGGTTCAAATGTTACCTTTAAAGGACACAGCAACTTAGAGCATCATTATTAGCCTTTTGCATAGCTCTCAGACATGTTTACCAAAGAGCTGTCTTGGTCCTGCTAACCATGATGCTGTTGTTCTGGCTTCAAATGTGATCATAACAAACAAAAGCTAATCCAGCCTCTTCTTGAGGTGGCCTCTAGCTCACCCAGTAAGAGCGCGCGCCCCATGTAGGCTGAGTCCTCTGCAGCGACCTGGGTTCAAATCTGACCTGTGGCCCCTTTTTTGCGTGTCACCCCTTCTCTTTCTCTCCCCCTTTCCTGTATATCCACTGTCACTATCAAATAAAGGGAAAAGCCCCAAAAAATAATCTTAAAAAAAAAAAGTGCCTCTTCTTTTTTCTGGGATTTGACAGAGGTGACCCTCTCTAGTGGCTCTTCTTTTGGCTGATTAAATAAATTAAGATTAATTGGGAGAAGAGCGATTTATTTCTCCTCCAGCACCACAGAAGTACTCAGTACTCTTTGACCTCCTCTCTGTCTACTTGGCTAAATGTCTAATAAGCAGGTACCACTTTATGGGAGGTTGGATTACAATTAGAAGACCAAATTTAGACTGAATAAAAAGTCTAAAAGATAAAAAGACCATGAGGCATGTAAATAAGCAGTGTCTTCTATGCATACGGTAAAGTTGTTTCAAAGAAAAAGACAAATGAGTTTGCTGTTTGGAACAATGAACAATTCATGGCATTGCATGCTGGGTAAGGACATGCTGACCAAGCTTTCTGAGTAGAGAGATAATTTAGTACACTGCATTATGAAAGTCAACCAGGACTAAATATAGTCAAAAGACTCATCGTTGTAAATAAATAAATACAAATTTACTTTGCTGCAGTGGAATCTGACTGTATGAGTGGCACTAGAGCTGCAGGGCTTGCTTGAGTATATTTTCCAGTCCAAACTTCAGAGACCAGATTTTCACAGTATAAATCAGGAATGACATGCAATCTCAAATTATTTGTTTTTTACCAAGATAAAAAAAAACTTACATTTAGAAGTGTTCGATAATTGATCTTGTTTTATGAGTGAATTTCTTGGTGTTAAACTTTACACTATAATCTTAAATCAAGAAAGCTCTTCAAGTGAAATTATATTGTTGCATGGATAGATAATTTCACTTGTTTTGAGTACCTTTTCCCTCAGATTTAGTGTTTTTATCTTATTTTTAGACATTCCATTTTTGCATGCTTGGCTGGAGCGTAGAGTATTGTCCACAAATATGCAAAAACAATGATTTTATGCAGCCAAGGCATCCATACCTGAGGCCAGAAAGAATATTTGGCACCCATACAAATTAGCAAGACAGTCTTTTAAGAGAAGGCCTTACATATGGCGAAACATTTTCAGTTGAATGTGAATGAAATTATTTAGTCACCATATTGAACTCCTTATAACAGTGGTCTAAAATTGTTCTGCAAATAAGCAATTAGACTGCCAGCACCCTGCCATGAGCTATATGAGATCTGAAATATTGGCTTCAACAGGAGAGTTTGAATAAAGAGCCAACCTGTGTCTGTCTCCAGGAGGAACTAAACCTGAGTCTGAAGGAATGTTCCAGACCATAGAGAGTTTCTGTGGTTCAGATCAGAACCCAGAAGTGCAGACTATTGTGAAGGGATTATTAGTTCCCATGTAGTCCTTATGCCCTGTAACCCCCCTTTTCCTTCTCAGCACTCGTCTTTGTGTCTGACTCTACTCCCTGGGTCCATTGAGCTGAGAAAATTAGGTTTTGCTCTTAAAAGATTCATGTCCACTAACTACATGACTCAGCTTGTGTTGGTTTGATGTGTCGGTAGGATGTTTAAAAAAAATAACAAACGAAACCTATTTCCATGATGTTGGCCTGCAGATGCTTGTTAGTGCCATATTTCTCAAGAACACTTTTGACCTAAGTTCTTTTACTGCTTTGCCCTTCCTGAACCTTAAGAGAAAAGAACAATTTGCCATTGGCTGCAGTTTTGGCACAGAGGGATCCCCGGCCAACCACAACACTCTCTCCACGGTGGGCCTGAGGACCTGTAAATTAGACAAGCTCCCCCAAATCCCGTTTTTTTTTGATGAATTGACTGAAGAGTCTAATGGTATTTTCTAACTGGGCAGGCAAAAACGGTGTATTTGGCATCACAGTGACTGTCTCGCTGTGCAGGGTCCCATAAATTTTGCGTTAAGTTTTGGTTTTACTGAGGTCGATCTGCCTTTCCCCTCACTCTGTCTGTTTGGAGGATGAGGAGAGATGAAGACACTCAGCTCGCTCCTGTGTTGTTTTGAACTGGGGTAATGTTGCATTGAATCTTTCCCAAATCCTGGGCCTGGTAGCCTATTTATGAGCCATTTTCATGCCTCACCTACTTTTAAAAACATTCCATCATTTGTGCATCATTAAGTTTGGTGTAGATGGATGTAAGATTCCTTAGATCACTCTTTCCAGTCTCCAAATCTTGGATGCAATTTTGACACGTTTGTGACTGCATTTCTTCTTTGTGGTCATACAGCACGTACAGAACATAAGACCAACAAAAAACTTATCGTATCTGTTCAATATAGCTGTCCATCTACTGCGTTTACATTTTATGAATACTAGTCTATATCCTTCACGTTCCACTTCCAGGATTGCTTCGGTGCTACATGAAATTCCACTTTCTTTGTGTTGAAATTTTAAATCCGGTCGATTTTTAAGGGCTATTGTTAACTGCTCCTCAGATCTCTGCATGGTAAATTGGACATGGACAACTAGCTAGAGTCTCTGTCTAATCTGAGTTTTCTCGCGCACGACTATTTTGCAGCGGCTCTGTCCGGAGTTTAGCACCGCCCATGATGATTGTGATTGGTTTTAAGAAATGCCATTAAACCAGATCACGTTTTCCTCCCATCCCCGAATGCTATGTTGAGTATCCAGACCCTCCTTCAGCACGCTTTGGAGGAGGAAAAGCGAGACTGTGGGAATACCAGGACAAAGATGATGGCCTTTTTTCAGGAAAAGTAGAAGGTTGTTTTGACTCCATCCCTCCCAGGGGTGGTGGGACATGTTCTAATGTCTCAGTGTATTGTTTGTAAATTTTTGTATCTGAATATACTGTATATTTAAAAAAACATTTATCCCAACTAAAAAGGAAAAGTAGAAGGTTGTAAGGCTTTTTAGTCATACGAATATTCCATACTCTACCCATAATAGTACACCAGCTTTATAAAGAGGCTTTAAAACCTAAAATACATTACATGGACAAATTTGTACTATTTCCTAATGTGCTGCGTCAAACCCTGAAGCCACCAAACTATATGTCAGGCTTTCTCATGCAATTTAGGATATAACAGATTGCCCAAAGTTTTACCATAGTTTGACCTGAGGACATACTAAAACTCAAAGACAGACGTCATGATGTTAACATTATGCAGTTGCTTACAAGTTAAATTATATTTTTAAGCATAAACTTTGGGGTTTTAGTATTATGATTACAGCACCTAAGGGGATTAAAATGACCATATTGTTGGTTTATTTAAGCCCATTCTAACAAATGACGAACACCTATATTAAAAAGCCAAAATAACTTTCTTTCAGGCTCTGGTTTTAATTCAGTACAGTCAGTACAATGTGAAAAGAAATTCAATATCTGTAATAAATCACAGACAACATTGTGATTTGTCACTTTATT
Organism: Percina caprodes; assembly: GCA_013375575.1. Classification (NCBI taxonomy): domain Eukaryota; kingdom Metazoa; phylum Chordata; class Actinopteri; order Perciformes; family Percidae; genus Percina; species Percina caprodes. Next base: position 1,699,548 of record JABXJD010000014.1, read on the forward strand.
TTTTGTGGAGGTATACACTGGTTTTAGTTTTGCAATGTTTTACATTATGTGTGTGTTAAGGGATAGCTGGGCTGGGGGGAAATAAAACGAAAGACTCTGTGAGAATCTGATGTGTATTGATTGATTGTTAACCTTTTGCCTTTCTCAAAAAAGTGTATCAAAAGAAATTTGTGAATTTATCAAAGTATGACAGCTAATCACATTTTTATCTTGTAGTAAAACTCACAAACATATATTAAGCCTTATTAATATCAGAACAAACTGGTTATGATTGAAAAACATTTTCCTGTGAGTGAGGACATTCCCTCATTTTTGTGACCAATAGGTCCTCTGCAACATTTTTGATCATCCCACCATTAATTTGTTCCCCAGACCTTTTGAAACAGAATGTTTTTTAGCCCTGCATTGAATAAGCCTGGATGTTTTCTGTAATTGATCAAGATAAAGCATGTCTGCATTCATTGTGACAGTGATTGGCCAATGCGGCAGAGTCAGTGGTTAGTGGATTGCTGTAGGGATCATTTTCCCTTCATTTTTGTGATGTGAAAACATTGGACATGACTCCCCTCCTATAACTTTGCCTTTGCATGTGTGTTCTTTTGTGTGTTTAATACAGCTGATCTAAAATGGAGAGATAAATAAAGGGGTGAAGCTGTTTTATATGAGCGTAAAAATTGATGTGTGTGTGTGTGTGTGTGTATGTGTATGTGTATGTGTATGTGTGTGTGTGTGTGTGTGTGTGTGTGTGTGTGTGTGTGTGTGTGTGTGTGTGTAAAGGGAGGAGTGTCTTTGCCCCTGCTTCCTTACTTCCCTTCCCACTTTAACCACATCTGGAAGGGATCAGCTGGAAGGGCTGGAGACCGTGAAAAATTAAGAAGCACTTAAAACAGAGCAAAATATTTAAATTGAGCGAGCAGATAGGATGTGTGAACTACACCTCCTTGCACTGCAGGAATGTGAAACTGGAGAATCTGTGGAACATGCATCCCTTGTTTCCTCTCTCTCCACTCCTTGTGCTCCTTTATGGTTTTGTTCTAATACGCAGTTACGATGTTATATCCTTTTTAAAAGGGTCATAAAATGATGAATACCTTTTACCCCAGCCTTCCTTGTTTCCATATGTGAAGTGTCAAGTTTATGTTGAAATCCTATCCAATAAAATATAAATAAAGATTTTTGGATGGACATGCCAGTACGACCCATTATTTAAAGCTTTTAGGTTTCCACACGATATAGCAGCGACAAAAAAACAATGGCACTTTCTTTACAATTCTTCAAAGAAATCCTTTGATTATATCAGAGGAAATTTTTCCTTTACACTGAGTTTCGTATTATATTATAGTCATAAGATGGAAAATATAAATATGACAAGCTGATCAATGTCAAAATCACACACATACTATCCTTTAGTGCTCCTTTGTATCCTGATTGGGGATCCTGATTATGACAAAGATTAGATTTGAGGTAAAGAGGCAAAAAAGAAAATGTTCATTCCACCTCATACCTTTATTCCCCAACCAAGCACAGCCATTTCAAGGTTGTTTTTCCCCACATTGGAAATCATAAATAGACAACTATTTAAAAAGGAAATTGAAACTTAACAGCTTTACAAACCATAATGCTGACGACCCAACAGATAACATCAGTCCACAATGTATGCTAAAAGAAGCACAGGGTCAAAGTTCTACATATGTGACATGTAAGATGCTTTTGCAGTCTATCAAGCCTACAATCCAGAATATTGAATGCAGAGGCGGACTTACCATTAGACAAAGGTAGGCAATTGCCTTAGGCCCCAAGCTACCAAGGGCCCCGTAAAACGCCTCATAAACTTATGGTTACAATTTGTTGTCTTACTTTTCACCAATTAATTATATTGCTAAACATTGATACGCTAAAGTGCTATCCGATTGTTTAATTCATGATGAGATACTCCCCCCAGTCCCCACTACATTGGACTATTCCATTATCCTACTGCACATCTGTGTGTGTGTTTGGAAACAAACGGCTCAGCATGCTGGAAGATGGAGGCTACAGACGGTTGAAAAATGAAGCGAAGCCACCGAAGTGGTTCTGAAAAAAGGAAGAAGCGGGAAGAAAGCAGAACGTTTTTAGCAAAGGTAACAACCTTTTCACAACGGCTACTGACAACACTAACATTAACGTTACTAAAGAGCAGCAAGAAGCTGGTGCTTGCGCTAGCAATGCTAACACTGAGGAGCTACCCAGCTACCCACTGGCAGTGTCAGCCCAGCTTGCGCTAGCAATGCTAACACTGATGAAGAGGAGTGTCAGCCCAGGTTGCGCCAGCAATGCTAACACTGATGAAGAGTAGTATCAGCCCAGGTTGCTCTAGCAATGCCATGATGATAAATATGGCAATGACGAAGATGGTGACACACATAATACTCAGCAACTAGACCCCGTGAGTAGCAGTCACCCTAATCAATGTGTTATGATTGAAGATGATCCAGCACTCTGGCCAAAACAGCTGTCAGACAGAGAGCACGTCTTTCTCAGATAAATAAGGACTGAAAAGGGGGAGAACAAGGGTTGTGGAGGGCCCCATGCCTGTGTTTGCCTTAGGCCTCAAAATGACTAAATCCGCCCCTGATTGAATGTTGTCTTTAGCAAAAACAAAATAGGGGTTTCATTTGAGACAGCTGGGATGAATTTTGAAGAAACTGAGATCCTAATTTTTGTTGTTCTTTTGTGTGCAAATCTGGGGATCCATTAATGTCCCAGTCTCTTTGTGTTTTGCTCAGTATCTGTATTGTATACCATATTGTAACCATTGTATATCCTGCACTTGCTACTATTGCACTTCTGGTTAGACCTAAACTGCATTTTGTTGCCTTGTACCTGTACCTGTGTGATGACAATAAAGTTGAATCTAATCTAATCTAATCTATTGATTGTATCTATTCAGTCATATCTTCAAAACAACCAATTTGATATAAAATCATTTCTGTAACCACTACATATAATCTGTACATCATAATCAATATGTGGAAAATATTCTGAGGTTGTCATGCAGGGTTGCATGTAGTCATGACCATCTCTCTGGTGGTTTGCAATGGCTTTAATTTTAATCAGATATAATGAGAAGTTTGAGCGAAAGCTGACAATAAGGTATTTGTCTAAGGCAGCAAGAACCAATCTCTAAAGCATTCAACAGAAGTTGTGCAACTGAATTTGCAGCCGCAGCGATGGCATCCTTCCTGCGTACCTCTCCCAAACTTTCATCTCAAACACACAAGATTTGATTTAAGGAATTTCCAGTCTGTGCCATATCTTTTGCTACACAACTGATCGTTTGGTTCCTCCACAAATCTTCACTGGCACCCTCACTTTGTTTTCCTAAGTAATCAGTTATTTGATCCACCATAGGGTCTATCGCCTACTGCAGCATTTGAGCTCAATTATTGGGCTGTGAGCAATTTGTAGACAGTTTAACTGACTTCCAAGCCCTTTGGGGAAACCGAATCCCGTCCGATGTTTGCCTCTTTTCTCTTCCTTCCTCGTACTCAAACGCACATACAAATCAAATCAAAGTCATTCTTTGCAGGTCAATTAGGAGTTGTTAGGACAAATGTGGTGTGTTTATTTGGGCCATTGGGGGTGCATATGTTGGCAGTAGATGTGTGATCAGTCCTGATTTCTTAGCAGTAGGGGGTCATATGGGGTTTTGAATCATGGTGTTTACTGCAGAATGACATACTAAATCACTAGCACATTCAGATTTCCAACATGCAGCTCCTCTTATGTTTTACTTATTCAGATGGGAAACAAGTCCCATTACTGTCTTCTGCTACCAAACAAATTTTGAGTGGGAGACACACATGCATATTCAAAGAATGAATCTGCATCATATGGATGATTTATTTTTTCCCAAAACACACACATGCATGTGCACGCACGCATACACACACACACATTGAAATGTAGTTGCTGCCATCTGGAGCACTGGATCCATCTGCTTTATAATGATTGTCTTCTTATATATACTTACATATATATATATATGAAATAACCTTACTCAGTCATTACTCAAGCTCTAAACATGCAGTTATTCTTTTTAATAATGCACAGAGAAGCTCTAGATGTTAAGTGTCTGGTCTGATGGAACTGGCTCTCAAAACACTTTACACTACAGATGCAGAATATACACTGTGAACACAAATGTCTGTTTCACTTGTCTGACACCTGTTCAGCAAAGAGAAGGCACAAGTCAACAGCTCTAAAGAGGGCAAGCCATGTAAAATAAAAAACAGAAAAGAACACGCTTCTCCTTCCATTGCAGGAGGAGACACTACTACCACTCTTGGGGATCTGTTCTTGTTTAACAGTTGGCGAGAAAATCCTGTAAACGGGCTATTACAACCATGTTTTCTGTAATGGTGTCATTTTAGATCTTCAGAAAGGTGTTTTATTTTACTTTTATGAACAGATAAACAGTATCTATAGATCTTGGTAAAAAATTTAAAAAGATAATATACACAATTTTTACTAACTGGAAAATGTACTCCATAATAACTATGCAGGTTGCAGGTATAGACTACTACAAAAGCAAAGCCTGTATTGTGACTCCACATGTTTCTCCTGTGAATGTGTTGAAAGGTATATTTATTGAACTAAGGCTAAAAGAGTTGTTTCAGATGGTTCCGATTCATCAGCCAGATTGGACATCTGTTCCTGGCTCAACCAAGAAAAAGGACTTAACTTACAAAAATGTGTTTATTTTGGAGTGTGTTTTTAATGGCCTTTCCAATCCTAACAAGTTGTCAAGTATATGCAACGGGCAGGTAAATTGCATAGTCCGGCTTCAGACATGCTCAAAGATGTGATCGCCATCTCAGGCATTGAATGAGAAACACATTTTCACTCTGATTGCAAACTGAGATAAAAGACATTCTATTGCATATTAGAGGTCCTAAAATGTGTAGTCTCACCACAGTTTGAAAACCTTTTAACACTGAGTGACAGTATACTTAGTGCATTATGTTCATAGAAAATGCATAGGGCGGGGAATGGGGGGTTATATTTGCAATAATCTATGGTATATTAAGAGTGCTGTGCTGCTTTAACAGACGTTTGTACTATTTGGTATAAACACATTAAACTGTGTAATTTTGAGAAACATTTTTGAAGTTTGGCACAACAAAACAGGACTGCAAAATGCTACCGATCTTAAACCCACTCAAAACATCTGAAACTATGAATCTGAACTATGCTGGAATGGCACATGCTATTTATTTTCCATGTTTGAACATATCAGCATGATATCATGATGATCAGTGGGCACAGAAAACAAAGGAATAGACATTACCCAACAATAGAGGAGCAATTTTACACACATTTAGGTTTATAACCTGTATATGAGAAAAGAAATTGGGAGAGTCACAGCTTCCCACAAGTGCAAAGAGCTTTTCTCCATTGGCAGGGTCGTTTCTACATCACTATTATTCATTCCTTATCATTACATTATCAACAATGTGTGAATATGGGAAGTGTTTCCTATGATTAACAGTTCAGTTCAGAAATTAAGAAATATTATACTGTTTCCTTCTGCCCAAAACCTGGACATACAGTACAAGGACATCATAAAGGTTGCATTTTTTTCATGTAGATGCTTTATCAGTCAGATGAAAAATTATGAAATTGACATTTTCTATGTGAGGAAATAAGGGTAGTTGGAGGCCATGTCTGCAAGTCATATTGAAAAAAGAACAAAGCTTTAACCAAACTTTCAATTCGGACGCTGACAGCTACAGACTTGCATGTGGACAGCAGACGTGGACGCGCTATTGGGGGTCTGTGTACCCGTTCAAAACATGTGCACAAGAGATCGAGATGGCAAGCTTACGAGAGCAAAAATAAGGGCTCCTTTGTTTTTTTGTATTCGGCTGAACAAGAAAAAGTTGTAAAAAGAAAAAAGGTATGTGTGACCGCTTAACACAAATAGGAGCAAGTAATGGAGAATAAAGTACATATATACAGTACATAAAACAGGCATCCATTTTGCCTTTATGGTGCATAGACAGCTTGTGTGCGCAGAGTGCATAGTTGGACTTTATTAATCCCAAACTAGGAAATTACTCTGTTACAGCAGCATGTTACAAGGATATACACACTCACTCAAACACATACAGAAAATACAAGAAATATACTAGAAATAATAAATAAGATAAATAACCAAAATTAGATAACAAAAGATCAAAATAAAAATACACAAACACCTACTGAAAAAATACTTGTACATGTATATACAAGTGTAGAATAAAACTGACAACCTACATACATACTATATTATATATATATATATATATATATATATATATGTTTAGCAGGTATAATATTTACCATTATCACAAACTTAGTTTAGCATGTTAGCATGCTAACATTTGAAAATAGACACTAAACACCAAGTACAGCTGAGGCTGATGGGAATGTCACTTGTTACATGGCAATGGTTGTTGAGATATTTCACTTAACGCTATAGTGCATAGTCTTTGTCTCCCCCATGAGGAATTCTAAGTAAAGACAACAACACTGTTGTTGCATCCACATGATACAAGCCTTCTGTGATCACGCACCACCCCCACCCCCACCCCCATCTTCCATGCAGTTGCTTGTAACCAAAGAAGACACTGAGAATTAAAAAAACATGATGGACTCATTAGAAAAGGGAATTCTCATCACTTGAGTTTCTGTGCGTGAAAGTAGCCTGACAACACCATTTCTAAACACAGCCATGCTGAGTAATACAAAGAGTTGTGTGGAGCTGATAGTACTATCAGTGTGGAGCTGATAGTAACTAATTTGGCTTGAATGTAATGGACCATCATTCATTTAAAAGATGTATGCACTAAAGCTTCAAAACCAAAAATGTCAATGGTGGCACAATAGAAAACGTTTAGGGGGGATCCCCAAAGCCAGAGGATTACTGAAATTCACAAATGTCTGTACACCATTTGGTGCCTATCTTGTAGTAAATCATGATATTTTGCTGGAAGTGTAAACCTTGCCTTACTGGTGGAGGTAAATGAAAAGTCAGTGGATTATGAAAGTCGCTAGGATTCTTTCAGGATATTTTAAGGATCCTGAATGTCTCTACAAAAGTTAATGATAATCCATCAAATATTTGTTAAGATATTCCAGTCTGGAGCAAAGTGGTGGACCGACTGATCAACATCCTTAGAGCCAGGCTCTATAATAAAACATAATAAATAATACATTTTCCACAGTACATTATTCTGTACACTTTAGAAATAACGAGTAAAATAACAGTTTATGTTTCAAATTAAAAAAAAGAATTGTTTAACTGAGAGTTGTTTAATACCGGATAACGATGGAACACATTTGGCTCTGGCAAAAACTCCACAGTCACTAATCATCTCATGTCAGCTTCACTAAACAACTTAAAAGATGATGTTACCCATTTTCATACCCGAGTCATATTGTGCTGTTTTTAATGTGTGGCCTTTGAGATTGCATTAGGCAGGCTTTGTTACAGTTTCTCTTCTCTGATTCTAAAGAAAATTCAAAAAAATACAAAAATGCATCAATCTTGAAATTAACGATTAATACCAAGACACGGTTGTTCATTTTAAAGATCTAGATCATCCCAATAACTGGCACTGAAGAGAGAACGCTAGGATGAATTATTTCTAGTTCAAAGTTAGTTATACTTCCACAGTGGGGTACTCCAATATTGCCTTCTGCCAAAGTTTAAATAAGCTTAAGGCCGCTAACAAAAAGTGATTATGGCGCTGCTCCCTGTCCAGTTCCTTATTTTGTGGGGGATTAAAACAAAATGTACAATAACCCTGTATGTCTGTATGTCTATGAACAGGGTTATTCTGGAAATAGAGGGCACAGCCGAGTGAATGGGATCTACATAATTCCACTGAGTAAGTCAGTAGTAGCTATTGAATACCGGAAATCCGTTTAAAGGCAACCTGCACGTTCTCTCCACAGGTGCTATTGGGTGTATTTGATCACAATAAAGATGTGACAAGTTGAAGCCTCTAAATAGTGGCAGATGCATTTGTTTCATCTGGATGCTCTTCTATAAAAGAGTTATTGAGTGGCAACGTTTTTTTACAATTTGATGATGGGCGGAAATGTGCATGCACCACAGCTGGCTTCAAACAGATGTGTAATGCTATGATTTATCTTATGAGCAATAAACAGCAGCTGTGAAATAGCACAATTTATTTTTTATTACTTCCAGCTTAAGTATCGTATGAAACCTGAGCATGTCCAGACTCTGATTAGTTAACACCTAGCAAATGTATTAAAAAGGTAAAACATGTCTGTGTGTTATTTTCTGGTACAACTTTTGGTATCATCTGAAGATCAGTGTCCACATATGGTTAAATGCTTTATTTGATCTTGAATCAAGTATAATCACAGCTGTAATGTTGTAATGTTGTCCTTCAAAATGTTGTGCCTTTTCTGAAAGGGTCACAACGCCGTAAGATCGACAGTGTAGCGATGCCGTAGCTATGGCGTAAAGTTGACGCAGAAGCATAACAGCCTTTACTCTGAAATACAATTTAATTTATTTCATTTTTTAGGAGAAGAGAGTTTCTATATCTAATGCGTACACTTTACTTTAACGTATCACTCACTTTCAAATAAACGGATCTGGAACTATCTGTTGGAAAGAACAAACTGCATGTCTCTGCAGATCTATTTTTATTTTTTTATTATACTTTATTAATCCCACAAGGGGAAACTACACTTTACACTCTGTTGTTATTACACACATTACACACAGGCACATGCCCATGTCCTATACATGCACTAATGGAGAGATATCAAAGTGAGGGGGGTTCGGTGCCTTGCTCAAGAGCACCTTGGCAGTGCCCAGGAGGTGAACTGGCACCTCTCCAGCTACCAGTCCACCATCATACTTTGGTCTGTACGGGGACTTGACCCTCCGGTTCCCAGCCCACCTCCCTACGGACTGAGCTACTGCCACCCACCCCCCATTTAGACTTGTGTTGCCCACACAGTGCGTAGGGGTCTTTCTACCAGCCATGACATCTGTCCTTAATGTTCCCCAAATCATAATTCAACCCAAATCAGAACGCCTTTCCAGCCATGGCTCATAGAACCAGGGTTAGCACCAGACCTGTGGCTTCTGGTTGTCATTCAAGCTAACAGAGGGGTGGACGTTACATAACTGACGGCAATTTTGTAAAGTCACGCAAGGCAATGCAATGTTTTTGTGTTGACATCATCAGGCCGTGCCATTAGGGATTTCAAATAAAAAACCTTTGCTCCGGTGTGGTTGCTTTCTTGTCTGTTGCTAGTTAAGCAGTATTATAAAGCTGCAGATCAGCAGCTGCTCGTGTCTTTCAACGGAATAACTCTAAGCCAATTACCAAACTCCAAACATTGAAGCTGAGATTATTTATTTGGATGTTTGTTATTAAATGTCAAAACTACAGGCCAAATGTGGTCTTTGATGAAGTCCGCAACTGATACGGGATGACGATGACATGTTTTTTGGAGAGGTTGTGTTCATGGGAATTGTAGTCGGGGCTGGTGATGAGTAACTGTGAAAAATGTTTCCTTGTAAGCCATGAAGAATTGTTCTTTTCTCATTGTAAGTTCAAATCAAATATGTTTTGTACTATGGCTGTACCATGGCATTAAAGGAGAATATTCTAGTTTCTAGTTGTTTAGGCATTATACCATAATTAAAGGAGCACACAGTTGGTATTTTTGAAATCATAGGGGATTCATGTGAGTTGGTTTGACCAGAGCTTGAGTTGGTCTAGTAGCATTGAAGAGCTTAACCATTAAGGATGTTTCATACTTCTGAGTAAAATTCACACCGTTGCTATATCCGTAGGTACATGGAGACACCAACCTACGCCGGACGTTGCCTGACGTTCATCTCTCAAAAAATGTCACTACATGTCGCAGCGCCGCACGATGCTTGGCTTTGGCTTGGTAGCGTTGCATTTCCCCTTACTCATTTCCCCTTACTCATTTCCTGGTTCTTCTTCTCCATAAACAACATGAAATCAAGGAGATGGTCAACTTTTCCTGCTACAGATTTGCCACCTTGGTCAGAAAGCACAGGGGAGACAATTCCTCCCTCGCTCCATCACCCACCTCTACACACACACACCGGCTCGAGGCACACACCAACGCACAAGTAAACAAAGAGTTTTGCAATTGACCCTCCGGAAACAACACACGCCTTAGCGTTCTGTCGGTGAAATGCACTGCAATGCAAAGAAACGCATTCAACCCCGACTCCGAACTCCAAAAGGGTCACACTTTAGGAGCGACGGCATAGCGACACCGTAACTACGACGTAGAGTTGACGCAGAAGCATAAAACAGCCTTTTATAATTTAATTTATTATTTTTTTTAAGAGAAGAAGACCAATTGCCACATCAGAGTTTCTATGTCTAATGCATATGTTTTACTTTAACGTATCACTCACTTGCGTTAAGTCAAAGAGACAATTTATGTTAAATAATCCAGACTCACATGATCCATTTAATACTAATAAATTACTTTTTAATTAAATTTAAAAATTATTTTAATTTAGGGTTTATTTTTATTAGGCAATGGCTTGGTTTGCAACAATGTTTAAGATTGTGGCATTGATAAATGAATCCCAAACAGATATCATACAACTATAATTTTATCTATTAATGTCACCTAATTTCAGTAATGGCAAAGAGAGCCAAACACAGGAACTATTAAAGTAACACATTTTAGAAATTTGAAAATGTAAATAGAAATAGAAAAAGTCTTTTCTTTTTTACACTTAAAATATTGCAGAATAACTGGTTGTTATACAGTCGTGAATGATCCCACTACTAGAAGTATTTTGTCTGCTGAGTTTAGACACTTTAAGAGGGCCCCTTTCAGTTTGAAGTGTTAATGAACTCATTAGCCTCTGGATGAGAAAAACACACTGATAGAGACGTTTGGGGAAGGTTGAAATGACGCCTGGCTCCTTTACACCATGGAGGACGTCACTTGTGATTAACACCCTGGACAGTTCCAGAACATCTGTGGGAGGCGAATCATGGTCGAGTGAAACGTAAACAATATCGGTCAGAGAAAAGAAGCATGACTGGATGTGTAATCCATGCACCATGCAGGAAAAAGGGCTGAGAGAGAACAGCAGAGTGAAGGAGCAGAAGCAGAAAAATTTAAAAGAGGTTTTGAAAAAAACTGAGATTTATAATTTTATTATCTCCTAAAGTGCACCTCAATGGCTCTTAATTTTTTTTTATTTAATTTAAGCAAAAGACAAGTAAAACACTGGTGTAGATGGCAATTAACAGAAAACTATACCACACATACCAAAGAAGGCACAGTGCACCTTTTCCACACTCCTTCCATGCGATCAAATGTTTCCACACCAAAACAAAGAGAGGGAATACAGGAAGGAGGAAGACACAACAGGAAGAAAGATGTCTGCAGCTCACAAACAAGACACAGACATAGACATAGAGAAAGACACAAACAAACAAGAGGCATTGACAGGGAGACCGGCATGAGACAAAAGGGACCAAACACACACACACACACACACACACACACACACACACACAGATAGAAGCAAGAAGGCTATAGCACAAGAACACCGCATTGATTTCAAAGATTCAGCAATGCTGAGCCAAGTGCATTTTCACGGGGTGAGATATGTCATATGAATGAAATTGTAGTGAATCTGCTGATGGTCTGGATTGCGTGATACTTCTGGAATGTTAGACCATACATCATGCCAGTCAAGATTGATACTCAGGCCTGGGCCATCGCGTACCCAGATCCTCTCAATAGGAAGGCCAAAGTGGCCAGATAGCATCAAGAACTGATAAAGCCTCAATACCATACCACAGGTTTTTGGCTGCATAGTAAATAATAGGATAGGATGGATGGGCAAAATACAGGTTGTGTCAAACATATTATTATTATTGACATGGTATTAAATCAAACCATAAACCTTTCTTCTGGCATATCATCTGGATTCTTATTTGACAGAAATTTAAAACCTGCTCAGCTACAGGGCTGGAGGCTTCACTCAGACTAGACCCTAACTGTCAGTTTGAAACCAGCCAATGACTTCTTTATCTGTGAAAGATATTAGAGAATATAAAACAGAGGAAACCTGTTATTACAATTTATTTGTAGTACATCAAGAAACATGTTTGGCATGACCAGTATCAAACATACATACATACATTATTTTTATTATGTATTATATTGGATAAGCTAATAGTGTGTCATTACTTATTAGATATATTCCAATTAATTTATTTCTATTTGGGAAAGATATTAGGGAAAATCTAATAGATGGAAAATGACAATTGTATTTGCCATGACCTGTTTCTAACAATTCTTATTGGATATGCCAATGTGTGTGGGCAGAGACATATTTTGTAGCAAAAAAATAAATTACAGTTCTTGTTTAGTGAGTTTTAGAAAGTAGTTACTGATACAAATAATCATGATTTGAGGTAAAATGACAGCCGATGAAACTGCAACTTTGTTTTCTTAATGTTTTCCTAATAAATTATTTAGTTATGTATATTGATGTAATTATTTACTATATTCTTGTTTATAAACGATTTGATTTTAACTTTTGTTTTATTTTTATGTTATCGTATTGCTATTCTTAGTGAAACAACTTAATTTCCTAATGGGTATCATTAGGCATTAATCATAATCTTAATTCAGAATTAGACAAGTACTCGTGTTATTGTTTTTGGCTCCATTCTGGAAGAATTTCAGGTATAATTACCATGAGATTACGTGGGCAGTTTCCAATAGTTTACAATTATTTTAGTGCATTGTTATAGATGTGAGTATTAGTTATGTTTTTAATTGTAATCATTCACAGTGCTTCTTATGTATCATCATTGCAAAGAAAAGTTTGTCGTAACAATGGAGAACCACAAACTGTGGTTAGGCAGATCATATTATCATATTATCATATTATGCAAATTTTCAGTTCTTCAACTCGCAAAACTGAGATGTGGACAACCATTAAACTAAAGAACTGTGTTCTCGAGGCTTAGGAAAACACAATCAACATTGACAGAAGTATGAAATTTGCAAACTATTTTCAGCATTCACTGCTCCAAAAAAAAAACATTAAATGTAAGATCCAATACAGACAATTACCATTTACACCCTAATTTGATCCTTTATTTATTTTTATAATGAACTGTAGCAATTTATTTTTTATTTTTTTAAATTGCACAGAAAAGGGAAAACCAATTTCTGGATCTGTCTGAAAACAAATTGAAACAACATCTAAGATTATTGGATCAAATCAGACTTTCTTTTGACATACCTAACAGATGTTAGAATTCACAGTTTGATCCTCCGTAAAATCCACAACTAAACATGGAAGGAGATTGCAAGAGCACTTGCTGAAACTTCACATCACATGTATTAAAATCCCATCCAATCAGGCTATTAAAGGCTTATGGTTAAGTAGGCTTGCACTGTAAAATTTATATTGTGCCTTTATCAATTTTGCATAACATCCCAGTGAGCTGTTGTTTTATGTTCCACTGGCTAATATACATCATTGTGTTGTGCACCTGCCAGAGCACAACTGCAGGTTTATGGCATTGACCTCCATGACCATGCTCACCTTAAAAAACCTTTGCCGTTGCTTTGGATGTTTCTAAATGAAGCAGAGCCCAGGAGTTCTTGCTCATACTACCTCACTCTGTTACTTCTCTGTTATAAATGCAAGTAGATAACTGGTTCATTCTTTTGAGCAAAGGTTTGTGTCAAGGTAGATATTACTGGATGGATTATGCAAAAAGGTACAGCAAACTAATCTATAGAAACTGTTTGAAAAGCATCCCTAAAACAGCATTAATTATGTATTTCTGACCCCTTGGGGCAGCAAACAAGCTGTAAACACAACATTGACATATTATCACCTTATTAAGCATATGGCTTTTGGTGAATGTGTTAGCAAACACTTGCCAATTTACACTTGCAGCAGACACAGAGCAATATTAGCACATAGAGTTGTGCTTGGTGTCCACATTACCACCTGACACTTTCTTATTAGCTCTATTTTGTTTTCACACCAACTCTGAGACAAATATTTAGCTCCTTAGGTAACAAATGTGCTTGTTCACCAATTAGTTGCAAGCTTGTGGGTCATAAAACCTAGACAAAAAGCTGATGCTATAAAGCTTCATAGAGCTGAGGAAAACTGTAGATAATTCTCTGTTTGTCACTACAAGCAGTCCTTTGCACATTTCCATTACTCATTTGATTATTAGTTAATACAGCTATTGTTACAATCTTTTTTTGATCTTTTTTACTGAGAAAGACACATGATTAACAACATTACACATCACAGATTTAGCCCTTTATTTCTTTCCTTGTTTTCAGCCCCCTAGCCCTTAACACACATACAATGTGAAACATTCCAAAACTAAAACCAAACAGTGTATACCTCAACCTCCGTTCCCAGTACACCGTACGGTACATTGTGAAATCACGGTTTGGTGTGTTCATGTACTCCTCAAACCAAACCCAACCATTTCCATCAGTGATGATGATGTCATCAGAGGTGAAAGATACTTGAACTTTCAAAAAGGGCAGTGAAACATTGCTTTTCAGCCTCGTGTTACTCTTTACGTAGCTACTCTGTCAAAGATGAATTTCTGTTTACAGTGCACCCACTCACTGTGGATGGAGAGGATTCATTGCGTCACATTGCTTTAAAAAGGAAGAAGTAACGGGAAAAACTACGCCAGTAACAATAATAAAAAATAAAAAAAAATAGAAAAGCAGATACAGAATTTGGCCACTGATGAAAATAGGGCCAGTTATCATGAAAATATTTAACAACTTAAAGCCTGTGGGTTTCCAATCCCCGATTTATGAAGTTTGAGAATTCAAGAGAGTATCTACAATATTTCTAAGTTTCACATCTGGACTGTTCAAACATCTGTTGCAGTCGAGCTATTTGCCTTGTACATTCGCAGGCCTCTTTGGCTCTCTGGCCCAAAGATGTTATGTCTCAAATCTTCATGACATGAGACTCTTTCACCTGAGTTTACATTGGCAGGTACACTGAAAATAAAACTTATCCTAATCGTAATATAAATCATACGGACCAAGATCAAATTGCAGATTATTTAGAATCCTTTGTAGTGAGTAAATTAAATGAGTTTAGTTTTGGACTTTTTTTCTCAGTTGAAATCTTAGAGCATGCAGCTCACCTGGTTCAAATTGTCTGAGAATAACACATTAAACATTTGTGTTATTCAAGAAGACGTCCAAAGGGGAATTTTAAATAAATGAATTATTCTCTTCTAAAATCAAAGGCGCTGTTACTAATTTCTTTTCTAAATAAAAAAGCATCTATTGCATTTTGCATGCTAACATTGCGTCTGCCCACTAGAGCTGTGATAGGAACTGCATTCTTCCTATTCAGAACTGCACCCTATGAATTTGACATTTCTTCCCTGAGATAATGGTAATCAAATGATCAGATGATAATTTAATAATTTAGGATTGATTTAGGTATGTGCACCACGTAGGCTATACTGTAAAGAGAATGGAGTGATTGGCATTGCACATCCACACAAAGGAACCACATGCCCTGCTGCGTGTATAAAAAATAAAGTGATATTCCGGTTTTTCATTTGAGCACCAATATGGCAAACACATGTTGGCAGCAGCTAACTTTCTGGGCACGTTGTTTCAAATGTGATCAATCTTTATTTTCAAGTAGTGGGACGAGTTTCAAAGAAAATGCTTCCCATAACACTTGAGCTACAAATACATATTTTATACACTTGACATGATGGCATATATTTAAGAATTCTCCATCATAATGTTGATGTTGAATACATTGGTGTGATAAATTGCAGTGTGCATGATGTTTATGACTATTCAGATAGCCGTGAGCTTCTTGCAGGTCCAAAAAGGAAAGAGTTCCCTCTTTAGTAAACATGGCTGTGTGCTGGGTTTCAGAACTATTCAATTTTTTTTTGAAACAAAAGCCCCAACCATATACAAAATACTCCATTTCACAAATACTACACAGTTATTTATACGTTTGATTGGGGCAGTCATTAGTTTAAAGATACGGTGATTAAACATTTTGTCTCCCAACATCATGCCCTCATCTATTGAGCCAATCACAATTTACAACAATTACGCCCCCACACCATCACTCACACCAATTCTGAAAATACTAGAATGGGCATTGGGAGTTTTTTGTAATTTTATTTAATCTTTTTCCTCCTTCACATAACCGTGAGCCATGACGTCTGAGGAAAATTGTTTGTATGTGAAGATTGATTTTTGCATTGATGAGTTAGAGGTTTTCTTCTCTTTCTCTGCGGTGTCAAATTTTACCTGTGGAAGAAATAACAATAAAAAGTCTCAAAAGTAAGTGAAACGATTTCTCCAATAGGTAATGCAGGACAGTGGCTATTTCTGCATTCTTACGAAAGGGCAATCATCAGGAGGCTGATGCACTTGTCCACAAATGCCAAAAAGCATTGATTATTGCACAGCGATAATATAAGTAAGGAGCCAGTTGAGGTGGTTCGGGCATCTGGTGAGGATGCCTCTGGGCGCCTCCCTAGGGAGGTGTTCCAGGCACGTCCAGCTGGGAGGAGGTCTCGGGAAGACCCAGGACAAGGTGGAGAGATTATATCTCCAACCTGGCCTGGGAACGCCTCGGGATCCCCTAGTCGGAGCTGGTTGATGTGGCCCGGGAAAGGGAGGTTTGGGGTCCCCTACTGGAGCTGCTTCCCCCGCGACCCGATACCGGATAAGCGGTCGAAGATGGATGGATGGATGGATAATATAAGTAATGGTCTATGCAACAAATCCTGGACTTTTAATGCCATATTGATGTTGCATTTACATGTGTATTGTCTAACCATTCCCAGTGATGACTGACCATTTGGGATAGAATGCCATGTCTATGTAAAATAAAGACTGGGTACCAGATAGCATTATGTATATTTTTTTGTAGGTATATCTTGGAGTTCTTAAGAAAACCAGACATGACACCTATGCTAACTAAATTATCAAGGGGACTGATGTAAAATTAGCTTGAGCTATATAGCCTACACGTGTACAGCAGTAGCGAACCATGAGTTCTTGTACTGGCCCTTAAACACCGTGGGTGGGCAGGCAAACGCACGCACGCACGCAGGCAGGCAGGCGGGCGGGCTATATTCCTGCCAGTACAAGTGACATCATATACATTATCGATTTATAACAAATAGTGGCAATCCTAGTCTTCCAAACCACAGACTGTTGTTGTTGATAGCTAAAGTTAGCAAAATTAGCATTATCGTAATTCAATAACGTTACAAAGAGTTACCGATACATCCAGTATTGTGCCTATAGTCTCTGACAAGGAAAATCCCCACTGTTTATGTCCTGTTTTCACAGAGAGCAAGTGTAGGTATTGATTTTTACTCTGCGTTGTTCGTAGGAATTTGTTTGCCTGCTCGCCTCTCATTGAAAATGTATTACTTCTGCAAGGTGTAGAGCAATGGGTTTTTTGTTCCGACCACAACAATAGCAAAATTGGCTGATTCACCTGTCTACTACTAAACAAACACATACTTCTGTCCCGGGCATGAAGTCCTAAACAATGAGCTGTAACCTTTTTTCTGCTTAGAGACAACAACTACTAAATCTGATTGGATAACTATTTTTAAGGTTTTAGGAGACTAATTTGATAGAAAAAGCTAACAGAATTAAAAGAGAGAATTATCTTTAAGTGCAATATTGTAAATATGACATTTAAAATGCTGCTATGTTGGACTCTCTCTGAAGTCCTAGAAATCCCTAAGGGTTTCACTTTGGTGTACAGTACATTAGACACTGCTTCTGCAACTGTCCCTTACAAATAAACTAATTTGTCATAATACATACATGCATTGTACACATATCAATCTCTATGCTAATTTTCCAACACATCCTCATACCTAAACAACATTATAGATCAATTTCCAAAGACGACACGTGTGACTGTTGTATTTACAGTATTACCGCACGGTGGCCGTTTAAACCTGTGACCTTGAACACGTGACCTTTCTACCTAACATACTGTAACAGATGCAAACTAGTTAGGCTTAGGCAAAAAAACTACTTAGCTAAGGTTAGCAAAACATCAAGGATTGACTTAAAATGAGCCATGTAAAACTAATAAAAGGAGGACATAACATGACGTCATTGCATCACTAAGGTCCATATAAAACTTCAGCTAATTTTTTGTTTCCACATGGGACACAAACCTTGGTCCTTTTAGTGAAAATCCTGTGTTTGTTTGACCCTTCCATCCCTTCCGCGTGATTTAGTCATCTCACTTCCATGTTTGCTCTTGAGATAATTACTACAGCCACGAAAGTACTGCAGCCTAACGAGAAACATAATTGTTGGTCGTTATGATCTGCTTGCATAATAATAATAATAATACCAATATTTTCTGTGTGAGGACAGGCTGGCATTTTCATTTGAACAATCTTTTAAGTCCAGTCATCAGTCTCTTGATTTAGTATCTTTTCTTTTATTGTCCATATTATTCATGTGGATTTGTTATTTTATCATTTTGTTCATGATGTATGATGTGTGTGATGTCTTTAAGTTACTGGGACTTGGAATTTCTCCTTGGGGATCAATAAAGTATCTATCTATCTATCTATCTATCTATCTATCTATCTATCTATCTATCGCTGTTTTCATAGATCTAGGGATATAAAATGTAACCATTCATGTATCAACGCCATAGCAGAAATGCTGTGTTCTTCCCATTCCCTTTATTGTGTCTGCACTTCACCAGGACAGAGTAGACAAGAAGACTGGTGAAGTCATAAACATCAGGCAACAGTTCAGGATATCTTTCTTTGTTTACTTATCCAGTTACAATGGGGCTGCATAGCAGTAATTATCCCTCTTATTTTGAAATTTAACAATCAAAGTGTTTTATCCGTTTGTCAAACACTGAAAAATCGGAACCCTGTGATTATTTTAGTACTTCTGACAGTCCAATAAAGTGGTCATACTCGCCTGGAGACAGAGAGACATTACAGCCCCTAACACCATTCTTTCTTTTGTCAAGTTGTATGCTTTTGTTTTGAATCCAATCGTTGTTTTCTCAGGCCCACTCGGTGAAAAAAAAAAAAAAAAAAAGATAAAACATTGGGTTAATTATTTGAGTCAGTTAGGACTTCAAGCGCTTACTTTTTGGATTTAGACAGCAGAGACAGAAATATTTAAATCAGTCCTATAAACACATGACAAACATCTGCTCAGTCACTGACTCAATGGTAACTCAATCAGTCAGATTGATATCAATCAACATCACAACAGTCTCTTCTGTGTAAAAAGAAATCAAGATCTAATTTGGTGGTATTGCAGTGGCGTTACTTTCCACTAAGCACAAAGTTAGATATACACCGTGAAATAAGTGTAGGCTACAGTGTGACCGTAGAGTGCTAATAATTTTGAATTTCATGATGAAAGGCCGGGTGTCCAGGCCTCTCCTTCCTCAAGAAGTTTTATTCCATCTACAACAATTGTGTCACATTTCTTTAAGATTTCAAAGGGATGAATGGCTGGCTTTGATAATGAAGAATACATTTGGGAAGTACACACAGTACTTCCTTCATAGTTTAGAGTTCCCTTACAATCATTTTTTCTTGGTTTGTCTGCCCAAAGGGTGCATTATTATAAGTTATATTGTAATACTTAAATTCATTATCACCAATACCTTGTTCAGACTGTTTCTGATATGTAATATGCGTAACAAGCTATTGTGACTGAGCTACAGTTTGTGTGTACTCTGGACATAATAGCCCGGGGTCATAAGGATTTCTGCACAGATGACTGGGGAGATAATTGACTTTGGAGCAAGGCTCTGCTGTGGTTTTGTCAGGCATTAGGAGGGAACTGAATGTGCTAAAGAGCTGTTGGATGAGGAGTTTGTGACACGTTACAGCAGAGTATGGCACACACACAAAATATGCAAAACCCTGTTTACCAAACCATTTATGTTTGACACATCCTGCAAGTATGGCCAAGTCTGAATTTCTTTTATGGGGTATTAAAATGCGTAGGGTGAAATGAAAGCCTTGAGAACAAAGCCAATCGTACCACAACACAAACAACAAAAAGCATAAAAAACTCAGACAATTTGCTTGAGAATGATTTTTATTTGGTTTGTTTTAGTATATATTTTATGGACAGTAAAGTCCTATTGCAAATAGGATTATAATTACTTGTATGGTCCTTTCACTTAATTATTCATTTTACCCTAAAATGATCTATAAGCAATAAAATAGCTTTATACAATGGATATAAATGCTTAATGAAGCTATTAAGCAGTGTCCCTTGCAGAAGCAGTATAAATGGAGCTGAAAAGATGTTCATGGAAAGCAAAAGTGATTAAGACCTTGCAGATATCTGGAATGTTTCAGTAAGGAATAAGTCCCCTTATTGTGAGAATATCCTGTCAAGATTAGCAGTGTTTCAAAAAGCATATTAACATGTCTTATGAAATACACAGACAACATTAATGTATATTTCCACTTATAATTGGAGAAAGACAGGGTGAACAATGATCTTTTCCGAGCCCCTCTGAGATTTATATATGCAAACAGTGAAGGAAAATCCAAACCTGTCATGTAAATCCTCAAAACTGTATTTCGTTTGGTTTAAAATCTGTATGATGTCTTAAATGATGACCAACTGCAATGTATTATATGGTTTTACAATCATCTCTTGTTGATTTATAATTCTTTTTGGGACAGTGGTATGATTTTTTTATTATGGGATGATGGATATGAAGAAGATCTGTATTTTTCGTCTGACATTCTTACTGTTCTGCACACTCACAATGTTGGAGTCATAAACCTATCATTAGCCATTTTACGCTATGACAAAAATTATGACCTTAATAAAGTCGACTTTGCAATATTTGCATACATAAGCATCTTACAGCTGATACAAAAGGACTGTCTGGCTGTGTTAGGGCTCCCGTGGGCCGCCTCTTGGCAGGCAGTGGATGTCTTCATGACTTAATGGGCTGTCAACATTAGGTAAGGTGGAGTCTGGCATTGTCAGACCCATCTCCACAGTGCTGCAGAGTGAGATTCCTTATGTTGCTCCAATAATTAATTAATTAATTACTTGTACAGTGGGGCTCAAAAGTTTAGGCACCCCAGGTAAAAATGTGTATTAATATGCATAAAGAAGCCAAAAAAAGATGGAAAAATCTCCAAAAGGACAAATGACAGATTAGACATTCGTATAATATGTCACAAAAAGTTAGATTTTATTTCCGTCATTTAGGCTTTCAAAATAACAAAAAATGAAAAAGTTTGGGCACCCTGCAGAGTTAATAACTTGTACTGCCCCCTTTGGCAGGTATCACAATTCTTGTTTGAGGTATATTCGCCCATTCTTCCTTAGTCTTCCAGTTCTTTGAGATTTCTGGGCTGTCTGTCATGCACTGCTCTTTTAAGGTCTAGCCATAGATTTTCAATTATGTTGAGGTCAGGAGATTGTGAAGGCCATGGCAAAACCTTCAGTTTACGCCTCTTGATGTAATCCACTGTGGATTTTGAGGTGTGTTTAGGATCATTATCCATTTGTAGAAGCCATCCTCTCTAGCGTCCAAAATTTGCTGAAATTTTATTGAATCTATTTTTCCTTCTACTCGTGAAATGTTCCCTGTGCCACTGGCTGCAATACAACCCCAAAGCATGATTGACCCATCCCCATGCGTAACAGTTGGACAGATGTTCTTTTCATTAAATTCTGTGCCCTTTCTTCTCCAAACGTACCTTTGCTCATTGCAGCCAAAAAGTTCTATTTTAACCTCATCGGTCCACAGAACTTGTTTCCACAATGCATCAGGCTTGTCTATATGTTCTTTTGCAAACTTCAAACGCTGATTTTTGTGGTGAGGACGTAGAAGAAGACCAAGGACCATGAAGACCATATTTGTATCTCTTTATAGTGGAATGGTGTACCACAACTCCAGTGTCTGCGAGGTCTTTCTGGATGGATCGTGCAGTCAAACGTGGGTTTTGACTTGCTTTTCTCACAATCGTGCGAGCTGTTCTGTCTGATATTTTTCTTGGTCTTCCAGATGTTGCTTTAACTTCCACTGTTCCTGATGACTGCCATTTCTTAATTACAATCCAGTAGATATTTGCATCTGAAAACGCTTTGCTATCTTCTTATAGCCTTCTCCTGCTTTGTGAGTGTCAACTATTTTCAGTTTCAGTTTTCTAGACAACTGCTTAGAAGAAGCCATGGTGCTGATTGTTGGGGCAAGGTCAGATGAGTCTTGGCATTTAAAACCTTAAGATTGACATCACCTTGAATTCCAGACGATGATTGAGAACACTCCATAACACTGTCAGGTGTCAGTTTTCCAAAGGGGGTGGTGCATGCTAGAAACTCTGCAGGGTGCCCAAACTTTTGCAGACACCGTTATTTTGAAAGATTAAATGATGGAAATAAAATCTAACTTTTTGTGACATATTATAAAAATGTTTAATCTGTCATTTGATGCCTTTTGGAGATTTTTTCCATCTTTTCTTGACTTCTTTATGCACATTAATACAAATTTTTACCTGGGGTGCCCAAACTTTCGAGCCCCCCTGTATATAGCGCTGCCGTGCATCACCCACCTGACGCTAACTAAAAATTGCATGGGGTGGCTGTTGCTCAGAGTTAGAGGGGGTCCCCTGGCATCCAGATCAGGATGTTGTTGGTTTTTACTTTAATTTATTCAATAAGGTTGACCCTGATCACATAGGTACCGAGCGGTTGGGGTTCAGGACCTGGCTCAAGGGACAAGCGCTACTCTTTTCACTTTCCCCACCCAGATTTTATCCTGTCCATCTGGGTATTGAACCGACAACCTCCTGGTCATAAGCTCGCTTC